>VXBP01006368.1:153303-203950 GCA_013400115.1 Rhinopomastus cyanomelas | reverse complement strand
AGGACCGGTCCCAGCACCGACCCCTGGGGCACTCCACTAGATCCAGGCCTCCAACCAGACTCTGGCCCATTGACCACCACTCTCTGACTTCTACCCTGTAGCCAGTTCATGATCCACCTTACTACCTAAAAATCTAGACCACACTTCCATGACCTATAGGCTTTCTTCTTCAGTTTGCACAGCAGTTCCCTGTTTAAGCACACAGGTCTTGTGGCTCCCTTCCTTGACTTATTTGTTGTTGGGATGCTCTTTTCTTGTGCTGCAAGAAAGTGGTCTTTGAATGTTAACCAGCTACCCTGAGCTCCTTTACCTGCCAGTACCGTGTCCCATGGGATTTCTCCTAGCAATTGCTTGAAAAGGCCAAAGTTGACCCCCCTGAAGTCCAGGGTTGTGATTCTGCTAGCTATTCTGTTCCTACCACACAAGACCCTGAACTCCACCATCTCATGGTCACTGCAACCAAGGCTGCTCTCAACCTTTACTGCTTCAACCAGACCTGCCTTGTTGGTGAGTACAAGATCCAGCAGTGCTCCTCTCCCAGTGGGCTCCTCCACCGTTTGCATCAGGAAATTGTCACCAATGCACTGAAGGAACTTCCTGGACTGTGGGTGGCTGGCTGAGTGGGTCTTCTGGAAAATATCAGGGTAGTTAAAATCTCCCACGAGAAACAGGGCCTGTATCTGTGAGGCTACTGCCAGCTGGCTGTAGAAGCCATCAACTTCCTCACTCTGATCTGGAGGCCTGTAATAGACACCCACAACAGTGTCACCCATGCCAGTCTGCCCCTTAATCCTCACCCACAAAGTCTCAGCTCTCTCCTCTGCTGCCCTAGGACAGAACTCAATACATTCCAGTTGTTCTCTCACATAGAGGGCAACTCGTCCACCCCGCCTTGCTGACCTGTCCCTTCTAAATAGGACATAGTCGTCCATGACCACATTCCAGTCTGTGTGGTTGAGAAGATGAAAGAAGGGGATAAAAAAACGAAGAATATTTCAGTTTTCATAGAATTGTAAAATGACTGTGGCTGGGAACCTTCAGGATCATCCAGTCCAACCCTCAGTCCAACAGCTTCCAAACTTCTAGACCATGGCCTCAAGGGCTCTAGCCACTCTCTAGGGATGAGGACATCTCCAGGGATGGGGACTCCACCACCTCCCTGGGCAGCCTGTTCCAGTGCCCAACCACTCTCTCAGCAAAGACTTTCTTCCTACGATCCAATCTAAACCTCCCCTGATGCAATTTGAGGCCATTTCCCCTTGTCCTGTTATTAGTGTTTTGGGAGAAGAGACCAGCACCAGCCTTGCTACAACCTCCTGTGAGGTAGCTGTAGAGAGCAAGAAGGTCTCCTCTCAGCCTCCTCTTCTCTAGACTAAATACCCCCAGTTTTGTCAGCTGATCTCCACAGGCCGTGTTCTCCAGCTCTCTCCCCAACCTTGTAGCTCTTCTCTGGCCCCGCTCTAGCCCCTCAATGTCCTTCTGATACTGTGGCACCCAAAGCTAGAGCATAATTTCATCCCAACCTACAGCAGTAAGGAAAGAAACATGTGGAAGTTAAGCAACTTTCTGATTTCCCAAGAGAATCTGTGCTCAGGTTTGTTCTGTTCTCATGCAATGAAGATGGATTGTCCCATTCTTCTATGACAAATGACTGTTTCTCTCTGTTTATAGGGAAGGGGGATGCAGGCAGAAGAAAAATTCCATGTGGTAATTTCAATTGACAGGTTTTCTTGGTTGTACTTTTGTTTGGAAATGTGAGGAAATAATTCTCTGATAAATCTATATGAAGTCATGATCCAGAGAGAAAAAAGAAAATAGAGAGAAATTAGAAAAATCTAGAAAAAATATAGGAAATATTAGAAAAAAAAAAAGGAAAAATTTATTTGTAAAAGTTTTAAACATTTTGATCTTGAATTCCTCCTGACCTTGTGACTTGAAGGAAAGGGGCTGATACTGGATTTCTTCATCTAGCACCTCCACTCACACAGCTGAATTCACAGAATCACAGAACATTAGGGATTGGAAGGGACCTTGAAAGGTCATCCTGTCCAGTACCCCTGCAACAGCAGGATCACCTAGACCAAGTCGCACATGAACTTGGCCAGATAGATATTAAACATCTCCAGAGAGGGAACTCTCCATGGATGCCCATGGGCATCCCCTTCCAGTGCTCTGTCACCCTCAACGTGAAGAACTTCCTTTTATATCAATGTGGAATCTCCTCTGCTCCAGCTCACACCCTCTTCCCCTTGCCCTGTCATTGGATGCCTCTGAGCCTGGCTCCATCCTCCTGATACCCACCCTTTCCATATTTATCAACATTAATGTGGTCACACCTCAGCATCCTTTTCTCCAAGCTTAAGAGACCCAGGTCCCTAAGCCTTTCCTCATCAGGGAGATGCTCTACTTCCTTCATCATCTCTGTGGCTCTGCACTGGACTCTCTTCAGCAGTAATATGTCCTCCTGGAACTGAGGGGCCCAGAACTGGATGCAAGACTCCAGATGTGGTCTCAGCAGGGCAGAGTAGAGGGGTAGGAGACCCTCTCTCCATCTACTAATCCTACATGAGCCTAGCTGAAGACAAACTACACCTTTCCAGGTGTTACCAGTACTAGCATGTGGCCGCATTGTTTCAAGAGAAGTGGAAGCCACATTTTCATTCCTTTTTTTGCTCATTTTTGGTGTGTACTGGGTTTAGCTGGGATGGGGAGGTGTTTCCAGCCTGAAGCTCTTTCTGTTCATTCTGAAGGGGGCATAGCAGTGGGTCTGTAGGTGCTTATCCTTCTAGAGAGAATCAAATCAGTTAAACTATGAAATTTGGCCTCATTAAACACATCTGTCATGGGATTAGCTGAGACTCGGGCAACACCCACTAACCTATAGCATTTCTTGAGTAGTCAAAGGGAATATGTGGCACCTGGAGTGTGAGAAGAGCGTTTTGCTTCCTGTAGAGCTTCTTCAGGTAAGAAACAGGCGAATTCCTGGTACTTAATGGTTCAGTGTTGCATGATTTGGTGTTTGTTCTGTTATTATTTAAGTTTTACTCCAATCTTTAGATGCCCAGATGAACCTTATGAGGTTCAACAAGGCCAAGTGCAGAGCCCTGCACCTGGGCCCAGGTAACTGGCATCATCACTACTGGCTGGGAGAGGATCTACTGGAGGGTAGTCCTGTGGAAAGGGACTTGAGGGTGCTGGCAGGTGAAAAACTGGCCGTGAGCCACTAGTGTGCAATCGCAGCCCAGAAGGCCAAACACATCCTGGGCTGCATCAAAAGAACTGTGGCCAGCAGATCGAGGGAGGTGATTTTGCCCCTCTGCCCTGCCCTGCTGAGACCTCGCCTGGAGTGTTTGGTCCAGCTCTGTGCTCAGCACAAGAAGGATGCAGACAGACTGGAGTGTGTCCAGAGGAAGGCCACCACAATGACCAGGGGAATGGAGCATCTCTTGTATGAGGACAGGCTGAGAGAGTTGGGGCTGTTCAGCCCAGAGAAAAGAAGGCTCTAGGGGGACATTATTTTGACCTTCCAGTACCTGAGTGGGGCCTACATGAAGGCAGGAAAAGGTCTTTTCAAGAGGGTTTGTACAGACAGAACAGGGAGTAATGTGTTCAATCTGGGAAAGGAGAGATTAGGCTGGATATTAGAAGAAAGTTCTTCAATGTGAGGGTGGTTGATGGCTGGAATGAGCTGCCCGGGGAGATGGTGGAGGCTCCATTGAAGGTCAGGCTTGATGAGGCTCTGAGGAACCTGACCTAGGTAGAGTTGTCCCTGTGTAGGGAGGTTGGACTAGATGACCTCTAGAGGTCCCTTCCAGCCTAGAACATTCTATGAGTCTATGTAGGATGCTGAAGTTATGTCATAAGCTTAAACAACCACCCAGGAAGATGGGTGCGCTCGTGGAATTAATGATAAAAGAGATTGTTCTTGTCTTGAGTGTGGGCACAACAGTCCTTAATACATGTTCTACTTTCAGAGATGTTATAGGGTGTTTTTGTTAGTTTTGAGTGATGACAGATATCTTTTCTCTGTAGGTCAAAGGGAAAACTTGGATCTTTTTAGGTCCCTTCCAATCCCTAATGTTCTGTGATTCTCTGAACCTTGTATCTGTAGTGAACCATGTTTTGTTCAAGAGTGCAGGAGATGAGCAGGATTCCCTTTGATACTTAGGTTGTAAAATGGGTAAAGGAGGAGTTAATAGGAGGCCAATAGCATCATGGCCTGGATCAGGAACGGGGTAACCAGCAGGGATAGGGAGGGGATGGTGCCCCTGTACTCTGCACTCATGGGACCCCACCTTGAGTGCTGGTCCAGTTTTGGGTGCCACAGTATCAGAAGGATATTGAGGAGCTGGAGTGGGACCAGAGAAGGGCAATGAGGCTGGGGAGGGGGCTTGAGAACAGGGCCTGTGGAGATCGGCTGACAAAACTGGGGGTATTTAGTCTAGAGAAGAGGAGGCTGAGAGGAGACCTTCTTGCTCTCTACAGCTACCTCACAGGAGGTTGTAGCAAGGCTGGGGCTGGTCTCTTCTCCCAAACCACTAATAACAGGACAAGGGGAAATGGCCTCAAATTGCATCAGGGGAGGTTTAGATTGGATCGTAGGAAGAAAGTCTTTGCTGAGAGAGTGGTTGGGCACTGGAACAGGCTGCCCAGGGAGGTGGTGGAGTTCCTATTCCTGGAGATGTTTAAAAACCGAGTAGCTAGAGCCCTTGAGACCATGGTCTAGGAGTTTGGAAGCTGTTGGACTGAGGGCTGGACTTAATGATCCTGAAGGTCCTTCTGTTCCAGCCATGGTGATTCTATGGTTCTGTGACTCTAAATACAAATGAAAATCAGTATCTCGGGAGTGGAAAATGAGGAAAGGTAAATAAAATAATTCACAAAGGCTGGAGCTTGAGCTGGAAGGAGCAGAAACATGGATTAGCGTTCAGATCCAAACCTGAGTGTTACCTGAATTTCCAGAGTCATCATTTCTCTGCTTCCAAAGAGTATTTTGGCTGTATGGAAAATCAGTTATGCAGCTGGGAATTTTGCTGGTCTCTGCACCGCCACAAGCAGTTAAATTCCAAGTAAGTATTTCTCTTTAACTAGGATTATGAAAGAATTTGGTTAATTTCTCCGCTGTCCATAACAAGTGTTTGTGGAAGTAGAATTAACAGCTGAGGGAAAATTCCTGGTTTTAAAATGGAAGATGAGAAAAACAAGTGTATAAAAAAATTCATATGGTAGAAAATGTCAGCATGGCTCCACAAAAGTGAAGTGACGCTAGAGAAAACTGGTAACCTTTCATAAGGGCGTAACCAGGTGGATAGATGGTGGCAGAACGGTGGATGTGGTCTATCTCGACTTGAGTAAGGCATTTGACACAGTCTCTCACTGCATCCTCACAGCCAAACTGAGGCAGTGAGGTCTAGATAATTGGGTAGTGAGGGGGATTGTGAACTGGCTACAGGGTAGAAGTTAGAGAGTAGTGGTCAATGGGCCAGAGTCCAGTTGGAGGCCTGTATCTAGTGGAGTGCCCCAGGGGTCGATGCTGGGACCAGTCCTGTTCAAAGTATACATTGATGACTTGGATGAAGGATCAGTGTGCACTGTCAGCAAGTTTGCTGATGACACAAAGCTGGGTGGTGTTGCCGACAGCCCTGCAGACTGTGCTGCCATTCAGCAGGACCTGGACAGGCTGGAGACCTGGACAGGGAGAAATGTAATGAAGTATAAGAAGGGTAAAAGTAGAGTGTTGCATCTGGGCAAGAACAACCCAGGTACCAATATAGGCTGGGGACTGAGCTGTTCGAGAGCAGTGTAGGAGAAAGGGACATGAGAGAGGGACAGAGGAGATTCCACATCAATATGAGAAGAAATTTCTTCCCAGTGAGGGTCACAGAGCACTGGAAGCGGCTGTCCAAGGGTTCAACAAAAGGACAAAGTGTTTCAGGAGATGGGTTAGTGGTTGGGCATTGTACGGTGGATAGTTGGACTTGATAATCTTAATGGTCTTTTTCAATCTTGATGGTCTCTTTCAACCTTGATGATTCTCTGTTAGTTACCTTGCCTCTTGATGACTCTGTATGATAGAAAGAAACATGTCTGTTTTGAAGTGAACCCTTTTCCCCCTGTATATCCATTCTTCAGTAGAAAATGTCAGTGCAATCTGGGACAGTTTTCACCCACACAGTGATGTTGCAGACCTGATCTACTCCATTTAAATACTTTTTACTCTGCCCTGGTGAGACCACATCTGGAGTATAGTGTCCAGTTCTGGGCCCCTCCATTCAAGAGGGATGTGAAACTGCTGGAGGTAGTCCAGCGTAGGGCAATGAGGATGATGAAGGAAGTGGAGCAGCTCCCTTACGAGGAAAGGCTGAGGGAGCTGGGTCTCTTTAGCTTGGAAAAAAGGAGACTGAGGTGTGATTTCATTAATGTCTATAAATATGTGAGGGGTCGGTTGTCAGGAGGATGGAGCAAGGCTTTTCTCAGTGTCACCTAGTGATAGGATGAGGGGCAGTGGGTGTCAGCTGGAACATAGGAGGTTCCACATAAATATGAGAAGGAACTTCATCCCAGTGAGGGTTACAGAGCCCTGGAATGGGCTGCCCAGGTGGGTTGTGGAGTCTCCTTCACTGGAGATATGTAAGACCTGCCTGGATGTGTTCCTGTGTGACTTAGTCTAGGTGATCCTGCTGTGGTGGGGGGATTGGACTAGATGATCTTTCCAGGTCCTTTCCAATCCCTAATGATTCTGTGATTCCAGGATTTTATTTCCATTTCAATTTATGCAGCTTTTTGCAACTAATTCCTTTGAGGTGTGAAGGCTGTTGCTCTGCTAAAACACTACAGTAATGCGTTGTAGAGGGGAAAGAAACCCACCCCTATCTCTAATGGAATTTTAACTCACTAAATCAAACCCACAATGTGAGAAAGATATGTAAATAATGTGTTATTTAGACCAGCTGCCACTCCACCTTATCGAGAAAATAATTCCGAAGTGCTTGTACACAATAGTGCCTGGCGTGTATTTTGAAGTGTGATAACTGCACAACATTATCAGTGTCAGGAACTGCACATCCCCCCGTCATCGTTCATTTTAATGGCGCTGGAAACGCCGAGAACAAATGCTCGCAACCAACGCAAATCTCCCCCTGGTTACTGCCAGCTCTGTTGTGTCCGAGACAGACATGAACAGCCTTGCTTCACAGAGTCCGTAAGCCGATGCAAAGGTGTTTTGTATTAATTTTGTTTCATTTTGTATAAATGAAAAGGAGTTAAAGAAAATATCTTGAATATTTTGGAATGGATTAGACCGGTGTCTAAACGTTGCAAGCGGTTCTTCACGTACATTAAAACTGAGCATTCATCGCGTTTTAAGTACATTGCAGCAGTTTGCTAAATATTTGTTGTAGCAACATTTTCTTTCTTACTAATTTAAAGAAACCCACCCCAGTCTAGGCGCTCTGACTCACTGGATGTGTTTGCAGAGAGTAAAAGGTTGCTGCATTCTCGGAGCATATGCTTGAGCAGCTTTATCATCTGCTCCTAGTTTTCTTCTTTCCCATGTCCAGTTGCTTAGAAATGTCCTCTCTCTGTGTGAACTGAGAGGAAAGCTCTGTTGAACAGAGCATGGAAAGCTGCTGCAGCCACTCTCAAGCTGTGGTTACTATGAAATGCAAACATAAGAGATCTTATTGTCTGCCCGTGCAAAGAGTTTCTTGGCTCATTATGTCTTTGCAAGGGAGATGAGCTGATCAAGAGTGCAGTTTATACCATGGAGATGCCTGGGTGAGTTCCATGTCTGCTTGTGGGCATGAGTTTCAAACCCTACCCTGCATCTCCCCCCTTTCCCAGCAGGTAGGCTGTTGTAGAGTCATTCAGCTTGGGAAAAACCTCGAGATCATCAAGTCCAACCACTAGCCCTACTCTACCAAGGTCACCACCAGACCAGATCTCTCAGTACCACATCTAAACCATCTTTAAACCCCTCCAGGGATGGGGACTCAAACCCCACCCTGGGCAGCCTGTTCCAAGTCCTGACTGTTCTTTTTTCTCATGTCCAGCCTAACCCTCCTCTGGTGCAGCCTGAGGCCAGTCCCTCTTGTTCTGTTCTGTCACTAATGACCTAGTGACAGAGAAGAGAACAGTACCCACCTCTCTGCGCTATCCCTTTGGGTAGTTGTAGAGGACAATAAGGTTTCCCCCCAGGCTGAACTGCTGCAGTGCCCTCAGCCTCTCTTCTTATGGCTTCTCTTCTCCTAACACTGCACCCAGAAAGAGATTGCCCAGGGCGGTGGTGGAGTTGCAATCACTGGAGGTGTTAAAGGACCAACTGGCTGTGGCACTTGGTGCCCAGGTCTGGCTGATTCAGTGATGGTAGGTCATGAGCAGGGCTGGGTGATCTTAGAAGTCTTTTCCAGCCTCAATTATTCCGTGATTCCATTTTGTGTAGGTATCTGTTCCTGTTTGAGTAGGTTTGCAATCTTATGTTTCATAGAATCATTAGGGATTGGAAGGGACCTCGAAAAGTCATTCAGTCCAATCCCCCTGCCACAGCAGGATCGCCTAGACCAAGATGCACAGGAACACNGCCTAGACCAAGTTGCACAGGAACACATCCAGGCGGGTCTTGAACATCTCCAGTGAAGGAGACTCCACAACCTCCCTGGGCAGCCTGTTCCAGTGTTCTGTCACTCTCACTGGGAAGAAGTTCCTTCTCCTATTTATGTGGAACCTTCTCTGTTCCAGCTGACACCATTGCCCCTAGTCCTATCACTAAATGGCATTGAGAAGAGTCTGGCTGCATCCTCCTGACACTCACCCCTCACATATTTATAGACATTAATGAGGTCACCCCTCAGTCTCCTCCAAGATAAAGAGACCCAGCTCCCTTAGCCTCTCCTCATAAGGGAGGTGCTCCACTTCCTTCATCATCCTTGTTGCCCTATGCTGGAGGGACTCCACATCCCTCTTGATCTGAGAAGCCCGGAACAGGACACAATACTCCAGATGTGGTCTCACCAGTGCAAAGTAGAGGGGGGGAGAAGAACCTCTCTTGATCTGATAGCCACCCTCTTTCTGATACACCCCAGGATGCTGTTGGCCTCTTGGCCATAAGAGCTGGCTCATGGAGTCATGGCTTATGAGTCCTGAGATAGTGAGCACCTTCCTTTCCTGGGCACATCTTCTCTCCCTTTATGTCCAGCCCAATGAAAGTCCAGGAGAGTGGTTGTGCAGATCGGTTCCATAAGTTTGTGTCATTGTTGGGATTTTTCAGAATGTGACGTGAGTCAGTTCTTTCTCGCACCAGCTTCACACTCATGCAGCAAAATTAAACTGTCACAAAATGTTCCTCTCCTTCCTCGGCCCCTATTTTGTGCTCTGAAATGGAGGACTGCAACTCTGTCTCAGCTGTTTCAAAGATGCAAGGCATCCTGATGTTCAGGGTAAAGATTCCAAACTGTAAGGATAGTTTCTTAGGAGCTCAGGAGTGGTTCTCGTGTGTTTGGATATATAAATCTGCACGGACGGATGTGTGTCCTCTGAGAAGGGAAGGAAAAGACTGAAGAAAAACTCAACATGGGGGTTGTTTGGCTTTACAAGGCAGCATTCTGCAGGATTTCTTTTGCCAGTAAGGGTTCCCAGTGTTTCTTATGGACAAGGTCATGACTTTGGTCAGTTCCTTGTCAAGAGGACGTCATCACTTCATGTTTTTAACTCCTTTTCAAACAGTTTCCTGGTCTTTGTCAAGTGCCTCCTGCTATGTACTAGATAACACCCAGCTTTCAAGGTGATCTTTTTGAACTTAATGACTTCTTCCTGCCCTTTCTGTTCAGATTGAGATAGGGGTCAGAAATGTGTTTCGGTTTTCCCTGACTTATTGTCAGCTGGTCATTTCAGCAAAGTCACAGGCACTACAGTACCTGTAGAGATGTAATTGCTGGCTTCTTGAACATCCCAGGTACCCAACCTGTGATATCCTGGGAGAAAACCTAAACTCAGGACCAGTATCCACAGTCACAGAATTGTTCAGGTTAGAAAAGGGCCTCACAGCTGCAAGCCCTGGTTCTCATGGGGGATTTTAACTACCCTGATATTTGCCAGAAGACCTAGTCAGCAAGCCACCCACAGTCCAGGAGATTCCTTCAGTGCATTGGTGACAACTTCCTGGTTCAAATGGTGGAGGAGCCCACTAGGAAAGGAGTGTTGCTGGATCTTGTACTCACCAACAAGGTGGGTCTGGTTGAAGCAGTGAAGGTAGAGGGCAGCCTTCCATGGCTCTCACTCCACCGTGAGATGGTGGAGTTCAGGGTCTCATGTGGTAGGAACAGAATAGCTAGCAGAATCACAACCCTGGACTTCAGGAGGGTCAACTTTGGCCTTTTCAAGCAATTGCTAGGGGAAATCCCATGGGACAGGGTACTGGCAGGTAAAGGGGTCCAAGATAGCTGGTTAACATTCAAAGACCACTTTCTGTGATCTCCACGACTTTTAAACACATCCAGGGATGACAACTCAACCCCCTCCCTGGGCAGCCTGTTCCAGGGCCTGATTACTTTGGGATGTTTCCACATAACAAAATCATTCAAGACAAACTTTCACAATCCTAAGGAATTTGAGACTCACAGCTGTTAGTCTTTTCAGTGAGTCCACACCTGCCACAGAATCACAGAACATTATGGATTGGAAGGGACCTAGAAAGATTGTCTTGTCCAATCACCATGCCATAGCATGACCACCTAGACCAAGTCACACAGGAACATGTACTGGTGGGTTTTAAATGTCTCCAGAGAAGGAGACTTCACAACCCCCCTGGGCAGCCCCTTTCAGTGCTCTGTCCTGTCACTATTCCGTGCTACCCACAGAACTCCAGCGCAAACAGCTGAATAGCTGCTTCATACCAGCATTACCTTTAAATAAAGACACTTTAAAAGCATTTCCAGTTGCCAGGAATATTGTTTAACACTGACTATAAACCTGAAGCCTTTGAAAAACCACTTGATTTTTCCATATATCCTTAATTTTTTTCCCTGATGACTGCTGTAGGGCGTCTGTGGCAAAGAATTGGCTTAGCTGGTTCAGGAAACACTTATTGGAAAACCAGTGTGTGAAGTACTTGTTGAAAATTCACATCAACTCTTTCCTTAATTTGGGCAGGATAGACTGTCCCTTCTCCTTTCCAGGATGAATCATCATGTTGCTTTACAGTCCCTCTCCCTATCTCACAAAATCCTACACAAGCCTTGAAAAAGTCATCATGAAGCCAAAAAAAAGAAGGATAAAAAGCCAAGCTGAGTGACACAGCCAGGGCTTCGTTTCCTCCTCAAATTGCTAAGCAATCCCTGCACCAGTATGATGAGGTATTGAAGCTTTCTTCTGCTACATAACTCTACAACAAGAGAAGGAAACCCTTAAGGATGAGAACATGCAAATACCCTCACGAAAATGTTGCTCACCAAGGAGAAGACACTCCAACTTTTCATGAAGTTCAAGGAATCTTTCTAAAGTGACAAAGCACCTTGTGACTGAAATGTCTTCTGCCAAGCAGCAGTTTGGATGCTTCCAGCACAACGCCAATATCAGAATGCATGGATTTTCACTCCTTGCTCCATTTTCGTGCCTGTTGGAACAAGGTTGGAGACTGACCTGTTGGAGAGCAGCCCAGGAGAAAGGGACCTGGGGGTGCTGGTGAACAGATCCACTGTAAAAAGTATTTTCCCAGCAGGGTTCTAATGTTTTTGTAGCCAGTGATTTCAGGATCCCAATGACGAGTACATAGTTTTAGCAGGTGTAAAGCCAGCTCCCTCAGCCTTTCCTCAGCAGGGAGATGCTCCACTACATCTTCTTTGTGGCTCTGTCCTGGGCTCTCTCCAGCAGCAATGTGTCCCTCTAGAACTGTGGGGCCCAGAACTGGACACAAGATTCCAGATGCAGTCTCACCAGGGCAGAGTAGAGGGGGAGAAGAACCTCTCTCCCTCTGCTCACCACCCCTTTTTCTGATACACCCCAGGATTCCGTTGTCCCTCTTGGCCACAAGAGCACACTACTGGCTCATGGCCATCCTGCTGGCCACCAGGACCCCCCAGTCCCCTTCTCCTACACACTTTACAACAGCTCAGTCCCTGTCCTATCCTGGTCTCTGGGTTGGTTCTTGCCCAGATGTCAGACTACACTGCTCTTGTTATAGTTCGTTCAGTGTCTCCCTGCCCAGCTCTCCAGCCTGGTTCCGCTGAATGGCAGCACACTCTGGTGGGGTGTCGGCGACACCACCCAGCTTTGTGTCATCAGCAAACTTGCTGACAGTGCACTCTGTTTCCTCATCCAACTCATTAATGAATAGTGCAGCTGTTATTGAGCACAAAGAAAATTAGAGAGCAGTCGCTGACTTTGAGTAGTCATAAGAATTGAAAAGTTCCAACCTCTACCCTTCATTTAATCTGTTAATGTCGAATTGTCACTGCTTTTGGAGGGATTTAAAAGCCTTGCAGATCCAGTGCTTGAAGAATGTTGTTTAGAGGTAGCCTTGATTGTGTTTGAGGTTTATGCTTGGACAATGATTGTGAAGGTCTTTTCCAACGTAAATGATTCTGTGCAATGTACTCACAGAATCACAGAGCACTAGGGATTGAAAGAGACCTTCAAAGATCATCCAGTTCAATCCCCCTGCCACAGTAGGATCCCCTAGACCAAGTCGCACAGGAACATGGCCAGGAGGGTTTTAAACTTCTCCAGAGAAGGAGACTCTATCTTTGTGTGTGTGTGTGTTTTCCCTCGGCTGTCAGGCACCACTTTAACTTTTATTAAGAATCACAAAATCAAAGAATCATTAGGGATTGGAAGTGACCTTGAAAGATCATCTAGTCCAATCCCCCTGCAACAGCAGGATCACCTAGACCAAGTCACACAGGAACACATCCAGGTCACCAAAGAAGGAGACTCCACAACCTCCCTGGGCAGCCCCTTCCAGTGCTCTGCCACCCTCACTGGGAAGAAGTTCCTTCTGATATTTATATGGAACCTCCTGTGTTCCACCTTACAATCATTGCCCCTCGTCCTATCACGAGATGACACTGAGAAGAGCCCGGCTCCATCCTCCTGACACCCACCCTTCAAATATTATTATTAACATTTAAACTCCACGCCAGCGCGCCTTTCTGACCACAATGCAGAGTTTATTGTTCTAAGGCCACTTTCACTGAAAATGCCAAAGGGAAAATAAAAAAAAACGAGCCCACAAAGGTTTCGAAGTGATGACACTTCCGCAAGCAGACAAATGTGCTTGCTGTATTTTTCCATCTGCCTCTCTCAGGAAGAAATGAGAATGTGAAATTGCAGTCAGGAAAGGGCCATATGGATGAGCTGTCTCCAGAATGATGCTTGGAGAGCTTTGCCTTGATAAGATTTTTGCTGAAATACATCAACAAAATGCAATTCCTCCGAGGTGGTTGCTTCTCGCCAAACACTGCTGCTCGGAAATAACTTCTTGCTTGTTTCTAGCTGAATGATTTGGGGAGGAGAATGATAATAGGGAGGCAGGATGCAGAGTGGGTTGCCCAGGAGGATTGTGGAGTCTCCTCCTCTGGAGGCATTTAAAACTCACCTGGCCCTGTTCCTGTGTGACTGGATCTAGGGGATCCTGTTCTCGGAGAGGGATTGGACCAGATGATCTTTTGAGGTCCCTTCCAATCCCTAATGTTCTGTGATTCTGTGAACTGTCCAGAATTAACTTTTTAGAAATATAGTTGACAAGAAAGACAACCATTTGGATTTCAGAAACCTTCCAAGAAGAAGCCTGTACAAAATGAGATGATTAATCCTTTACATTTTTCTGCTTCTGCTCAGCTACCCTCCACAAACACTTCTCCAACATATGGTGTAGCAAGAGGCAGGGAAAGATAGACCTTTACGAGCAAGTTGTTGCCTGAAAAATGGTTTGATGTGAATTTTTCCCTGGAGGAACATTGATATGTCGCCTCTGAAACACCTAGTATTCAAAACATGAGTAGTTTTCCATACTTTACATCTGAACCAAGACTGTGATTCAAATGGGACACAGCAAAATGGGTTCTGGGTGACTGAGGAAACCAATACTGTCTTGTTCATAGCACCCCAAATGTCCATCTTAATTTTCCAGCTCACACCAGAAGAAATAGTCCTGTGTCTGTTCTTAGAGCTCTTTCTGATCGCTCCCGTTTTCCTTCTTCTATGTTCACTTTATTTCTTCCCCCTACTGTACTACTGCCATATCTTTTTGGCAGATCTGGTGTCACTGCTCCAGCCATAACCTCCTTGAAGCTCCCACTGTTTCAGAGAGGCGTTATACAGAACTGCTAGAGAGACTCCAGCACGGAGCCACAAAGAAGATGAAGGGAGTAGAACAGTTCCCTGATGAGGAAGGGCTGAGGGAACTGGATCTCTTGAGCTTGGAGAAAAGGAGACTGAGGGGTGACTCATTAATGTTTATAAATACATGAAGGGTGGGTGTCAGGTTTTGCGCAGTGACATACAATGATAGGACAAGGGGCAATGTGTCTGAGCTTTGGAGGAGGTTCCACATCAATCTGAGAGGAACTTCTTCCTGGTGAGGGTGACAGAGCACTGGAAGGGGCTGTCCAAGGAGGTTGTGGAGTCTCCTTCTCTGGAGACGGTTAAAACCCACCCGGCCATGTTCCTGTGCAACTGTATCTAGATGATCCTGCTGTGGCAGGGGGATTGGCCTGGGTAATCTTTCAAGGTCCCTTCCAATCCCTAATGTTCTGTGATTCTGTGATGCTCTAACTCCAGTTTTATTCCAGTGTAGTTGCAGCACAGTGGAAAAGATCAAGACCAGCGAAGTTATCTTTTGTTTGTTATATTTTTTATTAACTTTTGTTATCTTTTAGAGAACCTTTACAGTTACCTTGTGATACAGATACCTTTCTCTATAGTTTTATAGGTACCTTCTTACATAGATAATTTATCTTTTGTATAGACCATCAGTTTGTGCAATCAGTGATCGGTTTCCTGCTACTTTAATGGATGTGGAACATAGTTCAGTCTTACGAATGCACTTCAGTTCTAGCTCAATATCTCATAATGTCTGTAGTATCAACATTAGTTGTCAGGCTCTTCTCCCAGGCAACCAGCGCCAGGACGAGAGGGCAGGGCCTGAAGCTGCACCAAGATAGAGTTAGGTTGGATGTTAGGAAGTCCTTCCTCATGGATGAGGTGATCAGACACTAGAACAGATGCCTAGGGCAGTGGTGGAGTCCCCATACCTGGAGGTGTTTAAGGACAGACTGGCTGTGGCCCTTAGTGCCATGGTGTGGCCACTGTGGTCATGTTGGGTTCTGGGCTGAGGTGGAGAATCTTGGAGGTCTTTTCCAGCCTCAATAACTCTGTGTGAGACACGAGTACAAATTTAAATGCAAGGTTCAGGCTGGACATATGGAATCTCTTTTTCCAAATGGTGACCAGTCAGGAACTGGAATGGGTGGCCTATGGAGGTTGTACAGTCTCTATCTTCAGCAGTTTTCAAGACCTGACGGCAAAAAGCCCTGATCGACCTTATCTGACTCTTTTCTGAGCAAGAGGTTGGACTGAAGAGCTTCTGAGGTCTTTTCCAAACTGCAAGCATAGAGCTGTGTAGGACTGAAAACTAAAATAAGATCTTTGAAAGGCAGCAGAATCATAGAATCACAGAATCATTAGGGATTGGAAGGGACCTTGAAAGATCATCCAGTCCAATCCCCCTGCCACAGCAGGATCACCTAGACCAAGTCACAGAGGAACATATCCTGGCGGGTTCTCTGGCATTTCGAGCACTGTTAATTTCATTTGCCATGTGTTGTCACATCACAACAAGCCCTAACATGATGGGAATAAGGTGATCCGATGCAGTATCTCCAATTTACCTCATAATGTGACAGATTTGATGGAAAATATGAGTTGTTTTCTGGAAAGCGAGAAGCAGCTTCCAAACCACTTCTATTCTAAATTCCTTTGAAATAGATTTACTGTAACTAAGTGAAAAACAGACAACTTTTGTCTTTGCTGCAGCATTCAGGTTACAAATGGCTCCCTCCAGCAGAATAGAGTTCCAGTCCTGGTTTAGCTACTATGGACCTTCTGTTACCAACAGTTTTGCTAAGCTATTAAGAATCTTTTCGTTTTAAGGTTGTTATGGCCGGGGGCAAATAAAAGAGACACTTAGAATCATAGAATCATCCAGGTTGGAAAAGACTTCTGGGATCACTGAGTCCAACCATCAACCCTACTCTGCAAGTTCACCTGATAGTCTCCTGTAAGGGCCGTTCCAATGGACCTTGTCTGGAGCAGTAGTCATGGCAACCCTTTTACACTGGATCAGCAGCTCTAAAAGCACTGGGATAGGAATGAATTTGTGTTGGACATTTGAATACGCTCGTTAGAGATGTGCAGATTTAATTTTGTGTTTCAATATTACGTTCCTGGTGTTTTTGACACAGTCAGCCGTGTAACTACAAGGATTCCTGGAACAGGCTGCCCACGGAGGTGCTGCAGTCCCCATCCCTGGAGGTGTTTAAAAACTGATTAGTCAGAGCACTCGAGGCCAGGACCTAAGAGCTAAGTAGCTGTTGGGATGAGGGTTGGACTTGATGTTCCTGGAGGTCCTTTCCAGCCAGGATGGTTCTATGATTCTTCTATGTGACTTCAGAAACTTTTAACTTGGTAGATGTAGCTCTAACCTTCCCTGAGAACTGTGTATTCTGATATTTGTTCAGTCAGACACTGTTAATGACTGAAGCTGCTGTCAGACCCGTCAAGCCATGGAATAAGGAATCCAGCTGCTCAACCCACATTATGTATGACTTGTTGAGACATTGTCGCGGGATGTCACTCCCTGGTAGCCACCATTCCATATCCCCCAGAACTTCCGTACCACAAAAATTGTATCATGTGAAGCCATTATTCATCTTTTTTCAGACATTGGAACAGGCTGTCCAGGAAGGGGGTTGAGTCCACATCCCTGGAGGTGTTTAAAGATCATTCAGATATGGTGCTCAGAGATGTGAGCACCTTGCTAGAGTAGGGTTAGTCGTTGGACTTGATAAGAGTCCAGCACAGAGCCACGAAGATGATGAAGGGAGTGGAGCATCTCCCTGATGAGGAAAGGCTGAGGGAGCTGGGTCTCTTGAGCTTGGAAAAAAGGAGACTGAGGGGTGAAACCATTAATGTTGACAAATATGGAAAGCGTGGGTGTCAGGAGGATGGAGCCTGTCTCTTCAACTGTTGTCTAACAATAGGGTAAGGGGCAATGGGTGTGAGCTGGAACACAGGAGGTTCTGCATCAATATGAGAAGGAACTTCTTCACAGTGAGTGACAGAGCCCTGGAAGGGCTGCCCAGGCAGGCTGTGGAGTCTCCTTCTCTGGAGATGTTTAAAATCCGCCTGGATGTATGACTTCTTGTATGACTTGGTCTAGGGGATCTTGCTGTGGCAGGGGGATTGGTCTGGATGATCTTCCAAGGTCCCTTCCAATCCCTAATGTTTGGTGATTCTGTGATCTCAAGGGTCTTTTCCAACCTGAATGATTTTATGATTTATCATGAATGGCCATATGAAAACGACTAGTCTTGCTACACACAACCAACTGAACAAAACCTGCCTTAGTCAGGATGCAGGAGCCACCATCAAGAAGGGAGCTCTGCAGTGAATGTGTAGGAGTAGGTTTATTTTATCTGGTATTGTAAATTCATCTTGTGTGAACAAAGAGGACAAAAGTGTTCTGCACTTACTACTTCTGATAATTAATATATTTTACATTATCCTTCAAGTGTTCTCTGGTTTTTGGGGGAGCTAATCAAGCAAAACTCTCCTGTATTTTATTGTAACACTGGCAGTTCCCATTGGCAGGACCCAAATGAACAGCATCCGCATGTAGCTGCAGAGACAGTCAGTCAAATATTTTGTAAAATTTTTTTCATATCTTTTATTTTCTGAGCCTACAGGAACCGCTACATCATCAACACACCATTATCTTTATCACTGAAAAGAAATTTACATTTAATAAGAAGATTTAATCCCTCCACTGCTTGATAAGGCAAATATAATGTACAGTTTTATGCCTATTCTGCCTGAAAACTTTGCTTCCACTCTTCCCTCATGTGAGGCAAAGAGCAACTGTTGTTTGAAATCCCTAGTTTCTGCTTAATTTTTCTTTTCCTAATACTCTTTAAAGCATCTTTAATGCAGTCAGGAAATAGAGAAAGATAGAAAACAATGGGATGTTTGGAACTCCTCTCATTAAAGCCAAAAGACAAGAGCTTTCAGGGAAAGTCTGATGAGGAGAGGCTGAGGGAGCTGGGGGTGTTGAGCCTGGAGGAGACTCAGGGGGACTTTCTTCCTCTCCAACTCCCTGAAGAGAGGTTGTAGTCAGGTGGCAATTCAGGCTCTTCTCCCAGGCAACTAGGGTCAGGACAAGAAGGCAGGGCCTGAAGCTGCACCACAGGAGGGTGAGGTTAGATGTTAGAAAGCCCTTCCTCCCACAAAGCGTCATCAGACCCTGAAACAGACTGCGCAGGGAAGTGGTGGAGTCCCCATCCCTGGAAGTGTTGAAGGACAGCCTGGCTGCAGCCCTTAGTGCCCTGGTCTGGTTGGTGTGATGATGTTACATCACGGGCTGGGCTGGATGAGCTCAGAAATTATGAGGAGAGACTGAGAGCATCTTCCCTATGAGAACAGGCTGGGCAAGTTGGGTTTGTTCAGCCTGAAGGAGAGAAGGCTCCCAAGTGACCTTTGAGCAGCTTCCCAGTCTCTGAAGGGAGCTACATGAAAGCTGGGGGAGGGCTTTTGACAGGGTGGTAGTGAGAGGACAAAGGGAAAGGGTTCCAGCCTTGAAGAGGGGAGATGGAAGTTGGACATGAGGAACCAATTCTTTGCTGCAAGGGTGTTGAGATGCTGGAAGAGGTTGCCCAAGGCAGTTGTGGCTGCCCCATCCCTGGCAGTGTTGAAGAGCAGGTTGGCTGGGGCCCAGAATAATTTGCTCTAGCGAAGGTCTCCCTGCCTGTGCTGGAGGGTTGGAACTGGATGATCTTTAAGGTACTTTCCAACCCTGGCCAGTCTATGATTCTATAATCTGGGACTGCAGTAGCAGTAGTTAGGATGACACCGCCCTTCATTGGAATCCGTTTTGCAGGAAGCCACAATATTCTTTAGCCTGTGCTGTGGCCACACCGGTCACATCTGCTTAGCATCAGCTTTGTTTGCAGATTGTTTACGAATCTAACCTGTTTTTATTTTCCATTGCAAGTGAAACTGGCCGATTTTCTCTAAAGCACAGTTATACATTGCCCAGGCAATGCTGAAGCAGAGACTTAATGGGGAGTTAAACCCCAGCAGGCTCAAAGCTTTTGTCAGTCCAGTTTTGACAACAAAGAATTCTGAAACGTCTTCCTTGATTTTTCTGCCACAGTGAAGAACTTAGATGTTGAATTTGCTAGCTGGACCCTGTACTCAGACTGTGTCAACGACTTCATTTACCACCGTGATTGAAAGCTCTTTCCTTTCTGCTTTGGGGCTTCTAGGTCTAATCTTGACAACTTGCTGTTTATCAAAGAAATTGTGTCAGTCTTTAAAACCTGATTTCTTATTTATTTGACTATCAAGCTCCAAGAGGAAAGGAAAAGCCTCATGGAAAAAAACATTCAAAGTAATTTAAAAGCAAAGGCAGGAGATGGATATTTTCAGTTGCTTTGCTCTGTGCTCTGGTTTTGCCCTTCAGTTCAAGCTCTCTGAGTTTCCTGTGAGCTGTGCTCTGCAGTATCCTCAGTGCTCTGCTTTGAGTTCCACTGGTTTCGTTCAAAGCAAAGGAAGGGCAACTGGGGGGATTAGGGGTCTGGAGAACAGGTCTGATGGGCAGAGGCTGATGGAGCTGGGCCTGTTCAGTCTGGAGGACACAGATGGTAGACCTCACAGCTACCTGAAGGGAGGTTGTAGCCAGGATAATGCTGGCCTCTTCTGCCAAATGACTAATAATAGGATGAGGGGAAATGTCCTCAAGTTGTGTCAGGGGAGGTTTAGACTGGATCTTAGGAAGAAGTTCTTTCCTGAGAGAGTGGTTTGGCAGTGGAACAGGCTGCCCAGGGAGGTGGTGGAGTCCTCATCCTTGGAGATGTTTAACAGCTGAGTAGCTAGAGCACTTGAGGCCATGGTTTAGGGGTTAGGGAGCTATTGGGCTGAGGGCTGGACCTGATGATCCTAGAGGTCCCTTCCAGCCAGGATGATTTTATGATCCTGTGATAAAAGCTTCCTCCATCTGAAACAGCATTGGCTTAGGATCCGTATCTTGCTGCTGATTCCATAACACAAAGTATCATAAGAAGGGTACCAGGGAGCTGTAGAATTTTTCTATAACTTGAGTCTGCAGATGTGTTTGGATGTTTCCTTACTTTCCCCATGTGCCTGTGTGTGCTCAGGTATGTTGATCAGTTTGTCATGCTGGTATCATCTCAAAGCAAAGTTTAAGAACTCCAATGTGCTTTCCCAGAGAATAAATAAAAGATCCCATTTTCATGGTTACTTTTTTTTCCCAGTTCAACATAAACTACTCAGTATTGGATGAAATTCAGACACGTTTTTAGGTTACTTATTTTATTTCATTCCTCTCCAACAGTTGTTGTCTGATAACCCCTCGCATTTCCTGGCTGAATCTTCTGCTCAATATTACACATCGCTATTGATTTCTTCGAAGGAATGAAAGGTTTGTCGTTAGCCAGCACACCATGTTTTCTTGCTGATAGAGGATGCAGTTGTCCCCTAAGAAAATCCCCTAATGGAATTGTCTGCTTTTTGATTGCCTCCCACAGAGCAGCAGGAGGGAGAGGGAAATTCTTTGCAGAAGAAGCAGCAAATCTGCTCTGACAGCTGCCAGTGTAGCAGGGCAGACCACACCACCTCAAAGAGGCATCGCTGTCTCCCATCAGCATCACTACTGGTGCTGCCTGGCTTTCTCTGGTCACTCATAGGAAGAGGATAAGAACCTAAATCCTCAAATATTTTCTATTATTTGGCTTCCCCCTAGCTTGGGTGAAGACATGGAGTTGTCATCTGGAGTCCTTTCTCACTGGTGTAGCATGGTTATATTCACTAAGATTAGTCTGTTAGCTGGTGATAAAGTGTTTCTGGGCAGGCAAATAAGTGACAGGTTCAGGACATAAACACTAATAATGAAAACACTTTTACCCAACTACGTCTCAGTAACCCACCTGGATGTGTTCCTGTGTGACTTGGTCTAGGTGGTCCTGCTCTGGCAGGGGTACAGGACTAGATGATCTTTGGAGGTCCTTTCCAGTCCCTAATGTTCTGTGAATCTGTGACACTGTCATAATCTAGATTCAGCCATCTAACAAAACCTGGGGGGGAGGGTAATATTTTACAGGTTTAGTGCTTTTTTTAGTAGTATTTTGTTTGGGGTTTTGTGGGCTCTTTTTGGTCAGAGAGCTGTCATTTCCATTCTTCCCCTTTCGCTCTTCTGGGAGGAGAAAAACACTGCTATGCCCCGGCAATTAAATCTTTCAGTGATTCTCCTAGTCTTTGCAGATGTGTAAGTACAGTGCTTACAGTGAAAGCTGCCAAAACTGTGCAGTGAACCATGTCTACCGGCTCCTAAAGATCTTGTTGTGATGTTATCTAGGGAGAAGTGAAAAATAGCCTGATGTCTTCTCAACTGCACACCCTGCAATGAATGAGCTTCATAGCACATCACTTGCATAGCCTCCATCCACAACCTTCAACTTGGGAAGCACAGGAGTGGCACTGAGCATCTGTCGCTTCCATCGAGTAACTCAGCTCTGTAAACATTGCTGGCAGCATAAAAGAAGAGACAATACTAAGGACCTAACAAAACTGTGACAAAGTTGTAGCTGGCTGAGTGCGCTGTTGACCTCTGTCTCTCCTGGGTGTTTTATGTTTCTCAGAACCACAGGATCATTAAGTTTGGAAAGGATCTCTTAGACCATCAAGTCCAACCTTCAACCCAACACCTCCATGACCACTAGACCATGTCCCAAGCACCACAACTATTCACCTTTTGAACACCTCCAGGGATGGGGACTTCCTTTCAGGTAGCTAGAGAGCACTGAGGTTTCCCCTCAGACTCCTTCTCTTTAAGCTGAACAGCCCCAGCTCCCTCAGCCTCTCCTCATCAGACCTGTTCTCCGGCCACCTAACCAGCTCTCCTCTGTCCCCTCTCCAGCAACTCAAAGTCCTTTCTATACTGCAGTGCCCTGCACCCAGGACTCAAGGTGCAGCCTCGCCATGGCCAAATGTAGGGGCAGGATCACACAGATGAACAATTTCAAGTTACTGCTTAGCTGGTTTATTTTTTTTTCACTTGCCAAATGCTCCTACTTTCATTTGAGTTAGTTTTTGCCAGTTGGCTTTGATCAGCTATCATGCTACCATCATCGTTTTTGGCAGTAATCACAGACTTGCCGGTGCTTTAATACCAATGACTCCTGTGATTTAGAATTTACCAGATGACAGCTGTCCTAGAGGATGATCCGGCAACCTGCAAGGGGATTGTTTTGATTTATTGCCTTGGCCCAGAGCAGATGATGCCCACTGTGTGGGAGCTGGCAGATGTGTACGAGACGTAACTGGGCTTTCTGGAACATTTAGCAATCTCTGTTTGCAGAGGGATGTAGTAAGTCCATGTCTGCCACCAGCCAAACAGCTAATGCTCTTGGGAACAGCAGGTTTCTTTCAGATAAACCTATTGCTTACCCCAACAACGAGTGACCCATACCGGGTTCACAGAATCACAGAACAGTAGGGATTGGAAGGGACCTTGAAAGATCATCTAGCCCTGTCCCCCTGCCACAGCAAGATCACCTAGACCAAGTCGCACAGGAATATATCCAGGCAGGTTTTAAACATCTTCAGGGAAGGAGACTCCACAACTCCTCTGGGCAGCCGCTTCCAGGGCTCCATCACCTTCACTGAGAAGTTCCTTCTCATATTGATGTGGAACCTCCTCTCTTCCAGCTCATATTCATCAGCACTGGTAAGGCTGCACCTTGAGTACTGGGTCCAGTTTTGGGCACCTAAGTACAAGGGAGACATCGAGGTGCTGGAGAAAGTGCAGAGGAGGCCAGTGAAGATGGTGAAGGGCCTGGAGAATAAATCTGATGAGGAGATATTGAGATAGTTGGGGCTGTTTACACCCCCATCCCTGGATGTGTTTAAAAGTCACTTTGATGTAGTGTTAGGGGATCTATTCTGGGGATGGACCTGTAGTGAAGTGTTGATGGTTGGACTCGATGACCCCAAGGATATTTGCCAACCTGGATAATTCTATAATTCTAACTGGGAGAATCCAGGACTCCTTCTTTGTGTGCAAATATCCAGCAGTACTGTGAGCTGCAAGAAGCCAAGCTGTAACCATCTCACCAGAGAGCATTTTTGCTCCTGTTTCAGTTAGGGCTAGTCCAACACGGTTTGTATTGGGTGTATAGAATCAACCAGGTTGGAAAAGGCCATCAAGTCCAGCTGTTCATCCTACAGTCCCTAACCACTAAATCATTGTGTCACCACGTCCCTATCCCTGCAACAGGGGCCACCAGTCTTGAAGGTGGGTGCTATCCCAGACAAAGCTATGTAGCTTTGGCAGAGCTGAGGGAAGATTGTTCTAGTGTTTGTATCTGAGTCATCATTTGGGCCAAATCTATCTGGAATTATGTCCAGCTTCAGCAGATGGAAGATGAATCATTCTCAGCTCAGGTACAGGTACCTTTTGTGGGAATTAAATGTGTACTGGGTGCTGGTGAGGGCTCCCCTCGAGTACTGGAGGCAGTTGTGGCCCACTTGTTTCAGGAAAGAGATGGAGGGGCTGTATACGGTCCAGAGGAGCAATGAGGCTGGAGAAGGGACTGGAGGGTAAGTCTGATGACGAGAGGCTGAGGGAGCTGGGGTTGTTGAGCCTAAAGAAAAGGAGACTCAGGGGGGACCTTCTCCCTCTGTTCAGCTCCCTGAAGAGAGGTCGTAGTCAGGTGGGGGTTGGGCTCTTCTCCCAGGCAACCAGATCCAGGATGAGAGGGCAGGGCCTGAAGATGCCATGGAAGGGTTAGGTTGAACATTAGGAAGCCCTTCCTCACAGAAAGGGTGATCAGAGCGTGGACTGGACTGTCCAGTGCAGTGATAGAGTCCCCATCCCCTGGAGGTGTTGAAGGACAGTCTGGCTGTGGCCCTGAGTGCCCTGGTCTGGCCACTGTGGTGATGTCATAGGTCTTGATCTGGTCTGGATGAGCTCAGAGGGCTTTCCCAGCCTCAATAATCCTGTAATTGTTCAAAAGCAATGTGGGGAAAACTGAAGAAGAATCCCATGGGATCAATAGGTTGAAAAGAGTCCTGAGATTTGGGGAATGGAGAGAAGTTTTTACTTATTACTAGAAGAGGTAAAATTTATAATCAAATACATAGTGGGTTTTGCATTTTAGCAGCCAGGGGGCTAGTACTGTAATAATAGCAGTCATTTAAGCCTAAGTCTGACGTAGATAACTGGAAATAAACACTACTGAGTTATTTGCATACTTGTGTATTTTCGTAAATGACTTCTTTATAGGTTTTATTATTTCTTTACGAGCTCTAGTCAGGCTTTACCACCCAACATCCTCTACTTCTTAAATTTTTCATACAGCTCAAGTTAAAAGCTTTTCCCTACTTCTTAAAAGAATAAAATGTTCAAATGACTGTTATCTAGTGATAGGACAAGGGGCAATGGATGCAAGCTGGAACAGACAGGTTCCACATCAATCTGAGAAGGAACTTCTTCACAGTGAGAGTGAGAGAGCACTGGAAGGGGCTGCCAGGGGAGTTTGTGGATTCTCCTTCTCCGGAGCCATTTGAAACCCATCTGGATATGTTCCTGTGTGACTTGGTCTAGATGGTCCTGCTGTGGCAGTGGGAGTGGACTAGATGATCTTTCGAGGTCCCTTCCAATCCCTAATGTTCTGTGATTCTGTGATATAAATTCCCAATTCTCTTGAGATCAGACAGAACAGGTGCCTCAGGAAAGTTTACTTTGGTTTCATGTCAAACATTAAAAAGAAAAGTCATACATTAATTAAAGAAGTTACAAAAGTGCTTGAAAATCAGAGTGGTCACTGAGCCAGTTGTGAACTGATTTACTGTTAAAATAATTTGAAGATACCTCACTTGATCATAGAATCGTAAAATCATTAAAGTTGGAAGAGACCTACGAGATCCTCAAGTCCAACTGTCAGGCCTATGAGATCCTCCAGTCCAACTGTCACCCCAGCCCCACTCTACCCAGTAGACCCTGTCCTCTAGGGCCACATCTACTTCTTTTTTGAGCACAAAAGCTAATTTAAGGATTAAACTAGAGTTAATTTACATTTAGCCCACAGTGGTTCCTGAGACATAAAATCAAGTACCAGAGTTAAAAGTCTGTCTTTAGAGAATTTAACAGATGCATCAGCTCGTGAAGGTCTGAAGGGATTGAAGGAAAGTAATAAATCTGTGTCTTTGTGTCATCAAGTCATAGCAGTGCTCATCTTCTCCTTGGGTGTATAAAAGTAATTTGACGCCTAATGCAGCTCCTGTCACTGTTCTAGGATGCAAATTTCCTTTTGAGAGGCAGAGAATAAGCGAGAAAGTTCACTCAAAGCCTCTCTTCCAGCAGCTGCAGTGTGAAACGGGCTACAGAATAGTTTCTTCTCATAAAGATGAACGATGGTGGCTATGAAAACCTGGCAACTTCACGATGATTAGACCACTGCTTGCACTTGCCAGAGACAGTGCTTGCCTTTTATTTGGCGTGGTAAACAGCTTCCAGTGACTGGGTTTTTCAGTTGTGTATGCTGTGTGTTCATATTGGGGATGGGTTAGTTAAAGGTAGTTTAACTTTCTCAAGATGGTCTGTACTGTTCACATACAGAAATTTTCCTGTTGGCATTGACTATAAATCTGGGTTGCTGGGTTTTTGTGCAAAAGAAGCTCTGAAAATCATAGAATCATAGAATGGTTGGGGTTGGAAGGGATCTTAAAGATCATCTAGTTGCAACACCCCTGCACAGGCAGGGACACCTTCACTAGAGCAGGTTACTCAGGGCCCCAGCCAACCTGCCCTTCAACACTGCCAGCCACAGGGCAGCCACAACTGCCTTGGGCAACCTCTTCCAGCATCTCAGCACCCTCACAGGAAAGAATTGGTTCCTCATGTCCAACCTCAATCTCCACTCTTCAAGTCTGGAGCCCTTTCCCCTTGTCCTCTCACTACACACCCGTGTCAGAAGCCCTCCCCCAGCTTTCTTGTAGCTCTCATCAGAGCTGCTAGAAGAGTCATGATGCACATCATGAATAAGTTGGCTCTATGTGCACCTAGGCCCCTGGTTCTCTGAAGAACAAATCCTAAGGAAAAGATTTTCTGTCATCTGTGGCTAGTCAGTGAAATTTTCAGCAGGTTGTGTAAAGTTAGTTACTGATTACTCCAAAGTAAATGAGACAAGGACTGCAGAATCCAACTGATACTGTCAAAACCTAAGGATCAGCTTGAAATGAGCTTACCAAAATTAATTACCAAGCTCATTAATTCAGGTGGTTTTAGGAGGACCATCTCCATAGCAATGCAGTTTGTGAATAATTAGTGTGATAAATAGATTTGAGGGAAATGCAATGTTTTGATGACTCTTTATTGGTGACTAAGGGACTGGCTGATGCCAATTCATGGTTTCAAATTCATCAGTGGACTGGTAGTCAAGTGATTAATATTTCTGTATTAGGTGTCTGTCACTTTGATTTGAATCATGGCCACTACATAAGCAGCAGTGTCCAGGAAAAAGAAGGTAGTGCAAAATTTGTTTGTTGTGGCATCCATCAAGTTTTCAAAGCACTGGCAACATTGTCATGCAGGGAACAGATATTGAGGAGTGGTGGACTTGTAGTTCAGCGGAAATTCTAGCTCAATAATTCTGTCCCTCAGAATCCCAGAACATTAGGGATTGGAAGGGACCTTGAAAGATCATCCTATCCAATGCTCCTGACACAGCAGGATCCACTAGATCCAGTCACACAGGAACATGGCCAGGCAGGTTTTAAACATCTCCAGAGAAGGAGAATCCACAACCCCCCTGAGAAGCCCCTTCCAGTGCTCTGTCAACTACACTGCAAAGAAGGTCCTTCTCATATTGATATGGAACCTCTTCTGTTCCAGCTAACACCTGTTGCCCCTTGTCCTATCATTAGATGCCACTGAGCAGAGCCTGGCTCCATCCTCCTTCAGTCTCTTTAGCTTGGAGGAGACTGAGGAGTGACCTCATTAATGTCTATAAATATTTGAAGGGTGGGTGTTGGGAGGATGGAGCCAGGCTTTTCTTCCCAGTGAGGGTGACGGAGCACTGGAACAGGATGCCCAGGGGGTTTGATGATCTTTCAACGTCCCTTCCAATCCCTAATGATTCTATGACACCCACCCTTCACATATTTACGAACATTAGTGAGGTCACCCCTCGGTCCTCTCTTCTCCAAGCTTAAGAGTCCCAACTCCCTCAGCCTCTCCTCATAAGGGAGATGCTCCACTCCCTTCATCATCTTTGTTGCTCTGTGCTGGACTCTCTCCAGCAGTTCTGTGTCCTTATGGAACTGAGGGGCCCAGAAAGGGCATAAGCTCAGTTCATGCAGCTTATATGTTTGTTTAGGATTTTCTAGTTGCCCTAATAGCCTGTTTATTTTTGCAGTTACTGCCTTAATTCATACTTCTGGACATGGCAGAAGCTTAGGAGGCTGAATTCGTGCACTTGTGGTTTGGGGATAAATCTTGCTGTGTTTCAACAAGAAATCTGGTTTTGATGGTTTGTCTGTGGAGGCTGATGGAGGCTTTAACTGTCATTCTGTCTTCCACCTGAATGACAGCACACTGTTCATCTTTGCTAGATTCATTCCCGAGGGAAAACCCTGGCACACCCACGTGATCCACCACAAAACAGGCTGGAAAGAATGGAGATAGAGCTGTAGACCTAAGAGTCTCAACCCATCACTTGATGATGTTATTAAAAAAAACCCCAACAACCATCTTAAATGTGATTCTGCAGCCAAAATGATACTTCTCCTCCTCCATACCATCTGCAACATCTCAGATCCAGGCTGTTTTGAGTTAGAGAGATCTGAATAAGTATCTTGGCTAGTACTTGTTTTGAGCCCTTTAAATTTGGACAAGATTTAGCACTTTTTCAGACAAAAAAAGAGAAAAAGAAGCACAAAAAGTTGGCTGTCGAGGTGTCAGAGAAAGGGAGTGAATAATCCCCTGGAAATTCAGTTGGTTGAAGTAGAAGTTGTGGATTTTCTGGAGTAGTGAATTCATAGGAATTTTGTCTCACAGCCCATGTATTTGCCTTTTGACTCACTCAGTTCCGGCTAGCAGCAGTAAACAGGAGGGTATTAAGTCATGGAATCATCATTATGGTTGGAAGAGACCTCCAAAATCATCAAATCCAACTCAAGCCCACCATGGCCACTAAACCCTGTTCCCTAGTGTCACATCTACACAGTTTTTGAATGTCCTTTTCCCAGAGAAGTGCGATTGTATTTGTTTAATGTAATCTGTTGTGTGTGAACTCTCAGCAGTGAATACTCATACACACAGTTAAAAAACCTGACCACCATAAGATGTCTTACATCAGTAACCCTGAGGGATGACAAAAGGAGTAGAACACCTCCCTGATAAGGAAAGACTGAGAGAGCTGGGTCTCTTGAGCTTGGAGAAAAGAAGACTGAGGAGTAACCTCATTCATGTTGATAAAAATCTGAAGGGTGGGTGGCATGAGGATGGAGCCAGACTCTACTCAGTGGCATCAAGTGAAAGGACACAGGGCAATGTGTATGCTGGAACATAGGAGATTCCACATCAACAAGAGAAAGAACTTCTTCCCAGTGAGGGTGACAGAGCACTGAAAGGGGCTGCCCGGGGGGGTTGTGGAGTCTCCTTCTCTGGAGATGTTTGAAACCCGCCTGTATGTGTTCCTGCGTAACTTGGTCTAGGTGATCCTGCTGTGTCTGAGGGATTGGACTGGATGATCTTTTGAGGTTCCTTCTGATCCCTATTGATTCTGTGATTCTATGAAATGAACATCAGCAATAGCAAGCCTAACAGCACATGTTGAAAGAAAGAAAACACTCAGTTTGAGTTGGAATCGGGTTTTTAACTGCTGTATTTTTTGGAAACAACTGTTGTCCGTTCACCGGTTTTGTGTGAAAGAAAAGACAGGAGATTCTGTGAGGAAACAGAAGCTCTTCCATATTATGAATAGGAGTTTATATGACACAAAAGAAATATCTTCTAACAAGAACCATCTATTTGCTTTGAAAAGCGATGTTCAAAGCTACACTGGAAATGGACTTTATTGCTCGATTCATGAAAGAATTAATTTATCTTAGCAATTAGCCTTTTCAGGGGGTGGCTGCAACTCACATTTCTTATGTTAGTTTTATTTAAATATAAATTAGCTGATGGGAGATGAGGTGTTTTGGTTCACACTCTTATAATATTCCTCCTCCATAGGGATGAACAGAGCTGACAGAGAGTTTGGGTTTTGCTTTCTTCCTGAGCAGACTTTGCAGTTGGCCCAGGGTTTTTGATATCAAAATGCCCATTTCCTGCTGTAAATGCACTGAAATCTTGTTGTAGGTTGATGCCAGCCAACAGCTAAGCACCCACACAGCTTCTTGCTCACTACCTCCACCCCAGCAGAAGGAGGAAAAAGAATAGGAGGAGCAATAGCGAGGAACTTTTAGTCCCTATATGTCATGTTCAGTATAAAGCTGAGGGAACCCCAGAGGGATCACCCTCTTCCTCAACAGCCGGCATCCAAGGAGTACTCTCTCCAGTCTGCCTTCGACTTCTATCTGATCTGTGCATTTCAGGGCAAGAGGAACTGGCCAGAGGATGTTTAGATGGGATATGATCCTGCTGTGGCAGGGGGACTGGAATGGATGATCTGTCCAGGTCCCTTCCAATTCCTAACTTTCTGTGGTTCTGAGATATTAGGAAAAATCCCTTCACTGATACCCAGGGAGGTGCGGGAGCCACCACCCCTGGAGGTATTTAAAGGATGTAGATGTAGTGCTGAGGGACTTGACTGAGTGGTGACATGGCAGTGCTTGCTCAGTGGATGATCTTAAAAGTCCCTTCCAACCAAAATGTCCTCAAGTGATGCCAGGGGAGAGTTAGATTGAACATCAGGAAAAATGTCTTCCCTGACAGAGTGATCAGAGGTTGGAACAGGCTGTCCAGGGAGCAGGTGGAGTCACCATCTGTGTAGGGGATGTGGCTCTAGTTTAGTGGGCAGAGTGGGGTTGGGTTGTTGGTTGGACTGAATGATCTTGGAGGCCTCTTCCAACATTAATGTTTCTATGAAAACCATTCTGTGATTCCTGAATCCAGTTCCCATCTGTGACTGACTCCAGTCTTGGACTTCCCCAGTGCCTGCCCACAGCAGCGGTGGTAGCGCTGCTGATGGTGAAGTAATTGCCGTCGTGGGTGGAGAGGTTGGAGTTTTGAGTTCAATATCCTATTTTCTTGCTAATATTTTCAATAAAGCAGTTCTAGTTTTCTTTTCCAATCCCTAAGACTCTTTTCCTATCTCTTCCCCTTTGGGAAAGGAGAGGGGTTCATAGAGAGCATCTGTCATTCATCGAGGCGCTGGCCCAGCCCTAACCCTTGACACACAAGTAATTTAGGGAAAAATTCTCACACCTTCCTAACACTCATCTGGCCACTAGCTGGGTTTAAAAAGACTGTGCTCTTGCTTTTCATGGTACTTGTTGTATTACAACAGAACCTGTGATTTTAAAACTAAAAACAATTGTTAGAAATTAATAAACACCTCTTAAGTTCTGATGTAAATTAGAACACCTCCCTTATAAGGAAAGGCTGAGGGAGCTAGGAGACTGAGGGGTGACCCCATGAATGTTGATAAATATGCTCAATGTCACCTACTGATAGGACAAGGGGCAGTGGGTGTGAGCTGGAACATAGGAGGTTCCACATCAACAAGAGAAGAAACTTCTGGAGGTGAGGGTGACAAGAGCCCTGGCAGGGGCTTCCTAGGGGGGTTGTGGAGTCTCCTTCTCTAGAGACATTTAAAACCCTCCTGGACATGTTCCTGTGCGAATTGGTCTAGGTGATCCTGCTGTGTCAGAGGGATTGGACTGGATGATCTTTGAGGTCCCTTCCAATTCCTAATGTTCTGTGATTCTGTGATTAATGAGCAGTCATTTATCTTGATGTCATAGTCCATAAAGGGGTAAGAAAGAGTAGCTGCCTAGGCCAGCAAGGCAGCAAACTAATGGGGGGCAGGGTATGAAGAGCTGTGTATTGCTTCTACACCAGATGAGCTGTAGGTTTTTCCAGTGGATCACATAGAGATAACTGGCACATCTGACATCAGTCATTTTTTTCCCCCTCGTAATGTGTTTCATAACATAGAGGAACGTGCTAGTAGCATAGTTCAGCTAAAAGGAGACAGACAAATGTAAGTGGTGAAGTCTGGAGCTGCAGATCAAAACTCTTCTCTTCTCATGCCACTTCAATTCAGACTCGATAAATCTCTCTCTCTTTTACTGTTAATGCAATGGGTTATGCAGAACATCACCCCGCTCACTTTGCTGCCTTGCCTCCAGCCAAGATCCAGACAGGTCATCCTCCTGACTGAGCGTTGAGACTGGTCACCCTTTTCAACACAAGCACTGTGAGTGGGCAATTTACCTAAGTGGGAAGGAGGACCCAGGGTTCAAGCGTTGCCTCCAAACTCGCTTGGCAACACTCAGGCCACTTTGGGCTGAAGCAATTTCTATTGCTGGAGTTGAAGTACTGAAGTTCTATAGCCTTTTGATGAGGGAGAATGATGGCCCAGTGTTTGACTTCTGCTGCTTTATATGGGTAAAATATATGCTTGGATCTGTAGATAGAAAACAGATACCCACTGGGATGATGTGGATTACAGCAGTCTGGTAAACAGGTGACTCACATCTTGGTTCACTTCTAAATCTCTCCTGGTTTGGTTTAGAAACAACTGTACTACAGATCTGCTTTCAGTTTGCTGTCCAAAATTACATCAACAGTAAAAATCCATCGGCTGGCAAGAAATGCAGGAAACATAAGGAAAGGCTTTTCTGCAGCGAGGGTGACAGAGCCCTGGCACAGGCTGCCCACAGAAGGTGTGGAGTGTCCTTCTCTGCAGACATTCAGCAGCCCTGTGTAACCTGTCCTAGGAGATCCTGCTCTAGCAGGGGGGTTGGACTGGATGATCTCTAGAGGTCCTTTCCAACCCCTCACATTCTGTGATTCTGTGAATGTCCTGTGGTGAGTCCATGTTCTGCCCATTACAACAGGCATCTTAGCCCTGTTTGGATTTAAACCCGAGATGTCATGGTGGGGGGGGGGGGGGGGCTACGGCAGGTCTGTACACCCTTTGACTGAAGCAGAAGAGTTTAACCCTGGACAGATTAAAGTGTACCCGTGAGAACAAGGAGTCAGAAATGTCTGTAAACAACTGACTGCGCTGGGAGAAACTTGGTGGAGAGATCAGCAAAGAGCGTATGAAGCTGAAACACCAGTGGCCACTTGTTTATTTGTGTGTTGTACCAACAAAATAAGGACAGCTGTGTGCAGAAAGGGTACAAAAAGGAGCTAGCTGCATTAATAAACTATCTTCTTCTTTGACTGTTTGCACATTGGTCTTGACTCTGTGTCGCACATCCGCCCCAGCCACGACACTAGAGTTCTTCTTCATGTGGCTTCTAAAGGCAGTTTAGAACTGTGTCTTCAGGTGGTATTTAGAGAATGTTAAGGTACAGCTCCATCTTTGCCTGGGATATGCAAGTTCTCCCTCTGCTCAGCATCCAGACTACAAGCTTTTCAGATATAATATGTTCTGTGTTACTGGACACATAGCACAGTCTTGAGGAGAGCAATGAGGCTGATGAACGGGATAGAGAGAAATTCTGACAAGGAGAGGCTGAGGGTACTGTGGTGTTTACCCTGGAGAAGAGGAGATTCTGGGGGGACCTCCTTCCTTTTTCCAACTTCCTGAAGAGAGGTTGTAGTCAGGTAGGGGTTGGGCTCTTCTCCCAGGAAACCAGTGCCAGGACGAGAGGGCAGGGCCTGAAGCTGCCAGGGGAGGATTATGTTGGATATTAGGAAGCCCTTCCTCATAGAAAGGGTGATCAGAGCCTGGAATGGTCTGCCCACAGTAGTTATAGTAGATCATATACAAGATCATCCAGTCCAACCATCAACCCAACCCTACCCTGCCCACAAAACCCTGGTCCCTAGGGTTACAGCTACTGATTTCTTGAATCCCTCCAGGAGATGACAACTCCACCCCCTCCCTGGGCAGCCTGTTGCAACCCCTGACCTCTGTCAGGGAAGATGTTTTTCCTGCTGTTCCACCTAACCCTCCCCTGGCACAATGTGAGACTGTTTCCTCTGGTTCTATCAGTAGTGAGTGACTTGGGAAAAAAAATCAAGTCCCATCTCTCTACACCCCCATTTCAGGTAGCTGTGAAGAGCAATAAGGTCTCCTCTCAGCCTCCTTTTCTCCAGATGTTTATCCCTACAAAGAAACTGTGATCTATGAATATCTGTCTGCAGTTATCTGAAGACACAGATGTCATGTTTGGGTTTTGTGGACCGACTTCGCTTTTGGCTCATTCTGTGAAAAATGAAAACACATTTCATCTGCCTTAATAACCAGCTCATGTCGCTTAGGGCTTTTCCTTTGATTTATAGAGCGAGATTATAGCGTTTGCTCTCCAGCATGAGCCTGTGCAGATTCCTAGATTTACCTGTGCAAGTGATACTCGGCTGCAATCAAAGCAACGAATGTGTGTGTCTGGTTGACTCGCCAGACAAATTTGGTTTATTATGGGTTTTTATAGGTTTTGAAAATGATTGCCTCCCACTGCCTAAACAGCGGGTGAGTCTTGTCACATCGTACGTGGGAGGAAAATGGATCTTATGACACTAATGACAGCTACAGACAGAACTAAGTGAAGACTGAGTCTCCTTCTCTGGAGGTGTTTAAAACCCTCCTGGATATGTTCCTGTGCAACTTGCTCTAGGGGATCCTGCTGTGGCAGGGGGATTGGACTTTCGAGGTCTCTTCCAATCCCTCATATTCTGTGATTCTGTGAAGATCCCCGTCAGAGCATATTTAATTAAGCTCTGATGGGAAGGTCTTTTTAAGAGGGTTTGTATGGAGCAGTGGGTTCAAGCTGGGAAAGGAGAGATTTAAGCTGGGTATTAGAAAAATGTTCTTCGATGTGAGGGTGGTTGATGGCTGGAATGGGCTGCCTGGGGATGTGGTGTGAACCCCATCCCTGGAGTCATTGAAGGTCAGGCTTGATGAGGCTCTGAGCAACCTGACCTAGGTGGAGTCCTCCCTGTGTAGGGAGGTTGGACTAGATGACCTTTAGAGGTCCCTTCCAGCCTAGAATATTCTGTGATTTTTATGAGTCTATTAACTGATCTTTCCTTTCTTTCTTGTATCCTGCAAACTTCAGCAGGGAGTTCCGTCTCATGTAGTGTTGTGTCCTCAGGCTTGACTAAGTTTTCACCAGCAGGTAAAGATGGATGCCATGCGTTTTTAATTAACTGATGAAACTCAATTCCTCTTAATCCGTTACGTTGTGCTTGGATAAGAGCCCATGTGCTTCTCATGCATCTTGCTGATACCTGCTCATACACCTGCTCCAATTCCAACATCTTAATAATTATATTTACCAGGTTGCAGTAATTGTGGAGCAAGTGATTCTTGTTCTGTCTGTCAATTTCTGAGGTGTGAGCAAGTGTCTTTCTGTAGTTTTGTCACTGTTTTTATAGAACTGGTCATCTTACAGGCAGGTTTTTGCTACCAAGATGCCATTACATTTGTAATCCCGTGGTAAAATTCCACCAAAGAAACACTTGGTGTAATTTTTATAAAGTCAATTCTGTTATGAGATCAGAGAACATACCCACAGCAGGAACTACCTGGGGGATGAGGAGGCAGAAAATACCTCTCTTAAGATTAGCTCAGAAGATTATAGTTGTAGAGTCAGAGAATCATCCTGGCTGGAAAGGGTCTCCAGGATCATCAAGTCTGGCCCTCAGCCCAATGGCTTCCTAACCCCTACACTATGGCCTCAAGTGCTCTGGCTACTCTCTTTTTAAACACCTCCAGGGATGGGGACTCCAGCCCCTTCCTGGGCAGTGCCCAACTACTCTCTCAGGAAAGAACTTTTTGCTAAATCCAATCTAAACCTCCCTTGATGCAGCTTGAGGCAATTTCCCCTTGTCCTATCATTAGTCATTTGGGAGAAGTCCTGTATTTAAATGACATGGCTCTGAATCCATAAAGTTTCTTCAGCACAACCTCTTTCAGAAGTGTCTTCTCTAAAAATCCAACCTTACTGGTTTGCAAAAAAACTGAACGCTACCATCCAACGAAGAAAGCCCAGGTATGGTTTGTAGTGAATTCAGACAGCTGTTTGTTCACAATAAATTGGGATTCTGTGTTCTTGAACATCTTTTCCAACCTTAACGAATCTATATGGAAACAGAGCAGCTGTAAGTTACAGAGTTGTGAATGTGCTCAAGGTTTGAAGGCATCCAAGACCTTGCTAGAGAAAGCTGCAGCGCTCTCTGAACCACTCTTTCCACACCAATGGTAACAGCATTTGTAATGCACCTTTTCCATGGACAGACCTGCATTGCTCTGTTGATGAAATTGCTCTGCGATGGCAAACTGAGTTCATCTGTTTATACCAGTGTCTCTGAATTAATTGCATTAATTACATATTAAAATGCAAATGTTTTCTGTCTAGGATACACCTTTTTATTTCCAGTTAATTATTACTATTCAAATGTCACCTTGTCCCCTGTTTTATGTCGGTTGCTGTCTCATTATTCACTTAATATCTGTTGTCTGTGTGAATTTGAGGTGTATTTTGTCTCTTAAATATTGTGTTACACTTAATGAATCCACTGAAGGCACCTACTGAAATGAAACAGCACCTGATTCATGAGCTCAGGAGCCTGAATGAGACTTCAGGGATTAGTCCACTTATCCAAAGAAATCCCACCCTACTGTCTCTACCTGGAGTTTCAGGGTCTCGCATGGGAGGAAGGATTTTTTGGAACAATCGTAGAATCGTTAGGGATTGGAAGGTACCTCGAAAGGTCATCTAGTCCAATTTCCCCACCACAGCAGGATCACTTAGACCAAGTCGCACAGGAACCGTGGCTGGAAAGGACCTTCAGGAGGAGTCCAGCCCCTCAACCTAACAGCTCCCTAACCCCTAGACCATGGCCTCATGTGCTCTAGTTACTTGGTTTTTAAACAATTCCAGAGATGGGGACTCCACCACCTACCTGGGCAGCCTGTTCCAGTGCCCAACCACTCTTTCAGCAAAGAACTTCTTCCAAAGATCCAGTATGAACCTCCAAACTGACCTTTTGGCCATTTCTTCTCATCCTGTCGTTAGTAATTTGGGAGAAGAGACCAGCACCAGCCTCACTAGAACCTCCTTTTAGGTAGCTGTAAAGAGCATTAAGTTCTCCTCTCAGCCCCCTCTTCTGCAGACTAAATAAACCCAGTTCCATCAGCAGCTCCTCACAAAGCCCGTTTGACAGCCCTCTCCACAGCCTCACTGCCCTTCTCTGGCCCTACTCCTGCCTCTCAATGTCCTGATACTGTGCATCTATGTCCTTCCTGATCCAGTTCTTGCAAAATCACTTTGCAGGTAACAGATAACAACACACAGATACTTTATTGGTGAGAGAGGAAGGGATGTGTTTTACTGCGGTGAGTAGCTGTGCAAGTGCGTTCAAATGGTGAAGCAGGACAGCGATAACTGAGCCTCATGTAGCCCTGTTTTCAATTTTATTTTTTGGTTGTAAAAATCACTGCTACCAACCTGATAAGGTGAAATCTCCAATAAGACAAAAGGATAGATATGGCTTGACAAAGATTGCGAGCATGAATGAAAATGTCCCTGCAGGTAGCAGATTGTTAACTCGTACTGGAAGGTGAGAGGAGAATTTTGAGAAGCATTTCCTTTTCACTAGTCATCACAAAAGGAGAATGATAGGACGAGAAGATAGAACTTTAGGAAAAACAGGGTAGACATGGTGTTTCAGGAGATGAGTTAGTGGTTTGGAATTGTAGGGCAGATGGTTGGATTTGATGATCTTGAAGGTCTTTTCCAATCTGGCGGATTCTATGATTCTCTCACCCTCTGATCTGCAGAACACATCCCAGCACCCAGACAGCTATGACAAATAACAGTTTAATCTACCTGAGTGGACCCCATAAAATACTGGTATCCACTTGACGTTTTCATCATTATTCAGGTGATGCCAGCTCACATACACCCTCATGGCAGTAGCACTTGACACTTCTCCATCTTCTCATCTTTGAAGAAGCCTGGGGCTTGCATTACAACTTCTTCAATGGCAAAACCTGGGCTATTATCCCAGGCAACTAGTGCCAGGATGAGAGGGCAGGGCCTGAAGCTGTGACAGGGGAGGGTTGGGGTGGAGGTTAGGAAGCCCTTCCTCCTGCAAAGGTTGATAGAGCCTGTAATGGACTGCCCAGGGCAGTGGTGGAGTCACCATCCCTGGAGGTGTTGAAGACCAGCCTGGTTGTGGCCATCAGTCCCCTGGTGTGGCACTGTGGTGATGTTATGTCCTGGGCTGGGCAGGATGATCTTAGAGTTCTCTCCCAGCCTCAATAATTCTGTGATTCTGTAAAAGGGAAGAAAAGAAGAAAGTCTCTGTTCTCCTGGTCATTCTGTGTCTCAAGACGACAGAGGCACAACTGAAATTAGCCTGGAATGGATAATTCTGGTGATAAAACCTTTATCTTTGGCTGCCTCTGGCCATGGCTTGGTTAGGCTCTCAAAATTGTTCACGTTCAGACTTGTCCTCCAATATGAGAATAGTCACAGAACCGGGAGTCTCAACCATACACCTAGTCTTCCCTCGGGTTAACTAATGGCTGACAGGTGCCATTTCTGGACTCCCTGTGGGGCAGAACCCAGGCAACCGACTTGGTCTAGGTGGTCCTGCTCTGGCAGGGGGATTGGACTGCATGATCTTTCAGGGTCCCTTTCAATCCTTGATGGCCTGTGACTCTGTGACCTCTCTGGTTTTTAATGAAAAGAGCCAGAAACCTGCAGGTTCTCCCTCAGCCCCTCGTCTCCTGGGACCCCTTGCACTGGTGCTCTTGCAGGTCTCTTCCAACCTTAGTGATCCTATATAGGCTTCCCACACTCCGCATAACCTGATCCCAGCGAGTATTTCACGGCGAAAAGCAGAAAGCTGGGGAGGGGGGTGTGAAACGCCCTGACGCCAGGGCTGCGTTGCCCAACGCCCCGGGGCGAGGTGGGGCGCAGCAGGGCTGGGGGGAGGCGGCGATGCCCTCTGAGCCCAAGCGGTGCCGGTACTCCAGACCCGCTCACGGTACCGGTCCGACCGCGTAGCGGGGAGGCGGGGGGCGGCTCCGCGGGTGACATCATGGGGCGGAACAGGGGCTGGGCCGCAGCGGCGGGATGGGAAGGGCTGGGCTAGGGGAGCAGGGATCCATCCTTGGGGGCGGCCAGGTCTGCTGCCCCCGGTCCTGGCTCCACGAGCTCCTCTCGGGTCTCCACTGGTGAGTGAGCGGGGGGGGGGNNNNGGGGGGGGGGGGGGGGGGGGGTACCTGCTGGGTACGCGGTGCTGCCCTCCCCTCTTTTTTTTTTTCGGAGTGAGGTTGGGTTTATTTGTTTATTGATTTATTTTCCTTGAGGTTTTTTTAATTTGTTTTGCTTTTGTTGTTGTTGCTGTTGGTTCGTCGATTCCGCCGCCGTTTCCCTCTCCTGTGCGGGCACAGGGCGAGCGTTTCCCTCAGCTCCTCGCCCCCTTCCACCGCCTCGTCGGGCCCCGGTCGTCCCCGACCCCCGCAGCTCCGGGGGAAAAAAATCTCAGGGAGTTTCTCCTGCATCTCCGCACCCCAGACCCGAGATAGATCCCGGTAGGGAACAGCCACTCAGCACCGGTCCCAGCCTTGCAGGGATTACGGGGTGGGGGGGCACGGCCGTCCGGTACCCCCAAGCCATCCCCTGCGCCCCTCTGACCCCCTTAGGGACAGTGAGTTCCCCCTCCCTTTCCCTTCCCAGCTCGAGCCGAGCTTTAACGTTTAGGATTTTCCGACTAAACCTGGTGGTGTGGAGCGACTTGGTAACGAGAGGTTAGGAAAATTCGTTTGTGATAAGTCTTTCAGCGATTTTTGGGGTGTTGCTGTTGCTTTACTTCAGCTGATGCTCTGGATGTGGGAATGAGGATAGAAGCACCAGCCCCTATAAAAAGACACACGAAATGATGTGGAGATGTGAAGGAAGGTGTTAGCATGTCTTGCTGTGTCTGTGTAGCTGAGCTTCTCCTTAGTCTGGTAGCTCTCGTCACTTTTCCTCTATCCCATGTGTTTTGTAGGGAGTTAAAGTCTTAAAAATCCTCTCTGCTTCCTCATCATCGATTGTATGGGGTTTGCACCTTGCAATCAGGATTTAATTGAAAGGAGGGAATCACAACATTATATTTATCTATTTAACAACAATTTTCAGTTGCCTTCATTGTCTGACAAAGGTATTGAACTGCCTTGTCTTTCTCTGAGATGCTGCCAAGTACAGTTGCTTGTGTGTGGAGATCTGCAAACCTGTGGTTGTTACAAGGTGTTGTACTTAAATCCCTATGGCATAGAGTAAATATACAATGTGCTGTGCTGCTGGAGAGGATGAGCTTATCTTGCAGAACGTTTCCTTTTTAATACAGAACAGCTAATATGGGTGCTGCCACAGCCCTTCATTAAAAAGTTGGGAGCTAATTAGCTGTTTCTTACAGCTAGAGTTCCAGATCCTAATTGGAGTTCCTGTCTTCAAGTATAAACTGATTAGAGTGGTGTCAGAGCCAAACTGAATCTTTTCAATGTTTGTTTTAAAAAAGAAATTAAAATAAGTAATTTTCAGCTCTTTGAACTTCATGTTGAAAAACAAACCCTTCTGCTTGGGGTTCTGCCCCTGACTTTGCTGGATGTGTGGGGTGAGAAGATGGGTGCTGTGTGTGTCTTGTATCAGTAAACTAATTCATTGCAATTAAGCTTAGAGGTTTGCTGTTCACAGGGCTGTGGTTTCATTTAGAAACCACAATTTGGGAAGGAAAACTGGAAGAATGAACCTTTTGTTAGTAGCAAATAATTAGTGATAGTAATGGCCACAGTAATTAACATGGTAAAAGCAAAGTGGAGTCTCCTTCTCTGGAGATGTTTAAAACCCACCTGGATGTGTTCCTGTGTGATTTGGTCTAGGTGATCCTGCTGTGGCATGAGGATTGGACTAGATGATCTTTCGAGGTCCCTTCTGATCCCTAATGATTCTATGATTCTATGACTAGCCAAGTCCTTAATTAATCCAGTTAGTAAGGAAGCTAATTAATTGCAATTGAACTTTCAGGTTTTTTGTTCACAGGGCAGTGGTTTCATTTAGAAACCACAGCTTGGGAAGGAAACTGGAAAGGTGTTAACTAACCCCTGTTAGTTAATAACAAAGTATTAGCCAAGGTTAGCAATAGCAATTAATGCTATTTAATATCAAATAATAGCAAAGGTTAATATTAACCTTTGTTAGTTAATAGCCAAGTCCACAATTAATCCAGTTAGTAAGAAAGCTAATTAATTTCAACTAAACTTAGAGGTCTGCTGTTTGCTTTCATTTAGAACTACAAGAAACTACAATTTGGGAAGGAAAATGGAAAACCAGTAACTAACCTCTGTTAGTTAATAGCAAAGTTTTAGTGTTGGTTGGTGATAGCTATAGTAATTAATATAGTCATAGCAAAGATCAGTATTAACTAACCTTTGTTAACAGTCAAGTCCTTAATTAATCTAGTTAGTAAGGAAGCTAATTATTTGCAATTGAACTTTCAGGTTTGCTGTTCACAGGGCAGCGGCTTCATTTGGAAACCACAGTTTGGGAAGGAAAACCAGAAGGTGTTAACTAACCTCTGTTAGTTAATAGCAAAGTTCACAATCAGTCCAGTTAATCCAGTCCATAGCACTGGATCACCTGTGAGCATTCAGGGGTATCCCCCAATGGTCAGATGACACTGAGGTGTGTATTTGGAGGTGCTATGATGATGCTTCCCAATAATAACCAAAGCTCTAGGATTCCTGACCCAAAGTGCTGTTCAAGATGACATAAAGCTGTCATCGTAACTAAACACTGCACTCTGTTGCCTCCTCTGCCAACCCATCGTGTGCTTCTGTCCTCCTCCTGCTGGGGAGCAGTGACTAGCTTTAGAATTTAGCTAGAAAATACAGTGCACAGCCTGTTCCTGAGTAGCCTGTGATGTTTTTGACAACTTCCTTACCCTTTTTAGGTGTTTGAGGGACTTGCACATTGATAATTGCCCAGGGAGCTGTTGTGCTGGTTAAACTTGCATAGCAGGTTTAGTCTGGATGTTTCACAGCACTCTTCACCTTCATGCGAAGGGTTTAATGTTGTTCTCGCGCTGCTGTGAGGCACTTGTTGCAAGATTTAGCAGTGGGTGCTTTAAAACACAGAAGGTTTTTTCCTGGGAAATAAAACACAAAAGGGAATGTTTCTGGGAAAAGATTGAAACCCTTGGCAAGTGTGGGGATGGGTCAAACTAACAGTGCTTGAAACTCTCCCATCTAGTACTGACAGCTGACCTTAACTCTGGGAACTTGCTTAGCTTCAATGGCCTTTTCTGATAAAGATTCCCATATCTGAGAGTTATGGAGGCCGGAAAAGACCTCTGAGATCATCAAGCCCAGTCCATGACCTGACGTGACCATGTTGGCCAGACCAGGGCACTAAGGGCCACAGCCAGGCTGGCCTTCAATACCTTCAGGGATGGGGACTCCACCACTGCCCTGCGCAGTCCAGTCCAGGCTCTGATCACCCTATCCAGTGAGGAAGGACTTCCTGACATCCAACCTAACCCTCCCTGGGCAGCTTCAGGCCCTGCCCACGCATCCTGGCACTGGTTGCCTGGGAGAAGAGCATGACCTCCACCTGACTGCGGCCTCCTTTCAGGGAGTTGGAGAGACGGAGAAAGTACCCCCGAGTCTCCTCTTCTACAGGCTAAACACCCTCAGTTCCCTGAGCCTCTCCTCATCAGCCTTTTCCTCCAGTCCCTTCCTCAGCCTTGTTCCCCCTCTGGATCTGCTCCAGCCCCTCCATCTCTTTCCTGAAGTGAGGGGCCCAGTGCAGGGGGAGAATGATGTCTCTAGTCCTGCTGGGCACACTATTGCTGATCCAAGCCATGATGCTACCTGGGCACCCTGCCAGCTCCAGTTCAGCTGGTTGTCACCCAGTACTGTCAGGTCCCTCTCTGCTCTCCAGCCACTCATCCCCTAGTCTGTGGCTGCAGGGAGTTCTTGTGGCCAAAGTGTAGGACCCTGCACTTGGCTCGGTTAAAACTCATCCTGTTGGTCTCTGCCCATTGACTCAGCCTGTTCAGATATCTCTTCAGTGTCTTCCTCCCCTCCATCAGATTGACACCCCCCTAAATTGGTGTCATCTGCGAATTTACTAAGGGTAGACTTGATCCCCTCCTCCAGGTCATCAATGGAGATGTTGAGTAGAACTGGGCCCAGCACTGATCCCTAGGGGACACCACTTGTCACTAGACACTAACTGGGTGCTTGACTCATCAGAGCTGACGTGTCATGACAGAGTTCTCTTGTTTGATGCAATATCTAAGGATTTGGTTTAGTTTTTTTCTTTAAATTATGTAGTAGTGATGGAATTCTGTCCAAAAGGAACTTTGCCAAACTTTGGGTGTTAAATTGGCGTCTAGGTATTTACATTAGTGGTGCTTTGATGCTCTGGTGTCAGATGAAACTCATGTAATTAAATATCTGTGCAAGTGTGGCTGCTTTTTCCTCTGTCATTAGTCCATGTGTTTGCTAACTGCATATTAGTCAATGTGAGCTGATGTCACTATGGAAAATGAAATAGTCTGTCACGTTGGTTTTTATATTAGATGTGGGATTTCTGTATGAGACTGATATAATTAACTGGCTTTAATATCCTCAGAATAACTTATTTCTTAGACAGATAGCTCTCCTCTTATGGAGGAAGCAAGCTAACGTACTAGGAATATACAAAAATGACCGTGTTTATTGGATTTTAGAGAGTCCTGAGAATCACAGAGCATTAGGGATTGGAAGGGACCTTGAAAGATCATCCAGTCCAATCCCTCTGCCACAGCAGGATCACCTAGACCAGGTCACACAGAACACATGCAGGCAGGTTTTAAACACCTCCAGAGACAGAGACTCCACAACCCCACTGGGCAGCCCCTTCCAGTCCTCTGTTACCCTCACTATGAAGAAGTTCCTTCACGTATTGATGTGGAACCTCCTATGTTTCAGCTCACACCCATTGCCCCTTGTCCTGTCATTAGATGACACCGAGACATCTGATGTGATCTAGGAATACAAGTCCCTAAATGTGCAGTTCAGGGAGTGAACTGGAAGTTTCTCTGTATTCTGTGGAGTTTTACGGGGATGGTCCAGTGAAGAGTTACTGTGTTTGTTGGTAGTTGGTTCCCCAGCTGCCTTTTCCCTTGCAGCTTTACCCCTTGTAGATTTTCAGCTTGAATTTTATTTTGCTTCTATGTGTGTTCTACCTAGTCCTTTACCCAGTAGATCCACGATCATGTAGCAGACATGATGCTGGAATTATGTCTCTTAAAAAAAAACCTTAGGATATTTGAAAAGAAACATCTTGTTATGTGAAATTAAATCTGGGATAGCCTCATCACCTTAACAGCTGTGCAAATTTAAATAATGACTTAATAGAGGAACTTAAACCCTTTTATGTGATGAGAATAACCTTGTTAATTATCAAAGTTAATGAGGTTTAAAATGAACAGAGTGATCACAAACCAAAGAACAGGGACATCTGCTGGATTTTGTTTTTCCAAATAATTGGTGATTGAAAAGGGTTGTTTTTCTAACAGGTAGGTGTGTGATATATTATTATTATCAATTAATTATAATCATTATTATTACTACTACACGGTAACCCCATGGAGTGCTACAGACCGGGGATGAGTGGCTGGAGAGCAGTCTGGCAGAGAGAGTCTACCCTTAGTAAATTTGCAGATGACACTAAGTTAGGTGGGTGTCAGTCTGCTGGAGGAGAGGAAGATGTTGCAGAGAGATCTGGACAGGCTGGGTCAATGGGCAGAGGCCAGTGAATGAGGTTTAACAGGGCCAAGGGCAGGGGCCTGCACTCTGGCCACAAGAACCCCCTGCACAGACTGGGGGATGAGTGGCTGGAGAAAGCAGAGAAGGACCTGGCAGCACTGGGTGACAGTCGGCTGAACAGGAGCCAGCAGGGTGCCCAGGTGGCCTGAAAGACCAATGGCATTGTGGCTTGGATCAGCTATAGCGTGGCCAGCAGGACTAGGGATGTCACTCTCCCCCTGTAGTGGGCACTGGGGAGGCCTCCCATGGAGCGCAGGGGGCAATGCTGGGCCTCTAACTTCAGGAAAGAGATGGAGGTGCTGGAGCTGGTCCAGAGGAGCAATCAGGCCAGAGAAGGGACTGGAGGGTAAGTCTGGTGAGGAGAGGCTGAGGGAGCTGGGGGGTGTTTATCCTGGAGAAGAGGAGACTCAGGGGGGACCTTCTCCATCTGTCCAACTCCCTGAAGGGAGGTTGTAGTCAGGTGGGGGTCGGGCTCTTCTCCCAGGCAACCAGCACCAGGATGAGAGGACAGGGCCTGTGGCTGTCAGGGGAGGGTTAGGTTGAACATTAGGAAGCCCTTCCTCAGGGAAGGGCTGATGAGACCGTGGACTGGACTGGGCAGGGCAGTGGTGGAGGTGTTGAAGGCCAGCCTGGCTGTGGCCCTTAGTGCCCTGGTCTGGCTGCTGTGGTGATGTTAGGCCATGGGCTGGGCTGGGCTGGATGAGCTCAGAGGGCTTTTCCAGCCTCAATAATTCCGTGATGCAGTCATTACAACTGTTGATATCAAATTATTCATGAAAAAGGCATTAACACTTGTTAAACATAGTGTTACATGATACGGTCAAAGCAGTATGAAATCTTGGCTTTACCTTGTTTTGTGTGGCCAGCCTGGTGCTTCAGAGGTTTTTTTGACCCCCAATTTGTTTGCAACCAGACATGCTCTGACAATTAAATGTGATTTGATTTCCATGATTTGGACATTGTAAGGAGTTTAGAGCTTTACTTTATTATCTGCATTGTATCACAGCTGAGTAGGCTGTTTCAGGGCTTTTATAACCTCATGTTGTTTCTTGAGGTGCAGAGGCATTTCTCAGGCCTTGGAACAGGTGGTTAAGTCCCCATCCTGCAAGTGTTTAAAGATGGTTTAGATGTGGTGCTAAGAGAGCTGGTCTGGTGGTGACCTTGGTAGAGTAGGGTTAGTGGTTGGATTGGATGGTGTAAGCTGGAACATAGGCGGTTCCATATAAATATCAGAAGGAACCTCTTCACAGTGAGGGTGACGGAGCATTGGAACAGGCTGCCCATGGGGGTTATGGAGTCCCCTGCTCTGGAGACATTTAAAACCTGCCTGGATATGTTCCTGTGCAACTTGGTCTAAGTGATCATGCTCTGACAGGGGGATTGGACTAGACGGTGTACCTGTATGACTTGGTCTAGGTGATCCTGCTGTGGCAGGGGGATTGGACTAGATCATCTTTTGAGGTCCTTTCCAATCCCTGTGATTCTATGATCTCAAGGGTCTTTTCCAGCTTGATTGATTCTATGATTCTGTAGTTTCAAAGGTAGTTTGAGACACTGTGCTCATACCGTGCTGTCCTGTTGGTTGTAGCACAGGGGTACAGACCAGATAGTGTTCTATATTGTGAGAGTTTGGCAGTACTGCGATGCAAAAGGGTCAGTGAAGTTTATTTCAGACAAGACTGTTGAAAACAGCAAGCTTCTGATTTTACGGTGGAGACAATACTATATTTATTGCTTTTATAATTATTTTTAAAGTTCATTTTACAAAAGCAATGTTTTTGCCCAAGGAGGATGGTCTTGAAGGAGTCAAAACCATTCCTATAATGCATGATGTAGAAGAAGTAGTGTTAGCGTAAGTTAGCCATCTAGTGTGTTGAGGTTTTGGTCTGTCAGACTTAAATCCATTCTTTTTATTCCTTTGAGAGACAAGCCATGGCTTGGTGTTTATATAAAAGCCGAAAAAACTGTTAAAACTTTATTTTAATCAGAATTGAGTGCATATTTGGAAAGCCAAACTGTAAGATGTTCAGTTACTTTCAGTTCTTTTATAGCAATAGGGTAATGCTTTGTGTAAGGCAAAAAAAAAAAGTGGTAGTCCAAGCCCTCAGAATTCATCAAAATAAAATAGGTAACTGAAGTCTGGCAGATTGGGGTGTGTAGGATGTACTAGGAATGTTCAGTTGTTGCCCACAAGCAACTGAAATCCAGATTTGGACTGTGTGTTCCTTCAGATGGACTTTGAGGTAGACAAAATCAGGTGTCAAACATGATTTCTGCAAAAAGGATGTGGAATATTTGACTCCATTGAAATACTGGGCAATGTGGGACGTGTTGGTGGCCAATATAGGGTACAGAGTACTTCATAATGCTCGACAGCTTATGATCTGTTCAGCAGGTTAGTTTGAGAACCTAAAAAACAGCAGCTTGCATCACAGAATTATTGAGTCTGGAGAATCCCTCTGAGCTCAGCCAGCCCAGCCCAGGACCTAACATCACCACAGCAGCCAAACCAAGGCACTAAGGGCCACATCCAGTCTGTCCTTCAACACTTCCAGGGGTGGGGACTCCACCACTGCCCTGGCCAGTCCAGTCCAGGCTCTCATCACCCGTTCTGTGAGGAAGGGCTTCCTGACATCCAGCCTAACCCGCCCCTGGCAGCTTCAGGCCCTGCCCTCTCATCCTGGATCTGGTTGCCTTGAAAAATCAAATTAATTCTGTCTCTCATGATTCAGTGGTGGCCATTGCAGCCGGTGAGGTGCAGGATGCTGTGTAGCTGGGAAAAACAGACTATCCGTTTGAGGTTAAATGCTTCAAAAAAAGATCAAAGTTGTTTTGAACTCTTGCTAGAGCGAAGAACTGAACTGAGCTTTGCAATCGTGAATGACTGTGCTGAAGTGGGTGAGGTGGGTGGCTTAGGGTAGAACAAAGCCTGAAAAATCAAATTCTGTCTAAAGGACTCTGTTAAAAAGGTCTCTCATCTGCAGCCACACACAGAGGAGAAGGGGGTAAAGGGAATAACTACACCTCCAGTATTTTCTTGGTGGGTTTCTTATGTGTTTGGTTGACAGCAGCTGAACAGGTGTCAGCAGTGTGCCCAGGTGGCCAAGAAGGGCAACGATATCCTGGCTTGGATCAGCAATAGTGTGGCCAGCAGGAGCAGGGAAGGGATTTTCCCCCTGTACTGAGCACTGGTGAGACCTCACCTCGAGTAGTGGGGGCAGTTCTGGGCACCTCAATACAAGACAGACATTGAGGGGCTGGAGTAAGTGCAGAGAAGGGCAATCAATCTGATGAAAGGATTGGAGGACAGGTCTGATGAGAAGTGGCTGAGGGAGCTGGGACTGTTTAGCCGGCGGAAGAGGAGGCTGAGTGCACACCTTACTGCTTCTTTAGAGCTACCTGAAAGGAGGTTGTAGGGAGGCTGATGTTGGCCTCTTCTCCCAAATCACTGCTGACAGAACTAGAGGAAATTGCCAGTTGCTCCAGAGGAAGTTCATATTGGAAATCAGGACAAATTTCTTTAAGGAAAGAGCAGTTAAATACTGGAACAGGCTGCTCAGGGCAGTGGTGGAGTCCCATCCCTGCGGGGATTCAAAAGGCCAGTGCATGTGGCACTTTAGGATGTGGTCTAGTAGCCGTGGAGGTGTTGGGTTAAAGGTTGGACCCGATGATCTTGTAGGTCTATTCCAACCTTACTGATCCTGTGATGAGCGGTCTCAGGCACTTTATGATAAGCTGCTTTTTGACTGGTTTTTTGTTTTTTTTTTTACTCCTTTGAGCAACATTTGTAGTAATAGTCTGCTGATGTTATTGCATCCTCCTGTGGAAAAAACGTTGAATAGAAGCGCTTTTCCATCAGTAGGCATTTGAAAATAGCCAAGCTTTATTTAAGGAAGACGAAAAGCGCCTCAGTTGCATACGTCTTGCTTTGAAAGAGAAGGAAAGGCGATGTGAGATAAAAATGGGTTTTGGCAAGCGGGAAGAAAGCTGAAGAGCGGTGACAGAAAGTGTGAGGGGCACCTTTTATCCCTGCTGAAAGGAATCTAAAGAGAAAATGGTCAGAAGGATGCCTTGGAGAGGAAGACTATGTGCTGCAGTTTGAAAATTGCCAGAATTTTCAGATGTGCCGAGGTTGTGCTTTCACGAAGAACGAAAAGTTGTGTTACTTTCAAGAGGAAACCTTCCCTCAGTTACCTGTCCTGGAGGAGGTGACACTGTCCTGGAACCTTCCCCAGAAAGGTCTGTCCTGGGGGACTTGTCCCCAGTTACACAGGTCCCAGGACCCTTCCCTGGAAGGGTCTGCCCTGGGACCTGCCCTGGAAGGGCCTGGCTAGGTCAGCCTATAAAAACCAGAGCACACCCTTTGTTCATTCTGTTTTGGGGCTGTGGCCCTGAAGGGAACACCCCCTCCCCCACCGCCCGTTCCCGGGGCGGTGGAGGTGGTGAGAACTGCGGCTTCGAGGGGACCGCGGCTCCCGAAGCAGCCGTGACCTGCCGCGGCTTCCAAACCAGCCGCGGCCCCGACCTGACCCCACCGCCGGCGCGCACCTGCCGCCGTGCAGTCCGGAAGCAACCCCGGCCGCAACTTGCCACGGGTGCGCAGTCCCGCCGCGGCATTGTGGCCTTGCTGCGCCCGTCACTGCGGCCCCAGACCAGAGAAGCTGCGGATGCCGCCGCGCCCAGACCCGAAGCGGCCCCCTGAAGGAAGATGATAGGAGGAGGGAGAAGGGAGACAGGCCTAAGCAAATTAAAGGAAGATGAACCCCTAAGATCTCATGCAGGTTAGAGTGGAAGTTTTTTAAAAAGAGTGGAGGAAATACCTGTGATAAGAGAAGATTGATAGATAGTGAGTGAAATGATCCAAGGGGAAAAATAGTGGAAAAACAACAGAATTGAGATACAGAATGAAAGATGATGGTTCCTGTATCTGAAATGGGCAAAGAGTAAATTTTTTTCTAAGCAAGTACTGTGTTTAACTTTTCTCAAAAGCCTTTGTGCCAGGGAAAAATAGCAAGCCAGATCCTGCAGCCTAAAAGGGATGAAGCTGCCACAGCTCCATGTCTTTAGGCCAGACAGCAATGAAGCTGAATATATGTTTGCAGTACACACACACACGCATGTGTGCTCTGCTATGGACACACATGTCCCCATGACCCACTCCAGGCTGGTGCTTCAGGTTACCTGTCCCAGTCTTCACAGAATCACAGAACATTAGGGACTGGAAGGGACCTTGAAAGATCATCCAGTCCAATCCCCCGCCACAGGAGGATCACCTAGACCGAGTTGCACAGGAACATGTCCAGGTGAATTTTCAATGTCTCCAAAGAAGGAGACTCCACAACCTCCCCGGGCAGCCCATTTGAGTGCTCTGTCAACCTCACATGAAGCTGGCAATCCCATTCTAACTGCTGCACTCAGATCCCTGTGCACACATGCAGAATGAATAGAGTCATTCTCTCAGAACAGAGGAAGGGTTTAATAAGCGGATGGGACAGTCTGTACTGATCGTAGCCAGGCAAGTGAACTGATCGGAAAACTACTTGAATGCAACTGGCATTTTTTTATCCAGTTGTTCCTCTTTTCCTTGCCGAATCATGGAAATCCATCCCTGTTCCTCCTGTAGGCATCCCATAGTAAGTTTTGTGCAATCCTCAAATGTCCTTCTTGTGCATCCCATAATATGTCCCATACACCTGGGCAGTGATGTCCTTTGGTCTGTGTCATCATTGTGAGTTTTACAGCCGGGTACTAGGGCTGAGGCTCTGCTGGAACAGCCTTGGGGTGTGTATAAATAGTGCCTTCTCCAAGTCTCTGATTTGTGTTCCTGCATCTCCGGGCTTGTAGAGATGGGCCCCTAATGGGGTGATAGGCCTTGGAGGAACTGGGCAGGGTGTTAATTTATGATTCCCTACTGGTCACTACCTTTCTCCACTCTTTTATCCTTCTGATGAGTTTCTATCACATAATCCAGATTTTATGGAATTGATGACCCCTGGAGTTTCCTCCAAACCCCTGATGACCTGTGTAGATGTGTATCTGTCTGTCCCTATTTTCTATGCAAAATTTAAAGAGTAAACTATTAAATAATACCTAGGAGTGAAAAAGTATGCATTTAGAGCATATGGCTTTCTGCCTCCTGCTTTGGCTTTATGCTGTGGAATATAAAATGTATTGTCTGTTTTGCCTAGACAAATGACATGTATACTGCCTATCATAAGTGAAGATCTGGTTCGTGATCACCTGAAGGACCTGAAAGTGTTCAGGTCCATGGGACCAGATGGAATACAACCAAGAGTACTCAGAAAACTGGCAGATGAGGTTGCTAAACCCCTGTCTATTATATTCCAAAAGTCATGTTGGTCTGGTGAAGC
>VXBP01006368.1:0-152319 GCA_013400115.1 Rhinopomastus cyanomelas | reverse complement strand
CTGCCTCAGTTTGTCTGCGAGGATGGTGTGAGAGACTGTGTCAAATGCCTTACTCAAGTCGAGATAGACCACATCCGCCGCTCTACCATCATCCATCCACCTGGTTACGCCCTCATCAAAGGCTATCAGGTTGGTCAAGCATGACTTTCCCTTTGTAAAGCCATGCTGACTGTCCCTAATGACCTCCTGTCCTTGATGTGCCTGGAGACAGCTTCTAGGACAAATTGTTCCATCACCTTTCCTGGGATGGAGGTGAGGCTGACCGGTCTATAGTTACCTGGGTCTTCCTTCTTTCNCAGTCTGTAGTTACCTGGGTCTTCCTTCTTTCCCTTTTTAAAGATCGGGGTAACATTTGCTATCCTCCAGTCCCTGGGCACCTCTCCTGTTCCCCATGACCTAGCAAAGATGATGGAGAGTGGCTTCACAATGACTTCCACTGTCTGCCTTAGTACATGTGGGTGCATCCTGTCTGGGCCCATGGATTTGTGTATGTACAGCTTGATCAGGTTATCCCTAACCCAGTCCTTATCAACCAAGACAGGCACCTCTTTTGCCTCAACCTCCTCTGCAGTCTGGGGCTTAATATCAGGACAACCCCCAGAAGTATAGACAGAGGCAAAGAAAGTGTTGAGTATCTCTGCCTTCTCTGCATCCTCTGTCTCCAGGGCACCCACCCCGTTCAGCAGGGGTCCTACGTTGCCTCTAGTGTTAGTTTGACCTGCAATGTATTTGAAGAAGCCCTTTTTTGTTGCCCTTGATCTCTCTTGCAAGGTTTAATTCCAAAGAGGCCTTGGCTTTTGTAGTTGCATCCCTACATTCTCTCACCATCAGGAAAGAATTCTTCCCGGAGAGAGTGGTCAGGCATTGGACTGGGCTGCCCAGGGAGGAGGTTGAGTCCCCATCCCTGGATGTGTTTCAAAGTCGCTTAGATGTAGTGTTGGGGGATCTGGTTCAGAGACAAATTGTAGAGTAGGGTTGATATTTGGACTCAATGATCCCAGAGGTCTTTTCCAACCTGAATGATTCTATGATTTAACTTAAAATTGAGTGGTTTTTTCTCTTGAATATTAAAAAAATAATGATTATAGGCTGTCATATTTTTTCTTAGAATTCACAATCTGTTTTCCAATTCAGTACAAAAATTAATGAATTTAGGTTACCCAGTTCTTGTTCCTTAGAACTCACAATCTTTTTTTCCACTTAAATATTAAAAAAAATAATGAATATAGGATATCCTATTTTTTTTTTTTAGAATTCACAATCATTTTCAATTCAATACATTAAAAAAGTAGGTTAATAAATTATTTTTCCTCAGAATTCACAGTATTTTTTCCCCTTTTAATATAAAAATATAACAAATTTAGGCTATAATTTTTTCTATTTTTTTTCCCTTGGTAGAATAATTTCTGCAGCCTGCATGCATAAAATATTGCTAAGCAGTGCTTCTTGTAGCCAGAAAGCTTAATGAAATATTTATATGAACACTTGACTAACAGACATAACTTTTGTGATTCAACAGACAACCTGCTCTGCAACTAAAATAGAGCAGTGCTGTTTTCCAAGTGTGTGGTTCTTCATGGCCAAGCAAACTTCCCAGTAAAATGGTTTACTTACCCCATTAATTCTTTTTTGCTTAAAAAAAAACCAAAACAGACCAAAAAGCAGAGACATCAGAAGGCTTCCAAAGAGAGAATAAGGCTGTGTGTAGGGAGGGGAATAACTAAGAGAAAGTCAGGAGAAGCTACTTAGAGTGTCACCCAGGAATTCTTTCTCCTGATATAGAAGACATTTTTGGCATCTCCCCTCTATTCTAATAGTTGACAAGTTTAATGCAGTTTGTTTCTCCCCATATTCAGAGCTGTGCTTAGGCTTTGGTCCTGAAGTGACACGTTCATCGAATTACAGAATCGTAGGGTTGGAAGGGATCTTCTAGCAGCTTTCCAATAGCTGAAGTGGGCTACGTGAAAGCTGAGGGAAGGGCTTTTGACAGGGGTGCATAGTGAGAGGACAAGGAGAAAGGGTTCCAGACTTGAAGAGGGGAGAGTGAGGTTGGACATGAGGAACCAGTTATTTGCTGCAGGGGTGCTGAGGTGCTGGAAGAGGTTGCCCAAGGCAGTTGTGGCTGCCCCATCCCTGGCAGTGTTGAAGAGCAGGTTGGCTGGGGCCCTGAGTAACCTGCTCTAGTGAAGGTGTCCTTGCCTGTGCAGGGGGATTGGAACTAGATGATCTTTGAGGTCCCTTCCAACCCTGGCTGTTCTGTGATCACAGGCTGGACCTGACATTATTGGCTGAAGAAGTCTTTTGCAGCCTGAGTAGTTCTGTGATCGTGTGGGTAAAATCGATCTAACAAAAAAGCTGCCAGAAATGAAAGGCGATACAAAATGTGATGAATTCTTTTAATTTCTTAAGAAGGATTTCTCAGAGTTCAGTGATTCCCTCTAGATTTGCCTAACCAGGGAGATATTTCTGTCATCATTCACTGAATGCAGTTTCACTTCTATTCATAGTCTCCATGCAAATATCCACCTTCTAAGCGGAACATGGCTTTTGGAAACAGTCCAGCCAAAGCAAGCAGTTTTGTTTGATTCCTTAATAAAGATCTTAAAGTGAGTCTAAAAATTTTATCATCCCAAATCAATTCAGCAAGAGCTGACCTTGGATATTTTATTTTCCTTCCTGTTTCTTAGCAACGAGAAACTTTTCTGCAGGGTAACTATTTCATATCCTAATCTGGTTTAGTAGCTTTTATACCTGAAAAGGAACAGCTAGGTCTACGGAAATTTTGTTTGCAGCAATACAGATATGGGATATCTGTAGATTCTTTGCACTCACTTTGTATCTTACAGTCCTGTACTGTCAAGAACAGAGAATAACTGCAGGTTTCTTTTGTTAATGCATGGTGCAAGAAAGCGGTCACATACGTGCTCTCAGAGGTGTGGCTGGATGACTTATACCAAGTGTGAGAATATGTAGAGTTGTATTCTGTAAGTTCTGAACTGCATCTGACTAAATGAAGACAGCCTTATCTACAGTTTAGTTTTGGAATTTGCTTACTTTTATGTGGTGTATTGAGGCACAGACTCCAATATGGATTGAGGATGTTTTATTGAGTGAACAGTGTTGTCTTAAAGACCCTTAAGGCACTGATGCAATAGCCTACAGTCAAGTTTTCCAAAGCAATGTTTTTCATTAACTCTGCAAGTTTCTTATCTACAGAGGTCAGTTAGCTAAACTTAATGACTATAACTCAAAATAATAAAACCACTACAGATGTTTTTGCAGAATCATAGAACATTAGGGATTGGAAGGAACCTCAAAAGATCATCCAGTCCAATCCCCCTGCCAGAGCAGGACCACCTAGACCAAGTAGCCCAGGTTTTAAACATCTCCAAAGGAGGAGACTCCACAACCCCCTTGGGCAGTCTGTTCAAGTGCTCTGTCACCCTCACTGGGAAAAAGTTCCTTCTCATATTGATGTGGACCCTCCTGTGTTCCAGCTTACACCCATTGCCTCTTGTCCTATCCTTCTGTTCAAACCTCTTATTTTGTCTACTGTTTAATTCCAACTAACGCAACAGTATCTTTGTTCCAGGGTTGGTCCTTAACCATCCAAATTACCAACTCTGTTCTCTCTAATCTCACATTTTCTCACTCTCAAAATGTAATGTGAGGTGGCTTTCTTTTGCCACCTCACATTATAGAATCAGTTAGGCCGGAAAAGATTCTTGAGATCATCAAGCCCAACTAATGAAATGGGTCTGTCTTCTACCATGAAAACTCCTTGATGTCACAGAATCACAGAATCATTAGGGATTGGAAGGGACCTCAAAAGATCATCTAGTCCAATCCCCATGCAACAGCAAGATCACCTAGACCAAGTCACACAGGAACTCCCTAATGTCTTAGTTTTAGGTAATGTTCTACCTTGTTTTAGGAGCTAGCCCTTAGCATCTTTGACTAGTCTTTATTTCAGATTTCACAGAAGTAACGTTCTTCTGATGTTGCACATATTTACATAAAGTGTTTGCAAACAAAAGTGAAGTATGGAGCTTTATTATGTCTCTTTTCACCCTTGGGGAGGAGCTCTTCTACTTTGTTTTTCCTCTCTTTCTTGTGTTTTGATTTATTGCTTGGGCTGAATGAAACTTGGTGGGTGTTAGAGGATGGAGCCAGACTCTTCTCACTGTTATCTAATGATGGGACAAGGGGCATGAGGTGTGAGATGGAACATGGGAGGTTCCACACCTATCTGAGAAGAAACTTCTTCATGGTGAGGATGACAGAGCATGGGAAAGGGGCTGCTGAGGGGGTTTGTGGAGTCTCCTTCTCTGGAGACGTTTAAGACCCACCTGGACATGTTCATGTGTGTCTTGATCTAGGTGATCCTTCTGTGGCAGGGAGATTGGACTAGATGCTCTTTCGAGGTCCTTTCCAATGTCTAATGTTCTGTGATTTTGGAGACTTTTGTTGTGACATATTCACCTGCATCCACCCCCACCACCATTCCCAGATCTTGAACTTCTAATATAAATTATTTAAAGTAAAAAATTTAATATAATTTAAATGTTTAAAATGTTTAAAATTATATTTAAAATTTATATAATTTTAATATAGAAATTAATTTGAAGTTTAAAACGGGCTCCTCATCTTCTAGGAACATGAAATACATGTTTATTAGGATGGTTTTTTTTAATCTCACAGTGAATTCTTCAAGCCTTGAGTCTGGTCATACGGCTGCTTGTGATGTGTCTGATTCAGAGCAGAATGAGATGCATTTTTAAAAATCATTAAGGTGGCGGCAGAGACTCTGCTAAGAGAAGCGGGAAGGAAAAGATGAAAGTGGGAAGTATTTCATTTTCATTCTACTTCTTGCTGTCCTCTTCCACGCCATCTTTCAAAAGGACTGATAAGAAGAAAGGCAGGAGCATGGTTTTTAACAGATACTCATTCTAATGTTAAAAATGGGATGTTTGCTCTGGTTCTTGAAATCCGTCGTGGGAAACAGCCAGGTGTAGCTGCCTGAGTAAGCAAACTGCCCGGTACTTCATCTTGCTTCTTGGTGTTTTTTGTGTTTCTGAGGGATAGCAAGAGGAAAGTTAGTGAATCTTTCAACTCCGTTATTATATCTGGCTCTTTAATGCAGAAATGATGGCTCTTCTTCAACAAGTGGTTGCTATGACTAAGGAAGGAACTGTTCAGGCATAAAGGAAGATTGTCACCAAACCCACTGTGAGGTTGGAGTGGCAGGAGAAATAGAACCCAAAGGGGTTTGTATGTTTCTTTAAAAGGAAAAATGCTTCCCTGATTGGTTTTTTTAGCTGAATTACAGCTCTTTCTGAGTGTTTTATTGATTAGTACTCAAAGCACATCTGGATGGTGTGAATGCAGAATGTGTCTGCTCATCCATTAGGTTGCCAGTCACTAAAAGATCTCAATATTGTTTAACTGGGCCACAACAGTTACAGAAGTTTAGGGTGTATTTATTTAGTTTAGGATTCTCAGTGGTTCAAGCCATATATTAGATAAGCATGTACTTTGGTCCCTATGAACATAGATAGAACTAACTACTAATAAAATCAAATATAAAATAGTCTTTTTCAAAACCAGACTTGTCATTCAGAAAAGATTTATTTTTTTAAGTAATTAAACAGATTTGAGCTGACTTTAAAAACTTGACAAAAAGTGTGAAGGTAGCTCTGTACTGAACTGTGTAGGAGAGCACACCACTGCCTTCTACTTAATCTTGCATCAGGCTATTATCTGGGGATACTGGTGGCCAGCAGGATGACCATGAGCCAGCAATCTGCGCTTGTGGACAAGAAGATCAAGGGCATCCATCTATTCATTGATGACTTGGATGAGGGATTGGCATGCACTGTCAGCAAGTTTGCTGATGACACAAAGCTGGGTGGTGTCGCCGACACCCCTGCAGACTGTGCTGCCATTCAGCGAGATCTGGACAGGCTGGAGAGCTGGGCTGAGAAAAATTTAATGAGGTATAACAAGGGTAACTGTAGAGTCTTGCATTTGGGCAAGAACAACCCCAGGTACCAGTATAAGCTGGGGACTGAGCTGTTGGAGAGCAGTGTAGGAGAGAGGGATCTGGGGGTTCTGGTGGACAGCTGGATGACTGTGAGCCAGCAATGTGCTGTTGTGGCCAAGAGGGCCAACAGCATCCTGGGGTGGATCAGAAGGGGGGTGGTTAGCAGATCACTCTCTACTCTGCCCTGGTTAGATCCCCGTCTACTCTGCCCTGGTGGGAGCACACCTGGAGTATTGTGTCTAGCTGTGGAGCTGCTGGAGAGGGTCTAGTGTAGGTCAACGAAGATGATGAAGGAGGCAGAGCACCTCCCTTCTGAGGAGAGGCTGAGGGAGTTGGGTCTCTTTATCTTGGAGGAGACTGAGGGGTGATGTCATTAATGTCTGTTAATATTCGATGGGTGGGTGTCAGGAGGATGGCACTGGGCTGTTCTCAGTGTCATGTAGTGGTAGGACAAGGGACAATGGTTGTAAGCTGGAACAGAGAAGGTTCCACATCAATCTGAGAAGGAACTTCTTCACAGTGAGGGTGACAGAGCACTGGAACAGGCTGCCCAGGGGGGTTGTGGAGTCTCCCTCACTGGAGATGTTCAAGACCCGCTTGCATGTGTTCCTGTGTGACTTGGTTTAGGTGATCCTGCTGTCGCGGGGGGATTGGACTAGATGATCTTTCGAGGTCCCTTCCAATCCATAATGAATCTATGATTGTATGATCCTGAGGTGGATCAGAAGGGAGGTGGTTAGTAGATTGAGAGAGGCTCTCCTTCCCCTCTATTCTGCCCTGGTGAGGCTACATCTGGAATCTTGTGTCCTGTTCTGGGCCACCCAGTTCCAGAAGGACACAACTGCTGGAGAGAGTTCAGTGCAGAGCCACGAGGATGATGGAGTGGAAGATCTCCTTGATAAGGAGAGGCTGAGGGAGCTGGGTTTCTTGAGCTTGGAAAAAAAGGAGACTGAGGGGTGACCCCATGAATGTTGATAAATATGGAGAGGTATGTGGAGGATGGAGCCAGGCTCTGCTCGGTGGCTGCCAATGATAGGACAAGGGGCAGTGGGTGTTTGAGCTGGAACAGAGGAGGTTCCATGTCAATATGAGAAGGAATGAGGGTGACAGAGTTCTGGAAAGGGGCTGCCCAGGGGAGCTGTCGAGTCTCCTCCTCTGGAGATGTTTAAAACCTATGTAGCCATGTTCCTGTGTGACTGGATCTACGGGAAGGGGGGAAGGGAAGTAAGTGTGTGTTTGCAGTTAACATTGTGTATGTTTTACATTTTTTGAAATCAATGAGTAAATGCTGTTTTATCAAGCTGTTTGTTACACCAATTGTTTCATAATTTGGTTTTAGATCTCCTCCCCCAGTTCTTATTTTCATTCTTCCATCGCTAACACTCCTGATTGTTATCTGCTGCAATGTAGTCTTTCATCTGTTGAATATTTATCAACTTTTTCTTGTTGTTCACTTTCAAATTGAGCAGATAATGAGTTTTTCACATCTCCTCCTGCTGTATAATCTTGCATGGTTATTCAGGCAATACCAAAAACATTTCCAGGAAGATGAGAGTACTTGTATGTTGTCCGTAAAAGTTTGATGTGGCAGCATAAACCTACAAGCATTTGATTTTTTGCAGCTGTCTGTGAGCCAGGCCATCAGGTATGGATAAGCAGCATTTTTCTTCTATAAAATTGGATCATAATGTTAACAGCATGTGGGTGTCTGTTGGAATGAGAAGTTTTATGATCCATAAGCTCCAATAGCCCTGTCTGGAGAGTGTTTTCCAGTTGAATTAAGTGAAAGAGATTGAGGTGCTGGAATGGGTCCAGAGGAGGGGACTGGAGGGAAGTGTGATGAGGAGAGGCTGAGGGAGCTGAGGGTGTTGAGAAGAAGAGACTTAGAATGGACCTTCTCTCTCTGTCCAACTCCCTGAAGGGAGGTTGTAGTCAGGTGGATGTTGGCTCTTCTCCTAGGCAACAAGTGCCAGGATGAGAGGGCAGTGCCTGAAGTTGCACCAGGTAAGGGTTAGGTTGGATGTCAGGAACTGCCCAGGGCAGTGGTGGAGTCCCCATCCCTGGAGGTGTTGAAGGCCATCCTGGCTATGACCCTGAGTGCCCTGGTCTGGCTCATGTGGTGATGTTAGGTCCTGGGCTTGGCTGGATCATCTTAGAGGTCTTTTCGAGCCTCAATAATTCTGTCTCACCAGTGTAAGTACAGCATGGCTGTTAAATTTATGATAGAAACAGGCTTGTTCAAGTGTTTTCTACTTTTCACACATCTTGTCTGTGAAAAGTGCCTGAGGCATTCGTAGCAGCTCATTAGACTTCTCAGAAGCAATGCAACCCCTTATCTCACCCTTGTTTTCATCCCTGCATTAGATAAAATAAAATAGGAAAAAAATCCCACCCCAGTGTTTCCAATATTAAAAAAAAAATCCTCAAACTTAATAATTAAACCTTGTGATTTACCCTATTGCCTTATTCTTCAATTATTTGTTTCAATTTTCTTTCTTCTCTTTGGGAGGAGGGCAAATCGATTGCACCTGGCCAGTGTCTTTTGTTTGGCTGTTGTATTCCAATGGTTGCTCAGCTGTCCTCTGTGAACACCAACAGCAGGAGGAATGCATTACATCCTTTGAAGATGTTGGAATTCGCACATACCCACACAGAAACTTGGGGGATGTTGTCTTATTGAATCATTCTTCTCAGTTTTGCTCCAACTTCCTTGAGATGATTCCACCTTCACTTTTCAGTGAATATTGATGAAAGTGATACAAAGATGTGGGCAGGGTGGGGTTGGGTTGATGGTTGGACTTGACGGACTTGTAGTGCTCTTCCAACCTTAATGATTCAATTTATTCTAAGATAAATATGTAGTGTTTTGGCCTGTGGTAGCAGGTGATCTGTGGCCCTTCTGGGATATTGACCAGTACAGAATTTGTCAGACTTTTAACATAAAAACTTGAAGAAGTTTGTGACAGGGTAGGGTAAGACATTTACAGTAAAACACTTGCAAGTTTTAATTCCCTAAATGTAAAATTGAATGTGATTTAATAACTGGCAGCATCAGCTAAGCTTTGATTACACAGTTTGAAACACCCCTTATATGTGTGTGTGTGTATATATATATATATATGTTTTTATATATGCCGTTTGTTCTTTTTGCTAACCTTTATACATCAGTACCCAGAAAATATTGTTGGAATGTTTTCTTTAGTGTTTGTATGAAGCCATTTGTATGAGTACTTTACCTCCTGTAGGTTCTATGTCCCTTATCACAGAATTAAAGAAGAGCTCTCTGAGCTCATCCAGCCCAGCCTGTGACCTAACATCACCACATCGGCCAGACCAGGACACTAAGGGCCACAAACCCTCCAAAGGGCATTCAATCCAATCCCTCTGCAACAAGGAGGGCCATCACTCACCAGACCAGGTTGCCCAGAGCCCCATCCAGCCTGAACTTGAATGGCTCTGGGCATTCTGAACAACCTGTTCCAGTGAAGTCCTTGTGAAGAGATGCCAGGCCTGGCACAGAGTACTCTTGACTGGAAGCCAGTCACATTAGATCTTACGTATTTCCCCATATTGCCTTTAATCTCTCTTAATGCAACCAGATTTGGACAGGGGGGAAAAGCCTCCACAAGCTTTTCTCCAAAAAAGCTCCATAAGACACCTACCAGGTCTAGTTAGTTTTTTCTCTTCTCTGTTGTCTGCTTATTTGTCTTTCCCCCCTTCTTTTCGGTAGTGAAAACTCTTGCACTGTGTATATTTTTCTGTCCTTTCTGTCTTCACTGCCTTTGCCTTGCACTCTGTAAAGTGACAGAGCCCAAGTTTGTTTCCTCACGCTACCAATCCTCTATCCTGATTATTTTCCTAGCTTTCCACTCATAGGATTAGACCTGCAGCCTTTCTTTCTAGGTTTGTTCCTCAGACTTCATCCCAACTGATTATGCTACTGGGGTTTGGAGTTAGTTGTGGCAACAGGTTGGTTGGTGACTTTAACTCACTAGTTTGTAGTTCACTAATGAGCCAAACTAATGCTTTTCTTTCACTAGTCTTGTGCTCATTAAACTTCCTCAAATGTTCTCCTTGGTGGAGATGTATTTTATTGTGAGGGATTTTCTGCAAAGAGGAATTTTTTCTTGTTTGCTCTGCGTCTGTTGGGAGACATTGCAGTGACTCCTTTTGCACTTCCTTGCTTGCTCAGCACTTGGGCCAAGGCCTTCTGTAGCTCTCTGTGATTTTTGCACTGTGCCCGAAGAGAGTTGTCAAACATATGATGAGTCTTTGCTCGCAGCCCGTCTGTCCTGTGTACTGGCTTTCACACAGGCTGCTGCTTTTTCGTGTGCATGTGAAATGTAACGGGCAGTGTAGAGACAGGCATCTGGGCAAGAAAACCTCCAGGTACCAGTATAGGTTGGGGACTGACCTGTTGGAGAGCAGCGTAGGAGAAAGGGACTTGGGGATGCTGGTGGCCAGCAGGATGGCCAGGAGCCAACAATGTGTCCGTGTGGCCAAGAAGGCAAATGGCATCTGGGGGTGGTTACTAAATTAAAACAGATTCTCCTTCCACTCTTCTTTGCCCTGCTGAGACTGCATGTGGAATCTTGTTTCCCATCCTGGACCCCTCAATTCCAGAAGGACACAGAACTACTGGAGAGAGTCCAGCGCAGAGCCACAAAGGTGATGGAGTAGAACACCTCCCTGATGAGGAAAGGCTGAGGGAGCTGGGTCTCTTGAGCTTGGAGAAAAGGAGACAGATGGGTGACCCCATGAATGTTGATAAATATGGAGAGGGCAGGTGTCAGAAGGAGGCAGCCAGGCTCTGCTCAGGGGCATCTAGCGATAGGACAAGGGGCAACAGGTGTGAGCGGGAACACAGGAGGTTCTGCATCAATCTGAGAAGGAACATCTTCCCAGTGAGAGTGACAGAGCCCTGGAAGGGGCTGCCCAGGGGGGTTGTGGAGTCTCCTTCTCTGGAGATGTTTAAAACCTGCCTGGCTGTGTTCCTGTGCTACTTAATCTAGGGGATCCTGCTGTGGCAGGCAGAGTAGACTAGATGATCTTTTGAGTTCCCTTCCAATCCCGTAATGTTCTCTGAGTCTGTGATATGATACAGGTACGTCAGCAGTTCTGTTAATTTTCAGTCATCCAGCTGGCAGCTGATCACAAGCGGTGACCCTCAGGCCTCAGTGTTGAGACCATTTGTGTTTAACATCTTTATTAATGATCTTTGTAAGGACACAGTGTGTCATCAGTAAGGTCACAGATGACAACAAACTAGGTGGGAGTGTTGATCTGCAGAAGGTTAAGGAGACCCCACAGAGAGACTTGAATAGATTGGATTGATTGGCTGGTGTTTAAGGTTTGAGCTTCAACGAGGACAAGTGCTGGGTCCTGCACTTGGGCCGCAACAAACCCCTGCCAAGCTACAGGCTTGGGGCAGGGAGGCTGGAAAGTTGTCTAACACAAAGGGATTTGAGGTTCTAATTGATAAACGACTGAACATGAGCCAGCAGTGTGCCCAGGTGGCCAAGAAAGCCAGTGGCATCCTGGTTTGGAATATAAATAGTGTGACCAGCAAAAGCAGGAAGGTGATCGTCCCCTTGTATTGGTCACTGGTGAGGCCACATCTTGAGTACCGGCGTCAGTTTTGAGCACCTCAGTGCAAAAAGATACCATGGTGCTGGAGCACTCCAATGTTGTCCATCTATTTCCTATTGTTGTGCAGCCTTTTGATAATGGAAAGGATTGTTTTTCTACTCCTAGTAAAGTGAGCCCTAGCAGCCTGATTTCTTTGCAGTTCCCTTTCTTCTACACTGATAAAAACTCTTCAAAGGGTCTTTCTAAGACAACAATGGTTCTGTGAAAGAGGCGCTGGTAGTGTTGACTACTCTATCATCCCTATTATTCCCCTCAGAAACGTGGCTGAGGGGAGATGGATTGTGTAGCTAGCTCCAGATTCAGCTGCTGAAACTCCTTCCTCTCCTGTCTCTCACTGTTCTTCACACACGTTGTGATTGTCACACAATGTCACAAATCCCCTATAGCAGACACCAGGGAAAAATAAAGTATGTATGGAAAATGTGAGTGGTTTTTCAGAGGCTTCAGATTTATAGTCAGGGTTAAACAATATTTCTGGGAACTGTAAATGCATTAAAATGTCTTTATTTGAAGGTAATGTGGGTATGAAGCAACACTTTAGCTGTTTGCACTGGAATTTTGTGCATAGCACGGAACAGTGATGGGGCACGTTGACTCATTGAGACTTGGAGCTGTAAAACTCAAATTCTTTAGGATTATGAAATTTTGCCTTGAATTATGTTGTTATGTTGAAGCATCCCAAAATTGTTGGGTGCTGGAAGAGACTGCCCAGGGATAGGAATGAATTGCCATCTGTGGACATGTTTAGAAGTCGTGGAGATCTGGAGCAGGGTTTAGCAGTGGGCTTGGGACAGTTGGGTTAACGGTTGGACTCTGATCTTTTCATTTGTTTTCCAAATGGAACAATTTTGTGATTCTAAGGTGTGTTGTCCTTTGTAAAGTTCATTGGGGTAGTCCCAGTTTGCCATTGAAAGTGAAATATTCTGAAGGTAAAACAGAAAAAACCCTCCTACCTAAAATGACTTGAAAAGGCAAGTGACTATTTTTGTACTGAACATCATAAAATCACAGAATCATTAGAGTTCTAAGAGACCTACCAGACTAACCAGTCCAGCTGTTAACCCAACCCCACCCTGCCCACTAAACTCTGTCCGCTATGGTCACATCTACTCATTCTTTGAAACCCCTTCAGGGATGGTGACTCCATGTCGTCCTTGGGCAGCCTGTTCCAACCGCTGACCACTCCATCAGGGAAGAGATTTTTCCTGATGTCCAAGCTAAACCTCCAATTCCAATAACTTTTTGAAGTAATTTGAAGCTTTACATTCACTTGAGAAGGAGGTTCCTGGAAGTGTGAATTTAGATACATTGATTGTGATGTATGCAGATGAAGTCAGTCTGTTGGTCTTTTGCTGGGAGGTCACTAGAAGTTGAAGAGAGGAGATTTGGATTGATGGGCTGCACAGGGTGGTGGTTGAGTCCCCATCCCTAGATGAGTTTAAAAGTCACTTACATGTAGTGTTGGGGGATCTGGTTTAGGGATGAACTTGTGGAGTAGGGTTGATCTCAATGATCCTGGGAGTCTTTTCCAACCTGGATGATTCTATGAATGAGAGAAGGCAAACCAGGAAGAAAATGTCCTTTTCACAACAGACTTGACAGGCAGTTAAGTATTTTAGCAGAAAGAATGATAAAGGAGGGTGGATGTAAAATAAAACAGCCGTAGATTTTTGTGTGAAGACTATACAGAGGGAGAAAGCAAACGTGATGAAGGATGAGGACCTGAGAATTTGGATATGCCATTAGGGAATACGGTGGAGTTGCCTCCCATGGAAGTGTAGATGTCAGCAGTGAGAACTCAAATATTAGGTGGTTAGTTGGCTGAGAAACACCTAGTTTTTATTTTTGGTGCCATTTTCTCTGGGGAAAACAGCTAAAAAAGTTTGTGCTGTGCTTTCCCAACATGAACTGTGATGACAGAAAGATGCTGCTAAACTTTCTGAATTATGAATGAGCAGAGATACTATTCCAAAAAATAGTCATTGGGATCATCAAGTCCAACCATTAACCTTGCTCTACAAAGTTCACCCTTGAACCTGATCCCTCAATGCTACATCTAAATGGTCATTAAACACTTCCAGGGATGGCTACCCAACCAGGTCAGGCAACCTGTTCCAGTGCCTGACCACCCTTTCTGTGAAAGATTTTTTTCCTAATATTAAGTCTAACCCTCCCCTGTTGTAGCTTGAACCCGTTCCCTTTTGTTCTGTCACTAACTGATTGTGAGAAGAGACCAGCACCAACCTCTCCACAATGTCCTTTCACATAGTTGTAGAGAACGGTGAGGTCTCCTCTCAGATTTTTCTTCTTCAAACTAAAAAGCCCCAGCTCTTTCAGTCTTTCCCCATCAGATTGATTCTCCAGGCCCTTTACCAGCTTTGTTGCCCTTCTCTGCCCTTGCTGTAGCACCACGATGTCTCCCTCGTACTGAGGTGCCCAAAACTGAACACAGTGCTCAAGGGGTGGCCTCACCAGTCTCCCTGTACTGGGCACAATCATCTCCCTACTCCTGCTGGCCACACTACTTCTGATCCAAGTCAAGATGCCATTGGCTTTCTTGGCCACCTGGGCACACTGCTGGCCGATTCCTATGCAGTTCAGTAGCTGATATCCAGACAGTAATAACATCAGTTCCCAGATCAATGTGGTTTGTGTACATCACAGGAAGCAAAGGGGTGACGTGAAGTTGCTATTAAGTTCCCTATTACTTGCCAGATGAAGTTAATAGAATTATAGGGTTGGATGGGATCTCCAAAGATCATCTAGTCCAACTGCCCTGCAGTGAGCAGGGACATCCTCAACTGGATCAGGCTGTTCAGAGCGTTGTCCAGTCTCACCTTGAATATCTCCAGGGATGGGGCCTCAACTCCCTCCCTAGGCAACCTGTTCCAGTGATCCAGTACCCTGAGATTAAAGAAGTTTTTCCTTACATCCAGCCTAATCTCCCCTTCGGTAGTTTGAAATCAGTTTATCCTTTTATCTACAAATATTTCTACTTTTTGTAAAGGGTTTTTCTCTGCATCTTGTTTCACTTGGCAGTGCTTGAATCTTTTAGCTCTACATGGATTGAAGTGGAAGTTTGCAATGTGCAGGGTGATTAATGTCTATTTGTTTCTTTCAGTCAGTTTTGTTCCCTTTGTTCAAATTAGACATGGAACCCCATTCATAATTCTATGTACTAGTATTAGTGTATGTACATGTGTTAGCGTCTCTATGTTAGATGTTTGTTCAACATGGATCTTAAAATTCTGCAATAACATGGACATAGGATCATAGAATGATAGGATGTGTTGGGTCGGAAGCTTAAAACAGACACTCCTAAACCCAAAGAAATCAGAAGGCTTACGAAGAGAAAATAAGGGTGGGTGTAGGGAGGAGAATGAAGAAGAGAAATTGATGAGATGCAGCTTTGAGTGGTGTCCAGGAATGCCTTCTCCTGATACAAAAGACTCAAGGACAAATCTTTGGCATCTCCATTTATTATAATAATTGACTAGTTTAATGCAGTTGGTTTCTCCCTGTATTCAGAGCTGTGCTTAGCCTTTGGTCCTGAAGTGACAAAATCATCAAGTTACAGAATCATGGGGTTGGATGGGACCTCCAAAGGTCATCTAGTCCAACCCCCTGCAACAAGCAAGGCTATCACTCCCCAGACCAGATTGCCCGAAGCCTCACCCAGCCTGACCTTGGATGGCACCAGGGATGGGGCCTTCACCACCTCTCTAGGCAGCCTGTTCCAGGGATCCCCCACTCTCAGATTCAAGAACTTTTTCCTGATGTCTGACCTCAATCTGCCCTTTTCCAGCTTAAAAGCACAAACTATGACCTCTCATCCTGTCATTCCCTGCCCTATTCAGCAGTTCTTCTCCAGCTTTCTTATAGGCCTCTTTCAGGGACTGAAATGTTGTCTCTTTAAAAACAGGTACTAGGAAACCAAGGGATTTACATATCTGTCAAGATGTGCTTGGGGAGAAAAATGAGAAGCAAATAAAGCTACAACACAATTCAATCAGGAAAACATGTGTTTTGAATGCTGTGAAAGGCAAAATGCTAGTTTTCCATAAAAACTCTATTTCCTTCTAAATGCGAAGATGATAGTTTTGCAACAAAAGAATAGATGAGTTTGGTGTGAAGGGCTGTGCTCTGTAATCCCTGTAATGCACATGATAATGCTTTGTGTAGGGTGGGTTCTTCTGTTCAGTTGGGTTTATATGTCTCATATTCTACCTGCTATCGTGCCAAGGGTTACTGATAGATGTGGTTGTCAAAATATGTTTAATAGCAGGAGGGCAATGGACTGTGCAGAAATAGCTGAGTCAGAGCAAGTTAGTTAGTTTTTGTTATTAAAATCATTAATCAGTTTTTGTAGAGGGGAAGAAGGCTTCACCCTGATCTTGGATGTTGTGATCATTTCTTCATATCCTCTGTGAGGAAAGCTGAGATAACTGTTTAGTCTGGAGAAGGCTGAGAGGAGATTTTATTGATGTCTGTAAATATCTGAGGGATGGGGGTCAAGAGAAAGAGGCCAGGCTCTTTTCACTGGTGCCCAACAATAGGAGAAGGAATGATAGGGATGAGCTAGAACATAGGAAGTTCCACTTCAACATGAGGAGAAACTTGTTTGCTGTGAGGGTGACAGCGCCCTGGCACAGGCTGCCCGAATAGGGTGTGGAGTCTTCTGCTGTGGAGACTTTCAAACCCAGCCTGTGTTTTTCATGTCTTTATTGTCTATAGATGCTCATCTATTAAAGCTTGTATTTAAATTTTTGCAAAGTCAGCAGTTAGAATCTTTAATAAAGATTAAGAAAGTAGAAGGGTGCATAAGGGAGATGTATCATCTCCCTGATGAAGAAAGGCTGAAGCAGCTGAGTCTCTTGAGCTTGGAAAAAAGGAGAGTGAGGGATGACCCCATGAATGTTGATAAATATGAAAAGTGCAGGTGTCAGGAGGATGGAGCCAGGCTCTGCTCAGGAGCATCCAATGGTAGGACAAGGGGTGTGAGCTGGAACAGAGGAGGTTCCACATCAATGTGAGAAGGAACTTCTTCCCTCTGAGGGTGACAGAGAACTGGAAGGGGCTGCCCAGGTGGCTTGTGGAGTCTCCTTCTCTGGAGATGTTTAAAACTTGCCTGGCTGTGTTCCTGTGCTACTTGATCTAGGGGATCCTGCTGTGTCTGGGGGATTGGACTGGATGATCTTTCGAGGTCCCTTCCAATCCCTAATGTTCTGTGAGTCTGTGAGTAGTGATATATATATTTTTTTTTTACCTCTCCATCATAACATACGTGATTCAAATCCATGTAACCTCAGTCTAATTAAAAGAACATTATTAGTGAATCTTGCACAAAGAAATAATGCCTAGGGGATGATTAAAATTGCGAATTAGACTGTTATTTATGTGTCATCTAGTTCGTGAGCTGAACACCAAGTCCATATTGAAAGCCATAGCTCATTATTTAAAAAACAGGTTGGTAAATTCATCTGAGGAATGATTTTTCCAACTTCAGTGCTGGTATATCTCAAATAATATCACTTTGTGAAATTTCAATGAATGCTTAAAAACAATGGTGGATTTAATTTAATTTTTGTTTCTAAATAGTAAATCTTGAAAATGGATGTTGCATTATGTTAGAATTAAAACTGAATAAAACCTTAACCAAATATTTTTATCTGAAGGGTTTGAGTGGCCAAGGTTTCCATCGTTTCCGTCAACAGCAGTGGTGGTAAAATAAGACACTGATACAAACAGAAGGCTGAAATCTATTTTGGGGAAGTGGATCTTAAAGATCTCTTGTTTGGGGGAAAATGTTATCTGGAAGAAGATTATATAATGTAGTTTTTATAGTAGTGGAAAAGATTAATCTATATACTGATGGATTTGAACAAACCTTTTGATTTTTCTGAATTATATCCAGAGGAATGTTAGACTTGAAAAAGAACCACAGTTTTTCCTGTGAGGATGTTTAATGCCTATGAATTCTTCTGCATAAACTGATGTCCTGTGTGAGATTGCTTTTCTAAGGTAGTAATAACCACATAGAATCATAGAGTCATCCACAGAACTGCTGGAAAGACCACAGTGCAGAGCCACAAAGAGGACGAAGGGAGCAGAGTGTCTCCCTGATGAGGGAGATGGGTCCTTAAGCTTGGAAAAAAGGAGATTGAGGGGTGACTCCATTAATGTTGAAAAATATGGAAAGGGTGGGTGTCAAGAGGATGGAGCCAGGCTCTGCTCAGTGGTGTCTAATGGTAGAGGCAATGGGTATGAGCTAGAACAGAGGAGGTTCCACATCAATATGAGAACAAACTTGTTCCCAGTGAGACTGAGAGAGCTCTGGAAGGGGCTGTCCAGGGGGATTGTGGAGTCTCCTTCTCTGGAGATGTTTAAAATCTGCCTGGCTATGTTCCTGTGCGACTGGATCTAGGGTATCCTGCTCTGGCAGGGGGATTGGACTAGATGATCTTTCAAGGTGCCTTCGAATCCCTAATGTTCTGTGATTCTGTGACATTTCCTAGAGTTAGTAATTCTGGAACTAAATTCCTTCCTTTATGTGTGTGCCCATGAAACATTAGTTCTGTGAGGGTTATAAATGGTCGTTCTGACAAGGATGTTATTTACAAAGGTGAAAGGCTCCCATACTTGTAGATTAAGCACAGTATATGCCTGGCTGCTCTCTCAATATTGAACCTGGTTTGTTTTCATTTGATGGACTTTTCAGCTCATTTAAGATTATGATAATGAAAACAAATCACCATAAGCTCTGCTATGGGCAATCTCCTAAATTTACACTGAAAACTGGAGTGAAATTGTCCAGGTGTTTTGAAGTAATGAAGGTAGTGTATGGTCTCATTTGTATTAGTGTTAAAATGAGAAGCCATATGCACTCACAGAAGGCAAGTCACACCAAGGTAGATGATTACAGCTTCACTAACACTTTCCATTTTGGTTCTATACTTAAGTATTTTTTTGTTTTTTCCACTGAAGGAAATAAAGTTATGACCTGTGGCTGTTCTATTTCATTTATAAGTAACGTGTTAAAAGGCCACAAGACTTTATCTCAGCATATAGAGCTATATTTTGATTTCCCTGACTACCCAATTTATGATTGTTTTTAGCCTTTAAATAACATCTTATATTGTGTCTTGCTCTGGTGAGACCTCACCTGGAGTATTGTGTCCAGTTCTGGAGCACCCAGCATGAGAAGGATGCAGACAGACTGGAGTGTGTCCGAAGGAGAGCCACTACAATGATCACGGGAATGGAGCATCTCTAGTCTGAGGACAGGCTGAGGGAGATGGGGCTGTTCAGCCTGGAGAAAAGAAGGCTCCAGGGGGACCTTCTTTTGACCTTCCAGAACATGAAGGAGGCCTACATCAAGGCAGGGAAAGGTCTTTTCAAGAATGTTTGTATGGGTAGGACAGGGAGCAATGGGTTCAAGCTGGGAAAGTAGAGATTTAGGCTGGGTATTAGAAAAAAAGCTCTTCAATGTGAGGGTGGTTGATGGCTGGAATGGGCTGCCTGGGTAGGTAGTGAGGGCCCCATCCCTGGAGTCATTGAAGGTCAGGCTTGAGGAGGCTCTGAGCAACCTGACCTAAGTAGACATGTCCCTGTGTAGGGAGGTTGGACTAGATGACCTCTAGAGGTCCCTTCCAGCCTAGAACATTCTATGGTTCTATGTCCTGGTTTAAGATCCTGCTGTTGTTACACAGTATCACAGTAATGATAAGGTTGGAAAAGACCTTAAAGATCATCCAGTCCAACCTAAATCCAAATAAACCCAGTAATCCTAACATCTAGATCGTCTAGATCATGCCACTCAGCACCTCATGCAGCCTAACCTTGAATACTTCCAGGGACGGTGACTCAACCACCTGTGTGGGCAGTAAGGTCTGTTAAAGGTTATTGGTTCAGTGAGCTGATCAGCTCTCAGGTAGGAATTGTTGTTGCCTTATGATCCGTGTTGTTGCATCATGAAAGCTTTGAAGAAAAATGATTTACAGCATCAGGACACAGAACATCTGCAGTTTGGTTTCAGGGCAGTTAGGATGCTGTGAAGGGCTTCACGATGTTGGAATATTTATTCATGACACTAATTTTTTCTGGGGGATTAATGATGAACCTTTAATGTCAGATGACTGTGCTGTAGGTTATCTTGGATAGTAATTACAGAAACGACTGCCAGGTATGCAGCTTATCTTTCTAGAATACTGGCCAGAATTTATTATTATTACTATTATTTATTATGTTATTATACATTCTGGCCACCTTGGGGGGGAAAAAGCAAACTAGGGTGTTATGGCTCTTTGTAAATACGTGAGGGATGTGGGTGTTCTTGGTACAAGTAATTCTATGACAAATTCTATTTCAAGACTAATCTTGTAGCTGATTAATTGTGTGAAGTATAATTAATTACAGAATCGCAGAACATTAGGGGTTGGAAGGGACCTCGAAAGATCATTCAGTCTAATACCCCTGCCACAGCAGGATCATCTAGATCCAGTCACACAGGAACATGGCTAGATGGGTTTTAAATGTCTCCAGAGAAGGAGACTCCACAACTCCCCTGGGCAGCCCCTTCCAGGGCTCTGTCACTCTCGCTGGGAAGAAGTTCCTTCTCATATTTGTCATGGAACCTCCTGTGTTCCAGCTCACACCCATTGCCCCTTGTCCTGTCACGAGATGACTTTGAGAAGAGCCTGGCTCCATATGCAAGAATCCACAACTTGTGATACCTTAGGAAAAGGCTAAGTTGGAGAAGGGAAATAGTTGAGAAGGTAGGAAGCAAAAGGCCAGTTTCTTCAGCTCAGCTATGAATTTCATGTGTTTGATCTGGCTGTCAAAGATTTTCATCGGTGTGGAATCAATACGAGGTTTTGACAACGTGTTAGGTGGGGAATTGTGAAGAAGGCTGAAAGGATGAATCAAAGACTTCCTCTGCTCAAGAAATGATGTATTTTGATGGTTTATCCATAATCTACTTAAGATGTTGCTTGACTTAGTTCCTTTGAATAATAATGTGCAAATGAAATAGTTGGGGGTCTACGTTCATGGTTTCTGTAATCTTATCATTTAGGTACTTTGTCAAAGATGCTGCTTGTTGTGGTAGAGCTGTTGGGAAGTTTCCCTATGTGCAGAGCTCCTGTTGCACCACTGTCATGTCCCTATCTTAAGATAAGGGAGTGACTCAAGTTCATGGATTCACTGGGGGTTGAATTAAGGCTGCTTACACTGCATGTCTGCATAAAGAGAAAAGTTTTACTATAGCAATTAAAATCTGAACTCCAAAGATACAGAAAATCATCAAAATTCCCCAGTATTGGACACGGATGGTACAAAAATCACTGTAACTACTGAAAGCTAAATCCAGAGATCCGAAGAGATGGCAAAAGGGGTGGAAGGGGTGCACTGGCAGTGGGGAAAAGAGAGAACAGAGAAAGAAGCAGCAAGGGAGAATGTGGGGTTGGGGGGTGGGGAGAAGAGCCAAGGAGAGTCAGAGAGAGAGAGAAGAACAAAAAGTAGAAGACCAAGTCCCAAATCACCACTTCAGGTCCCTGCCATAAGCTCAATGTCTTCTTGCAATCTTTCTTCCAGTGTGTCACATAGGCTGGAGGAGGAAGCTGAAGCTTCCCCAGCTTTGCAAATTTTCAGTGCCTCCAGCAGTCCTCGTGTCAGTCTCTCATCCTGGCTGCCAGGGGCGTTCTTCCCACCCAACAGCATTGAGCACTCTGTTCCCAGGGTCCCAGACAAAGCAATGGCCAGTAAGTCCTTGACAGAGAGAGCTCTCAGTGCTCAAGCATAGTTTTACAGATAGACTGGCAGAGCTTTGGGGCTGCCAGCTGCAGAGTCCTGATCTCTCCCGCAAGGTGCAGACCCTCCCCATCACCCTGCTCACAAATTATCTTCTCTTTGCTTCCAATGGTTTAAGCCATCTCGTTGTTTATTGAAGTCTGACAGGCACCAAGAAGTGTGGATGGATATTAACTCCTTACCAAGGAGATGAAGCGAGGAGCCATCGTGAACACTGCTATGTACTCTGTTTTTACTCACGTGTCACAAAAAATCCTCTTCTCCTGATCCTGTTTATCAGTTCGAGTGATGCGTTGAAGCAGGTTGTATATGAAGCTTGTGTGTTGGTTTCATTTGTATAATGGTATAAAAAGCCTTGATTATGGAAGCACCTTCCACCTAAATGCCTCTTCCCAAAAGATTAGAGTTGAAGTTAATTAATACATCTGGAGTTGATTTCCATTTGCACTGCTACTCTGATTCAATTCATTTGACTGCATAGAGATCAGTTATAAAGGTTTAGCTCTTTAGAGTAGCAACGAGTAGTAATTTTGGGAAGTTTTGTAAGGATAAGGGAGGTACTTGCATTTCAGATGGCTGAAGGTGGAATGTCCTAGATGAGTGGATTGAACGTACCCTTAGTAAACTGGTGGATGACGCTGAGTTGGGGGGAATGGTGATCTGCTGGAGGGGAGGAAGACACTGCAGAAAGATCTGGACAGGCTGGGTGGGATGAGGTTTAACAGGGCCAAGGGCAGAGTCCTACACTTTGGCCACAATAACCATCTGAATTAGATGGAGGTGCTGAAGTGGGTCCAGAAGACCAAAGAGGCTGGGAGAGGCTGATGGAGCTGGGGGTGTTTAGCCTGGAGATGAGAAGACTCAGGGAGGCCCTTCTCCCTCTCTCCAACTCCCTGAAGGGAGGTTGTAATCAGGTGGGGGTCAGGCTCTTCTCCAAGGCAACCAGTGCCAGGATGAGAGGGCAGGGCCTGAAGCTGCACCACGGGAGGGTTAAGTTGGATGTTAGGAAGACCTTACTCATGGAAAGGGTGACCAGAGCCCAGAATGGACTGCCAAGTGGTAGAGTCCCCCATCCCTGGAGGTGCTGAAGGACAGATGGGCTGTGGCCCTTAGTGCCCTGATCTGGCCACTATGCTTGATGTTAGGTCCTGGACTGGGCTGGGCTAGATGACCTCCGAGATCTTTTCCAGCCTCAATGATTCTGTGATCCTGAGTCTAACCACATCACAGGAGTTAAACTTTTTCACTCTAATAATACAATCCATGAAACAGCAATTTCTGCTTTTCCAGTGCAGTACATAGATTATTTTGGTTAGATTATTTTTTAAATGATTTGGATTCATTGATGATGATGGGCTTAGAGTTGCTATCTCCAAAGAACACCAAAACAGAGACAACATCAGTTCCAGTTCTTCCCTGTTGCCACAGAGTGCCTTAGTGACACTGGCTTTGTTTGTCACTCAGTCCCAGGAGAGCCGACATGTGCAGTGTTCCCAGCAGGACTGTGAATGAAACTTTCTGACCACCCACTCTCTCTGTCATTTTTATCTCTGTGTGGTTCCCAGGCACTGGTTGATGAATGAAACAGGATTTGAGCAAAGAACAAAATGTAGGCTTTTGGGTTATGGCCTTTTAATGTAAGAAGAGACTCTCTGAAGACCCTGCAGGTAGAAAACTGTAAAAGTAGGGTGTAATTTCTGTTTTAACTCAAGCGTTCTGGCTTAATGTAAATGTATGTGTGGCATTAGATATCAGGTCAGAAATATGTCTTAAAAACAAAAGGAAGAGGAGATTACATGAGCCAGGTAGCCAAAAAGGCCGAAAGGATCCCAGCCTGGATCAGGAATAGCATGGTCAGCAGGAGAAAGGAAGTAATGGTGCCCTTGTACTTGACCCTTGCGAGGCCTCACCTTGAGTACTGGGGTCAACTCTGGGTCCTTCATTATAGGAAAGGCATTGAGATGCTGGAAAGTGTCCGGAGGAGAGCTGCCCAGGTCGTCAGGGGTTTAGAGGACAAGTCATATGAGGAGAGGATGAGGGAGCTGGGCAGGTTTAGTTTGGAGAAGAGGAGGCTGAGAGGGGACCTCATTGCCCTCTACAACTACCTGAAAGGAGGTTGTAGAAAGGTGAGTGTTGGCCACTTCTAGTAACTACTGACGGGACTCGGGCAATGGTCAGAAGTTGAGGCAGGGGAGCTTTGCATTGGCTATTAGGATGGAATTCTTTACAGAAGGTGTGGTTGGGCACTGGAAGGGCCTTCCCAAGGAGGTAGTTGAGTCCGCATCTTCAGAGGTATTTAAGAAACATGTAGCCATGGTGCTTCACACCTGTTGGGGCAGGAATGGAGTGGGTTAGTTTATGTTTGTGAATCCATCAAGTATTTAGGTAGTTTGTTGTGGGTCTGGTTGGACTCTGTGCTCTAGGAGGTACTTTCCAATCATGATCTTTCTGTGATTCTGCCCTATCTAGCTAACCTACACATAAAACCTTGCTAGAAAGTGATGTTTGCTTTCCATTGGAAACTGGTATTTACAAAAGTGGGTCTCTGTAAACTCATTTTTCAGGAAATCTGACTCACGCCAGTTTTCTAATATAAAAAAAATCACAAAAACATTTAGGTTGGAAAGAGTCTTCAAGATCATCAAGTCCAGCCATTAACCCAACTGTCCCTACCCACAGCTAAACCCTTGCAATTGTTCCTCATAATCTAAGAGGGGTGCTCTGGGGCAGCATTTTCCACCCTCTGGATAAAGCTGCCTTTGGTTCAGTTGCAGTGCAGGCCCTAGGAATAGGGAGGTCATTGACCTTCTGTACTGGGCACTGGGGAGGCCTCCCCTTGAGTCCTGGGGGCAATGCCTGGAAAAAGATTGCTTCAAGAAAAAGAAGAGATGGATGGAGTGAGTCCAGAGGAGCAACGAGGCTGGGGAAGGTACTGGAGGGACAGTCTGCTAAGGAGAGGCTGAGGGAGCTGGGTGTGTTTAGCCTGGAGAAGACTGAGGGAGGACCTTCTCTGTGCTACTCACTGAATGGAGGTTGTAGTCAGGTGGGGATCAGGCTCTTCCAGGCAGCCAGCACCAGGACAAGAGGCCAGGGCCTGAAGCTGCTGGGGATGGTTAGATTGGGTTAGTTAGGGACTCCTTTTCCTCATGGGGAAAGGGTGATGAGACCTTGGAATGGACTGCCCCGGGCAGTGGTGGAGTCCCCATCCCTGGAGGTGTTGAAAAACAGACTAGCTGTGGCCCTTAGTGCCCTGGTCTGGTTGATGTCATGTTAGGTCCTGGTCTGGGCTGGATGATCTCAGAGATCTTTTGCAGCCTCAGTAGGAATTCTGTGATTCTGTGAAACTGGGCTTCATTATAAAATACAATTGCAATAGGAGTATGCTTTTGTGGTAATGTGTGTAACAGATTGCTCTTAATTACGCAACAGAGCACCGAGTAATGTTTTGCCTTCCACCTTGAGAACTGCTGTGGAACGTGAAAATGGTAACGTTACTCTGAGGTGGATTTTTTTAAATGTTTTTCAGAGTTTTTGGGAGACTTTTGATAGCCTGATTTTGATGGATATCATGATAAAGAATTGAAAAACTATTTGTTGTTGTCAAACCAGTAAACATGGGTTACAATACTTGAACGAAAGCAGTGAGGAGGGTGTTTAATCAGGAATGAAATGAAGATCTTTCAATTAAGTTATGGAGTTCTAACTGGTTTTATTTATCATTAGGTGATAGTTTTGCAGGATGTTTTTTGGCAGCACTTTCTTTCTGAGCAGATAAAGAGCTAACATTGTGAATACGCAGGAGATGATAAAGCAAACAACCTGCCTTACTCAGGGGGATCTTCCTAACCCTTTTGCAAATATTGAGCTGTCATAGCAATTCAGGTTCATAAAACCGTGTAACTGGGTGTACTGGACAAGGTCATGTAATCTTTGTCATTGTGTCTTTGTGCTGGAATGGGTCCAGAGGAGCAAAAAGGCTGGAGAAGGGACTGGAGGGAAAGTCTGATGTGGAGAGCATAAAGGAGCTGAGGGTGTTTAACCCAGAGAGTAGAAGACTAAGAGGGAACCTTCTCCCTCTCTCCAACTCCCTGAAAGGAGGTTGTAGTCAGGTGAGAGTCAGGCTCTTCTCTCCGGCAACTTGCACCAGGATGAGAGGGCAGGGTCTGAAGCTGCCGGGGTAGGGTTAGGTTGGATCTAAGGAAGCCCTTCCTCATGGAAAGGGTGATGAGACCCTGGACTGGACTGCCCAGGGCAGTGGTGGAGTCTGCATCTCTAGAGGTGTTGAAGGCCAGCTTGGCTGTGGCCTTTAGTTCCCTGTTCTAGCTGGTGTAGTGATGTTAGATGCTGGGCTGGTCTGGATGATCTGAGAGGTCTTTTCCAGCCTCAGTAATTCTATGATCCTGTATTTTTCTTTGCCTTAGTCTTTAAGAAAAAGCTTGACTCTCCTCAGGGTAACTGGACTCCTGAGTTGGTAGACAGGGATGGGGAGCAGAGTCTCCTTCCTGTAATCCAGGAAGTAGTAATTAGTGACATCCTGTGCCACTTAAATCCTAACAAGTCTGTGGGTCTGGATGAGATTCATCCCAGGGTGCATAAGAAGTTGGCACAAGAGCTGGCGAAGCCCCTTTCTATCATTTATCACTCATCCTGGATAACCGGGGAGGTTGCAGATGACTAGAGATTGGCCAAATGTGGTGCCCATCCACAACAAGGGCCAGAAGAAGGATCCAGAGAACTTTAGGCCTGTCAGCGTGACCTCAGAGCCTGGCCAGATTATGGAGAAGCTTGTCTCTGGAGATATTTAAAACCCATCTGGACGTGTTCCTGTGTGACTTGGTCTAGGTGGTCCTGCTGTGTCAGGGAGATTGGACTGGGTGATCTTTCGAGGTCCCTTCCAATCCCTGATGTTCTGTGATTGTGAGGGCTGTTGAGCAGCTTGTACAAGGCAACCAAGGCATCAGGCAGAGCCAGCATGTGGCTAAGGAAAGGAAAGTCCTGCCTAACCGATCTGATCTTATTCTACAACCGGATGACCTGACAAGTAGATGAGGGAAGGCTATGGATGTGATCTATGTGAACCTCAGCTGGATTTGATGATCTTAGAAGTCTTTTCCAACCTCAGTAATTCTGTAATCTCTGGGAGACTGTAGTTTTGGATTTGCAGTTCTCTCTTGAAACACCAGAGCTTGCGTCAGGGGTCAGTCCCACTGATGATCCAGAAATGTGCATCTACATTTTCCAGCTTACCTTTCATTTTTATTATTATTGTTAACAGTGTTGCTCTTTTTCTACTTTTACAACTGTTCATTCCTCAAAACCAGCTTGATTCTGTTGCTTTCCTATAGTAAGTGTTTCTCACTGCTGGAAAACAAATGGACATGAGGGATGAGAAGATCCTTACTGAGATAGCTGGGCATTAATTTTCCATTAACAGAGGTGATCCACTGCCTCCTTTTGAGCTATAGTGAAGCGTTTAGTTAATAAAATGTCAGAGCATTGTTCTTGATCATTAATTGATCATTAATTAGCCTAATTCTGGACTCTGCCTTAATAAAAGGAAACTCGGGTTTCCTTTGCCAGTCTTTCCTGTTTCAGTTTGCAGTTAATTAAATTTACAGAGATTGCCTTGTGCAGATCCTCAGCCTTTCATTACATCAGGCAAATTATTCACCACTTTATTGCTCTGCGAGGTGTTTTTTCCTGCTGTAAGCATTTTTCTTCTAATTGGAAGACGTAACTGCAGCTTCAACAATGTCTTTCAGCAAAATGGTTTGAAAAAGGAGATTCTGAGGAAATTGGTCCTAGCAAAGTTATGATTCTTGGTGCTTTTTGCTTTGCTTATCTAATGACAGCTCTTAGTGCGGAACAGACAAGCTTTCATGTCTCTCTACAGCTGTATCCGTGTGATTGTCTCACTACTTTGAGACATTCTCTATTGATAAATTATCTATTTTAGGAACAGCTTTTGGTCTGGAATAAAGGGCTAAAGCCTGCATAAACACCAAACCAATTTACTGAGGGGTATTTTTGGGTCTACATCCAGCCTTTTTAATCAAATGTGCCTTACTTGTCATAGTCATTTCATTTTGGGGTTTTAAATTTGATTTATTCCTAGGCTTACAAGTTTTTTGAATGGCCAGGACCTTATAAAAACAAAATGTGTAGGAGAAAATAAATTAATACAAACTACCAGCAAGAACAAAACCAAGTTTGCCAGCCTGGAAAGCTTGTAAATTAAAAGAGAGACAAATCGATAAATGCATTGAGGTAAGAAAGAACAGAGATATTATGATAATTAAAACAAGAAAGCCACCTTCTGTATTTAAGAAGGACACAGAGCTCCTGGAAGGTGTCCAGAGGAGAGCAACTCAAATGCTCAGAGGGCTGGAGCACCTCCCCTATGAGGACAGGCTGATCAAGGTGGGGTTGTTCAGCCTGGAGAAGAGAAGGCTGCCACGTGACCTTGGAGCAGCTTTCCAATTTCTGAAGGGGGCTACAAGAAAGCTGGGAAGGGGAGTCCTTTTGACAGGGGTGGTAGTGAGAGGACAAAGGGAAAGGGTTCCAGACTTGAAGAGGGGAGTCTGAGGTCGGCCACGAGGAACCAATTCTTTGCTGTGAGGGTGGTGAAGGGGTTAGGGAGCTGTTGGGATGAGGGCTGCACTTGATGATCCTGGAGGGCCTTTCCAGCCATAATGACTCTATGATTCTGTGAACAGAAGTCAGGTTCTTCCAGGGGTGCTTTTCATCACATCAGGACAAGCTCTTCTAGAATGTGTTTTTGGTTCTGCTGTGTGGGTCTGCTGGTGTGGCAGAATTTCTGGTGGATGCCTAGCTCTGGATGAGGTTGTATTTAGGATGTAGTTTTGATTTCTGAGTCACTCCTCAAGCTTTTTTAATTCTTTTTAATTAATCCTGTTTGCATTTATTTATTTCACCAGAGTGTTATCTTCATCTGAGCTGATTAGCTGTGATTACAGCTTTTGAATGAATAGGTTTTTGTTTCTGCTGTTGTTTTCTTGTTTCTGAAAGCTGCTCGTAGGCTGCTTCTTCAAGTCATTTTCCTTTCAACTTTTAATCTGAATGAGTGATGTGCACTGGCACTGTGCTTCTGACATGGTGTCTTTCAGTCATGTGCATGATGTCTTTGGGATTTAGTTCTTTCAGCAGTTCTTTTTATCTCCTTTTTAATAGGATCTCTCCTTTATGTGTCATTTTCCCTCTGAAAGTCACATACAACTGTGGTGGATTGTCTGTCTTCTGTAATTCCAGTTGAATCCAAATGTGTTATTAGCTTGTCTTTAATGGAGAAATGTAGAACAAGATCCTGCTTAATAGAATCATTAGGGATTGGAAGGGACCTTGAAAGAACGTCTAGTTCAATCCCCCTGACACAGCAGGATTACCTAGACCAAGTCACACAGGAACACATCCAGGCAGGTCTTAAACGTCTCTAGTGAAGGAGACTCCACAATCACCTTGTGCAGCCTGTTCCAGTGCTCTGTCACCCTCACTGTGAAGAAGTTCCTTCTCAGATTGATGTGGAACCTCCTCTGTTCCAGCTTATACCCATTGCCCCTTGCCCTATCACTGGATGACATTGAGAACAGCCCAGCTCCATCGTTCTGACACCCACCATTCATATATTTATAGACATTTATGAGGTCACCCCTCAGTTTCCTCCAAGCTAAAGACACCCAGCTCCCTCAGCCTTTCCCCAAAAGAGAGGAGTTCCACTTCCTTCATCCTTGTTTCTGTACACTGGACTCTCTCCAACAGCTCCACATCCCTCTTGACCTGAGGAGCCCGTAACTGGACACAATACTCCAGATGTGGTCTCACCAGGACAGAGTAGAGGAGGAGGAGAACCTCTCTTGATCAACTAACCCCTTCTAATCCACCCCAGAGTGCTGTTGGCTGTCTTGGCCACGAGAGCACACTGCTGGCTCCTGGCCATCCTGCTGTCCAGCAGGACCCTTTCTCCCACACTACTCTCCAACAGGTCAATCGCCAACCTATACTGATACCTGGGGTTGTTCCTACCCAGATGCAAGACTCTACACTTACCCTTGTTATATTTCATCACATTTCTCTCTGCCCAGCTCTCAAGCCTGTCCAGGTCTCGCTGAATGGCAGCACAGTCTGCAGGGGTGTCGGCAACACCACCCAGCTTTGTGTCATCAGCAAACTTGCTGACAGTGCATGCCAATCCCTCATCCAAGTCATTAATGAACAGATTTAATAGAACTGGTCCCAGCACTGACCCCTGGGTCACTCCACTAGACAGAGGCCTCCAACTGGACTCTGTCCCATTGACCACTACTCTCTGGCTTCTGTTCTGCAGCCAGTGCACTACTCCATCATCTAGGCCACACTGCCTCAGTTTGGCTGTGAGGATGCTATGGGAGACGTTGTGTCAAATGCCTTACTCAAGTCAAGACACACCACGTCCACTGCTCTGCCATCATCTTTCCACCTTTTAGTCTTTTTTTGGAACTAGATGGTCTTTAAAATCCCTTCAAATCTAAACCATTCTGTGATTTTTTTCCTAGTGCATGTGTTGTTCAAATTCATAACTGTTTGGAATGCTTAGGGGTAAAACAGAGATTCATTGTTCCATGGAATAAGGAAACGACATTTTGTGGGGTTTGTTTTATTTTGTTTGAAATACTGAGCACAAAATGTTGGAAGTCTTGATAGATCTCAAAGATGGAAAATTTAATTTATTAAACTGTTATTTGCGCTGATTTTGGCATAAAAGTTTCTTGATTTATTTAGTACAATATATTTAATATATTTTATTTATTATTTATTTACTTTAATGCTCCAGCTATTCCAGCTTTTTCCTTCCTATAATTATTTCTTTTCATTGTCTGTGATGACTGATTCCTTAGGTTAAGGGAACAACTTTTGTGTTGTTCTGATGGCTAAAGTACTGTGTTTTGGCTTCATTCATTAATTTATCAGTGAAATTCATGGAAGCAGCTTTATCTATCCAGTAGTGAGATACCATGGTCACAAATAGATCTCTTTGGGGAATCAGAGGAGGAGTGTGTGTTGTTGTAGTTGTGAAAAATAAAGCTGTTAGTATGTGAGGAGGATGTCTGCTGCTGTTCTCCAAAATATTAGCAATTATGAAGTGATAATGAGAATAATTTGTCTGTGAATTGTTGTGCTAATCAGATATTTACAATGATTTTGATTGCTGATAAGACAGAGGTTATGGAATAATGAGATTTTATTTTTTTTTTTTAAATGACTAAGCTTGCTCTTGTTCACTGTTACTGAATTAGTTATTGAGGCTGGAAAAGCTCGCTGAGCTCATCCAACCCGTCCCAGGACCCAACATCACCACAGCAGCCAGACTAGGGCACTAAGGGTCAGAGCCAGGCTGGCCTTCAACACCTCCAGAGATGGGGACTCCACCACTGCCCTGGGCAGTCCATTCCAGGCTCTGATCACCCTTTCCATGAGGAAGGGTTTTCTAACCTCCAACCTAAAGCTCAACAAGTTGCTCTCCTCCGATTTGACTTGTTAATTTGGAAAAACCAAGTGGAGAGGCCTTGGAACAGGCTGCCTAGGGAGGTGCTGGAGGCACCATCCTGGGAGGGGTTGAACAAATGGGCAGACAAGGTGGTTTAAGGGTTGGGGGTTGTAGGGTGGACTGTTAGATCTTGAAGGTCTTTTCTAGCCTTTATGTTTCTATAACTTTATGATTGTGATTTCCCTAAATACATCCCTAGTATTTTTATTCTGAAATACCAAGTCAGAATCTACTTCACAGCTTTTGTAGAATATTTAACAGAATTAAAATTAATGAATTAAAATTTAATACAGTGCTTAATACACTGTAACTGATGGCAGTACCATTTTACTGTGAGTGAAATGATGGCAGCTTGCTTTTAGGAAACAGTTAAAAAGAGTTCCTGTGTAAGTCTTTCTCTGACACGAAAACTGTTAATGCTCTGCTAAAACCATAATTGCTTCCTGAAACCCTGCGCAAGATTTGAGATTATTCTAAGAACTATTGATTTTAAAGTTCGTGAAGAGTGTTCTGTAATCAGCTTAGCAATTTGACTTCTTAATTAGAGTAGTCATGTGAGGATTTGTCTCCCCATCCCGGATGTTTATGAACCTAGCCAACCAGACAGAAAAAAACCTCTATTATAGATACTGTCTTTATTTTTCAACTCACAAAGGAGCAAGGATTGCAAGACTGGAGTTCTTGCTTCTGTGATAATTAAAACATGGATCTGAATGAATAGAAATTAAAAAACCCTAAGCAAACCACTGGAGAAATCTGTGCACCACAAAATGAGGTCCTTGGTGGCTAACAGAAGCAAAGAGAGACTCTTGGACTGTGTCGAGACTGTGCCATCAAATAGTAGCTGCCTACTGGGTGAGTGTGCTTCAGTTTCCATTGTGTTGTTGGGAATTTATCAAGTCACAACAAGCCGTGTGCGGGGTTTTGGTTTTGTCGTGCCCAGTCAGTCACATTTGTTACTGTGTGTGTTAAAAAGACAAAGTAAAAAGCCCCTGTGGTGTTATTTATTAATGAATATCCTTCAATTTGCCTTGTTTCTTGTTTATATAAATGTTGGCAAGTTGGAATTTGTTGGTATTTGTCCTTTGTGTGTAAAGTGATTTATAGTGGAAATAGCTAGAATCAGTAGTTATCGTAGAATCATCAAAGTTGAAAGAGACCTACAGGATCATCCAGTCCAACCATCAATCCAACCCCACTCTGCCCACTAAACCCTGTTCTCCAGGGCCACATTTACTCATTTGTTGAACCCCTCCAGGGGTGGCAAATCCACCCCTTTCCTGACCACTCTGTCAGGGAAGATGTTTTTCCTGATGTCCAATCTAACCCTTCCCTGGCACCACTTGAGGCCATTTCCTCTTGTCCTATCACTAGTGACTTGTGAAAAGAAACCAACCCCCTCCTGTCTCCACCTTCTTTTCAGGTAGCTGAAAGAGCAATAAGGTCTCCCCTCAGCCTCCTTTTCTCCAGACTAAACATTCCCAGTTCCCTCGGCCTCTCCTCACCAGCCCTGTCCTCCAAGCCCTTCACCAGCTTTGTTACCCTTCTCTGCACCCACTCCAGCCTGTCAAAGTTCTTTGTGTATTGAGGTGCTCAAATACTGACTCCAGTACTTGAGGCGAGGCCTCTCCAGTGCACAGTACAGGACAACATACACTTCCCTACTCCTGCTGGCTGCACTATTTCTGATCCAAGCTGGGGTGCCACTGACCTTCTTGGCCTCATGTTCAGCCACTGTCAGTCAATACCCCCAGGTCCTTTTTCACTGAGCAGCTTCCCAGCCCCACTTCCCCAAGTCTGTAGCATCACATGGTGGTGTTGTGACCAAAGTATAGAACGCAGCACTTGGTCTTGTTAAACCTCATAGAGTTGACCTCAACCCATCAATCCAGCCTGTCCAGGTCCCTCTGCAGGTCTTTCCTACATTCCCTTAGCACTAACTCTGTTAGTGGGTGTTTTACCTATTTCCTTTCTTAAGGGTCTATTATTTTTCCTGTGGTTTGACATCTCAGCTGACATTAGATGATCATCTTCTTTCTCAATTCAGTTCCCTTTCCAAATGAACTATAATAGGAAGACAATTTTCTGCTTCTACAGATGACATGGAAAATGTGCTTAATGATGTGTCTGGAGGATATTTACTTAACCACAGTGATTGAGCTCTGAGATGCAGAACTTGGTGTCTGAAGTAATTAATGACAAAACCCTCTGAGCTTTCACTGTGGGATCCTTAAGAGCACGCTAGCCAGCGAGGAGTGCTTCAGTAAGGCAATGTCTTGGAAAACAGAAGCAACAGATGAAATATAAATGCTATTTAAGTAGTGGGAAGGAATCTACAGAAATTGGATGTTTCTCAGAATAACTTAACCACAAATCTTACCAAATTTGCACGTGTAGCAATTGTAGAATCATAGAACGCATTGGGCCGGAAGGACGTCCAAAGGGCATCTAGTTCAACCTCACTGCAACAAGCAGGGCCATTACTAACCAGACCAGGTTGCCCAGAGCCCCATCCAACCTGACCTGGAATGTCTCCAGGGATGGGGCCTCCACCACCTATCTGGGCAGCCTATTCCAGGAATCCCCTACCCACCCTCAGATTCAAAAACCTTTTTCTGCTGTCTGACCTCAATCTGCCCTTTTTCAGCTTCAAACCATGACCCCTTGTCCTATCATTTCTTGCCTTCTTGAGCACTCTTGCCCAGCATTCCTACAGACCCCTTTCAGGGATTGGAAGGTTGCTATAAGGTCACCCTGGAACCAACAGTGTGGACAGCAGGACTAGAGACATAATTCTCCCCCTGTCCTGGGCACTGGGGAGGCCTCCTCTTGAGTACTGGGAAAGAGATGGAGGGCTGAGTGGGTCCAGAGGAGCTATGAGGTTGGGGATGGGACTGGAGAGTATGTCTGCTGAGGAGAGGCTGAGGGACCGGATGGTGTTGAGCCTGGAGGAGACTCAGGGGTAGTCTCTCTCTTCAACTTCCTGAAGGGAGGTTGTAGTCAGGTGGGGGTCAGGCTCTTCTCCCAGGCAACCAGGGCCAGGACAAGAGGGCAGGGCCTGAAACTGTTAGCGAATGATAGCTTGGAAGTTAGAAAGCCCTTCCGCATGAAAAGGATGCTCAGACCCTGGACTGGACTGCCCAGGGCAGTGGTGGAGTCCTCACTGCTGGAGATGTTGAAGCGCAGCCTGGCTGTGGCCCTTAGTGCCCTGGTCTGGCCACTGTGGTGATGTTAGGTCCTGGTCTGGGCTGGATGAGCTCAGAGGGCTTTTCCAGCCTCAGTAGTTCTGTGAATTGGGCTCTCAACCTGAGCTAGTGGAAGGTGTCCTTGCCCATGTTGACAGTGGGGTTGGAACTAGATGATCTTTGAGATACTTTCTAGCCTAACTCATTCTATGATTCTTTATATTTTGTATTCCATAAGAGCAAGGCCATGGGACTCTTTGGAAAGTGTAGTCAGGCACTGGAATGGGCTACCCAGGGTGATGGCTGAGTCCTCATCCCTGGATGAGTTTAAAAGATGCTTAGATGCAGTGTTGGGGGATCTGGTTTAGGGATGAACTTGTAGAGTAGGATTGATAGTTGGACTTGATGATCTTTTCCAACCTGGATGATTCAATGACTCTATGATTCTGTGACCTCATGCGGAAATACTACAGATTTACTTGTGGGATGGTAGTTAAACATTCAGTAACTGTCATGCCGATAGTTATCACTGTGGTGTTGGGTTTTGTTAGTCCTTCAAGCTTAAGAGAATGTTTGCTGATGGGTGGAAATGATGTGGGGAAAGGTAACTTGTAAAGGCTACAGGAAGGCTTAGGTTCTGCTTATTATATTTAGGATATTTTGGATTTTCCTTCATGTGATTGTACTTGAATTTGGAACTTTGAATTGGAAAAAGGAAACCTTAGAAACAAGCTGGGTCACTGTCCTTGTTTAAAACTGTATGACTGATACTTAAGATTACAAGTCTGTGTGTCAGTGTGTAATTAATGAGTTGTGCCGTGGTTTCAGTTAACAGACTTTCATTCAGTTCCTATAATTTCACTGTGGCTGCAGGTTTGCAGTGGAGCAAAGAAAATAGCCGTTCCTCAAAATGTTAAGTTTGTTCGACTGTGCCTTCCTTTAACACACTGTAACAAGGGCGGTGTAGAGCTTTTCACCTGGGCAAGAACAACCCCAGGGACCAGGATAGGGTGAGGACTGACCTGTTGGAGAACAGTGGAGGAAAAAGGGGCCTAGGGGTGCTGGTGGCCAGCAGGATGGCCATGAGCCAGCAATTGGCCCTGGTGGCCAAGAAGGCCAACGACATCCTCGGGTGGATTAGAAGGGGAGTGGTTAGTAGATCAAGAGAGGTTCTAATACCCCTCTCCTCTGCCCTGATGAGACCATGTATGGAATACTGTGTGCAGTTCTGGGCCCCTCAGTTCCACAAGGATACAGAGCTGCTGGAGAGAGTCCAGTGTAGAGCTGTAAAGATGATGGAGTGGAGCATCTCCCTACTGAGGAAAGGCTGAGGGAGCTGGGTCTCTCAGCTTGGAAGAAAGGAGACTGACGGGTGACTTCATTAATGTTGATAAATATGGAAAGGATGGGTGTCAGGCTCTGCTCAGTGGCACCCAGTGATAGGACAAGGGGCAATGGGTGTGAACTGGAACAGAGAAGGTTCCATATCAATATGAGAAGGAACATCTTCATCGTGAGGAAGAGGCTGCCCGGTGTGGGTTGTCTAGTCTCCTTCTCTGGAGACATTTAAAACCTGCCTGGACATGTGTCCTGTGCAACTGGATCTAGAGGACCCTGATCTGGCAGAGGGATTGGACAAGATGATCTTTCAAGGTCCCTTCCAATCCCTAATGTTTTGTGAGTCTGTGATTCCTACCTGCCAGTGTTACAGTGAAATTTCTCAGTGAAATAACTGCGTAAATCTTGAACTTCTTTGCAGTCTTGAAGCCTTTGGGGCTTTGCTTGAACGTAAGGTCATCACTCACCATATGCTTGTGTAAAGTGGTAACTATGGCAACTGCAGGGTACTGGAATGGAGGGTGAGGAGAGAGGTTTATGTGAAAGAAGTAATATCTTTGGGCCTAGAAAAGATCTTCTTTGAGCCTCCTCGGATAAAGATGTTGTAGGGGTGTTGTGTGAGGTTCCTCTTCCAAGTTTAGTTTAATTGGTGCCAGAGGTCTGAAAAAGAGATTGGCCTTGTATTCTCTCATAATTTGGAGCCTGTGGAATATTCTTAGGGTTTTAAAGGCTTTGACCCCTTAGAATTTAATGTAGTGAAAAATAAAGCTCTGAAATTATGTGATGTACAGTTGTAGCTGCTTTTAATTTTATTAAAGAAATTGGATGATTTTAATAGATCAATGAGTAGCTTTTGCATATGGAAGAAAACTTTATGGAATGAAGCCAGGTAAATGTTAAAGTTACTTGAAGAGGGATGATCAGGGGAGTGCTGCACAATATTATGTTGTGAAGCCTATGTGGAACAGAAAATTACTGGTATTTTTCAAGGTGTTTCTAAGATTCAGTGTTTACAACAGCTCTCGCTGGATTTTTGCAGCACTTGCAAGCCTTTTGAGAGCTCCTACATCTATTGTACTGTAGCGAGTCTTCAGCGTTTCTTATTTGTGTTGTTTCCCATTATTTATTCTTTTAAAATGTCAGTGAATTCCTGTTCACAGAGCTGCATTTGATTTCTCGTGGTTTTACCCCATTGCTTCCTATTATGATCCTTTTGCAGCAGTAAGACTGGGTTGAAGAAGTGAAGCACCTGCATGTGCTACTCTCCTCTCCTACCATTATAGTTCACTGATTGAATTTATGTCTGTAATGTCTTGTCCAAATGTTCTAACTGTTAGGAACATCCCTGTTTCACAGTGAGGGTGACAGAGCTGTGGAAGGGGCTGCCCAGGGGTGTTGTGGAGTCTCCTTCCCTGGAGACATTTAAAACCTTCCTGGCCATGTTCCTGTGTGACTGCATCTAGGTGGATGTGCTGTAGCAGGGGGATTGGACTGGATGATCTTTCAAGGTCCCTTCCAATCCCTAATTTCCTGTGCTGTCACAAAAGATGCTGTGGGAGCAAAGGTCATTTATTATTTGCATGGGTTCACCCAAGTTTCAGTGCAAATCCTGGTCTGCCTTCCTTACTGCTCTCACCTTAGTCTGCTGTGAGAAGCGAGGTGAGATGGTGATGCTAAAAGCTCATCTGTTGGGAAGTTTTGCATATGGCCAGCCAGCTAGCAGCACTCACTGACTTAACACAAATGAGAGCTAGTTTTGCTCTGGGAGCTCGTCTGAGTTGGCATTGTGTCACTGCTGATGGTAACCAAGCTCTAAAATTAATTTTGAATATATCTCCTGATGCCCTTTTACCCTTTGGCTTCTACTGCTGTTACGTACAAAGCATAAATGGGGAGAAATTGCTTTGAAAAGAAATGCTTGTCGCCAAAAATCTTTTTATTTCATCATCTATTATTATTTTTTAAAATAATTTGCTTTGATTTTATGTTTAGTATTGAATCCCAGATTGAAACCAGCTAATGGGTTTCACAGAGAAAAGGCAAGTTACTATGGCTACACAGCACCCTGGAAGCTTAAAAGGACAAAGGATAAATGAATCCAGGACTGGCTGCTTAACCATTGCTAGAATAATTGCTAATAATTTCAAGCCTTGCAGAAAAAGCAGGATGTTAGTTATTTGAGAATTTGTATTTAATTTTGACTTCAGGTCATTAGTTTTGAAGGACTGTATTCCATAGAATCCTTTTTCATCATGTGCTCTGTTTTTAGCCAAAGGATTTCACACGTAGCTTTTGCAGGTAATGAAATCAGCTGTTACTGATGATTTTACCACTGATTGCTTGACTGTGGTAGTCTAAAATTAACAGAAACCTAAGTCCCCTATGGACAAAGAAATAGCAGTAATGGTAGTTTGGTGAAAACTTGTGATAAAAGACTTCTTATAGCTTTTTCTGTAATTGTGGGTGAAATGTTTTCCTCATGAACCAACCTACGCATCAAGAGAAACATTTTTTGTTTGAAGGATCATCTAGTCCAATCCCTCTGCCGCAGCAGGATCCCCTAACTCCAAAGACAGTGTGTAGAAGTGACCCAGGAGGTCTGACCATCTTCTGAATTTCCGTAGACCTGTTCTAGCTGCTTCTGGGAGGTTTTGGATAGACAAATCTGAAATACAGATATAAAACTTGGAAATTCAGCAGCCCAGTGTTTCTAATCTAAGACAACTCTTTAATTCACATCTTGAGCGAAAGTTGTTCTTCTCAATGAGGGTGACAGAGCACTGGAAGGGGCTGCCCAGGGGGTTGTGAAGTCTCCTTCTCTGGAGACATTTAAAATCCGCCTGTATATATTCATAGAATCATAGAATCATACTTGGTCTAGGTGATCCTGCTGTGGCAGGGGGATTGGACTAGATGATCTTTCAAGGTCCCTTCCAATCTCTAATGTTCTGTGATTCTGTAATTTCACACACAGAATTTTGAGGACACATAGAACAAGTGTCCTCAAAACCAACCCAATATTTACTGAGTGGGTTTTTTCTTCTTAATTGAGAGAGGTGTGGTTTTGGGGTGGTTTTTTTCTAAGTAAGATAGGTTTTCAGAAGATTTTCACTTAGAAAGGAAATTTCTTATTTTCTACTGCTTCTTAAAATAGGGAAAATTGATTTTCAGGATAGTCTCAGGTAAAATATGAATTACTTACAGGAAATCACCTTTGTTAGTTGTTCCATGTCTTGAGAAATGTCCCTCTGATTTGTAGTTCTTGGTAAATAAGAGGATGAAAAAACTGGATGGGCTATTAATGGTTTGTAGGTGATGATATCTAGCTAAGGTTATTCCATACTAAGTCATACTTGTGGGCTTTTCCTTCCAAAACTTATGTTCTAGCTAAGGGTAACCCTACTCTTTCAACCTTTCTTGTGCACCATTTGTTTTGCTATGTGAAACATAATGATTTTAACATTCTAATTAGCAAAGCTACCTGTGGGTTGACAGGTGGATTAGACGGCCTTTGACACTGTGTCCCATGAAATTTTAGTGAGCAAGCTGCGGAAGTGTGGGATGGAAGAGCAGACAGTGAGGTGGGTTAGGAACTGGTTGCAGGATATCAGAGGGTGGTGATCNGACAGGGATCTGCTGGAGAGGGTCCAGCGGAGGGCTACGAGGATGATTAGGGGACAGGAAGGCATGGCTTATGAGGAGAGGCTGAGGGACTTAGGGCTTTTTAGTCTGGAGAAGAGGAGACTTAGGGGGGATTTGATCAATGTTTATAAGTATCTGAAGGCTGGCCAGGAGTGGGGGGACAGGCTCTTTTCACTTGCTCCCTGTGATAGGACAAGGAGCAATGGGTGTAAGTTGCAGCAGAGGAGGTTCCGCCTCAACACAAGGGGGAACGTCTTTACTGTGAGGGTCACAGAGCAATGGAACAAAGTCCCCAGGGAGATCGTGGAGTCTCCTTCTCTGGGGACTTTCAAGGCCCGCCTGGATGTGTTCCTCTGTGATCTGTGTTAGATAGTTTTGTCCTGCTCCAGCAGGGGGGTTGGACTCGATGATCTCTTTGGGTGCCTTCCAACCCCTAACATCCTATGATCCTATGATATCTCCCACCCCTGCCTTAAATTTCAATGTCATTGTATCAAAAAGATGAATAATAAAAACAATACAGTAAACCCCCCAACCCCGAACTCCTGTAATTAGGGGGTTTTATTAATGGATCTGTGTTTGATTCACATGTGATTTTTGGTTTGATGAAATACTCTGTTTAATTATTATTTAAATAAGCACTGCTGCTTGAAATTCAAGAGCAGATCAGTTTGAGGTGCTTCAACAGGAGACTGGGGCTATGTGATATTTGGTGTTGCCATGGGAAACTGCTTTGCAAGAACATTTGCAGAGCAGATGGACCAAGATAAATAAACCAGATACAGGTATTGAATAGAGATGCAGAATGTTCTGTGGAACAACAGGGAAACTAACTCAAATCTGTGTAACTTAGTTCTCTGATCCATCCTCTTTCTGATGGGAATGGAGATAGCATGTTTTCCAGAACAGAGTCTGTCATAGCAAACCTGTGTTGCCTTCTTATTGTGACAGGATAAGGGGGGATTGTTTTAAACCTAAAGAGAGGGGATTTGTATTAGATATAAGGAACAAGTTTTTTAACATGAGGGTGGTGAAACACTGAAACAAGTTTCCCAGTGACATGGTGGAAGCCCCATCTCTTGGGGCATTCAAAGTCAGGCTGTATGAGGGTCTGAGCAATGTGATCTAGTTGAAGATATCCCTGCTCACTGCAGGAGGGTTGGACTAGATGACCTTGAAAGGTCCCTTCCAATCCAATTAATTCTATGTTTTATGATGTTTTATCTTATACTATAGCTCTTAAAATATTAGAGGTTGGAAGGGACCTGGAAAGATTATTTAATCCAACCCCTCTGGCAGAGCAGGATCTCCTAGGACAGGTCACACAGGGTTGTGTCCAGGCAGGTTTTGAGTGTCTCCAGAGCATGAGACTCCACACCATCTCTGGGCAGCCTGTGCCAGGTCTCCATCACCCTCACTGTAAAGAAATTTCTCCTCACATTGAGTTGGAACTTCCTGTGTTTTAGCTTATTTTCATCATTCTTTGTCCTATTATTGAGCACAACAGAAAAGAGCCTAGCCCCTTCCTCTTGACACCCGCCCCTCAGATGTTTACAGATATTAATAGGATCCCCTATTTTCTATAATATGATCCCCTGTCTGATCTGAATAGTTCAGTATTGAAGGTTTCTATAGGATTTGGGGTTGCTAGTAGATGAGAAGCTGGATGTGAGGTGGCAATGTGCGAAAGCAGCTTAGAAGGTCAGCCACGCGTCTGCATGGACACAGGAGGTCTCAGTGTAGCCATGTGCAAGGCTGGGAGATGGACAGCTGGGAGTGTTGCCAGGGTGACTGTGGGACATTTAAACACCATTATACCTGAAGTGGAGAGTCTGCACAGACACAGGATGATCAGAGGAGCAGGAGCATCTCTGCTGCAAGGACAGGCTGAGGAAACTGGGGCTGTTCAGCCTGGAGAAGAGAAAGCTCTGGGGACACCTTATAGTGGCCGTGCAGTACCTGAAGAGAGGCTACAAGAAAGGTATGGAGGGACTTTTATGAGGTACTATAGTAACTGGTCAAGGGCTAATGGCTCCAAACTGAGTGAGGGGAGGTTTAGATTAGGTCTAAGAAAGAAATTCCTCACTGTGAGGGTGCTGGGGCACTAGAACAGGTTGCCCAGGGAGCTTGTGGCTGCTCCATCCCTGGAAATGTTCAAGGCTAGGTTGAATGGGGCTCTGGGCAACCTGGTCTGGTGAGAGGAGTTGCTGCCCATGGCTGGAGCTTGGAACTAGATGATCTTTAAGGTCTCTTCCAACCTAAACCATGCTGTGATTTTCAGAGTGCATGTAATGAAGTCTGTGAAGTTACTGGAGTATTTGTTTGTTTTTAGATGTATTTGATTGGTATGTTTCCATTACGAAAAAGGCTTTTGATGTATTTGCTGTTAATCCATTTTAAACATCACATATAAATACCTGTCTGAACTTGAACAGTTATGTGATTTCTTCTTTTATGGGAAAACTAGAAGCAGGAATTACTGGGCAATAGTTAATAGCTTCTACAGTGAATTGGATCACAGTATCTGAATTTCTTTCTTTGTTTTTAATCCATGGTGGTGAAGTCTTGACATTTGTGTCAGAGCAGCCAAAAGACCTGTTAGCATTTGTTACAGCCAGGGCTACTGTTTGTCTCTACCCTCACTATGACATCAAGTTAGAGGGGTAGTGGCAGTCTGCTAGAGGGGATGAAGATGGTGCAGAGTGGTCTGGACAGGCTGGATCAATCCACGTCAACCTGAGAAGGAACTTCTTCCCAGTGAGGGTGACGGAGCACTGGAACAAGCTGCCCAGGGTGGTTGTGGAGTTTCCTTCACTGGAGATGTTCAATAACTGCCTGGATGAGTTCCTGTGTGACTTGGTTTAGGTGATTGTGCTGTTGCGGATGGATTGGACTAGATGATCTTTCAAGGTCCCTTCCAATCCGTAGTGATTCTATGATCAATGAGCAGAGGGCAACAGGATGAGGTTTAACAGGGGCAGGAGCCTACACTTTGGCCACAATAACGGACCTACAGCTACAGACTGGGGGATGAATGGCTGGAGAGCAGCCTGGCAGAGAGAAGTGACAACTGGTTGAACAGAAACCAGCAGGGTGCCCAGGTAGCCCAAAAGGCCAATGGCATCCTGGCTTGCATCAGCGATAGTGTGGTCAGCAGGACTAGGGAAATCATTCTCTTCCTGTTCTGGGCACTGGAGAGGCCTCCCCTTGAGTACTGGGAGCAGTGCTGGGCCCCTCACTTCAAGGAAGAAATGGAGGGGCTGGAGCAAATCCAGAGGAGCAATGAGGCTGGGGAAGGGACTGGAGGGAAAGTCTGATGAGGAAAGGCTGAGGGATGTCTTTTCTCGAGGGATGTTGAGCCTGGAGAAGAGAAGACTCAGGGGGGACCTTCTCCCTCTCTCCAACTCCCTGAAGGGAGGTTGGAGTCAGGTGGGGGTCGGGCTCTTCTCCCAGGAAACCAGCGCCAGGATGAGAGGGCAGGGCCTGAAGCTGTGACAGGGGAGGGTTAGGTTGGATGTTAGGAAGCCCTTCCTCATGAAAAGGGTGATCAGATCCTGGACCAGACTGCCCAAGGCACTGGTGGAGTCCCCATCCCTGGAGGTGTTGAAGGCCAGCCTGGCTGTGGCCCTCAGTGCCCTGGTGTGGCTGCTGTGGTGATGTTAGGTCCTGGGCTGGGCCTGATAATCTTGGAGGGTTTTCCAGCCTTGATAATTCTGTGATTCTAGCTTTTTGCCATAAACTTTGAACCTAGCCAAAGCACAATGAGATTGGTGGTTTGTTTTTTAGTTTGTTTTTCCACACATCCTGTAGATTCCATGGTTAAGTAATTTAACCTCTTTTTCATTTATTTTAGCTAAATAAAGCACTTTACAGAATCATAGAATTGAAGTTAGAAGGGACTTCTGGAGATTGTTCCAGCTCTTGGTCAAAACAGTGACACTTAGAGCTTGTTGTCCATTGGGTTTTGATTTTCTCCAAGGACGTAGACTCTGAAACCATCTTGGACAACTTTGGACAATAGTACAGGAAAGAAGAGTGGTCCCTTGGGTTGTTCTTGTCCGGGTGCCAGACTCTACACTGCCCTTGTCATAGTTGATAGAATTTCTCTCTGCCCAACTCTCCAGCCTCTCAGATTCGTGTCAGATGAATCTGGGAGTACAAAACTGTTGCTGGGAATCAGTATCTGGTAAAGGATTTGATAATTTTTTTTTAAGAATAATTTTGAAGTCCAGAATTAGGTGTTTTTGTTGTACAATCTGGCTTTTTTTTTTCCAAAGCTTGATTGATAACACAACAAGCTGTAGGTCTGCAATACCTCAACATGATATAGCTCACTTCCCATGTGTCTCGCTTCTGTTTGTTCTAGGAGATGAACCCACAAAGTAATGTGAAGGGCCATGTGAAGCTGTGTCACAGCAGAAAGTTTTTGAAAGATTCCTTTGTCTGTAAGTTCATCTTTTCTGTTCTTAAATGTTCAATCGTATTCAGGTACCGGTATAGGTTGGGGACTGAGCTTTTGGACAGCAGTATAGGAGAAAGGGACCTGGAGGTGCTGGTGGCTAGCAGGATGGCTAAGAGCCAGCAATGTGCCCTTGTGGCCAAGAAGGCAAAGGACATCCTGGGATGAATTAGAAGGGGGTTGGTTAGTAGATGGAGAGAGAGAGTCTCCTCCCCCTCTGCTCTGTCCAGGTGAGACTCCATCTGGAATATTATGTCCAGTTCTGGGCCCCTCAGTTCCAGAAGGGGACAGCTGCTGGAGAGAGACCAGCACGGTGCCACAAATATGATGAAGAGAGTGGAGCATCTCCCTGATGAGGAAGGGTTGAGGGAGCTGGATCTCTTGAGCTTGGAGAAAAGGAGATTGAAAGGTGACCCAGTTATCGTTAATGTTATTCCTGATGTCTTTTCTTTGGTGTTATCCAAGGACAGGCTGGAGAACTGGGCAGAGAAAAATCTCATGAGCTATAACAAGAGTAAGTGCAGAGTCTTGCATCTGGGCAAGAAGAACCCCAGGTACCAGTATAGGCTGGGGACTGACCTGTTAGAGTGTAGTGTAGGGGAAAGGGACTTGGGGGTCCTGGTGGACAACAAGATGACTATGAGCCAGCAATGTGCTCTTGTGGCCAAGAGGGCCAACAGCATCCTGGGGTGGATTAGAAGAGGGGTGGTTAGCAGATCAAGAGAGGTTCTTCTCCCCCTCTACTCTGCCCTGGTGAGGCCACACCTGGAGTATTGTGTCCAGTTCTGGGCTCCTCAGTACAAGAGGACAACTCTCTCCAGCTGCTGGAGAGAGTTCAGCGTAGGGCAACAAAGATGATAAGAGAGGTGGAACACCTCCCTTATGAGGAGAGGTTGAGGGAGCTGGGTCTCTTTAGCTTGGAGAAGAGGAGACTGAGAGGTGACCTCATTAATGTCTACAAATATTTGAGGGGTGGGTGTCAGGAGGATGGCACTGGGCTGTTCTCGGTGTCATGTAGTGATAGGACAAGGGGCAATGGTTGTAAGCTGGAACATAGGAGGTTCCACATCAACCTGAGAAAGAACTTCTTCACGGTGAGGGTGACGGAACACTGGAACAGGCTGCCCAGGGGGGTTGTGGAGTCTCCCTCACTGGAGATGTTCAAGACCCAACTGGACAGGTTCCTGTGTGACTTGGTTTAGGTGATCCTGCTGTTGCAGGCGGATTGGACTAGATGATCTTTCGAGGTCCCTTCCGATCCGTAATGATTCTATGATTCTATGATTTGCGATATGCCGGGATATTTCAAGGAGACTGTTAAGGAAAAGATAGGACACTGCTGCTCTGATAGTGCTGCCTTCATACCTGAGATTATTGGTCTTTCTTTGTTATTGGATGGGTTAATTTGCATTAGTCAGGCAAGTGGATTTCGAGGAACTAAACTGTAGCCATAAAAAAACCTAAACAGAAAAATAAAGATTGTTAGAATTAGATTTATTTGGACTCTATTTTCTTTATTAATGGCTCTGTGCATCTTGAAAAGAATGTGTGGGAAATGCGTGTGTTCTGTACGTGTGTATCTACTGTGTGGGTGTGTGCATGTGTGTATCAGGTATTTATATTCAGTTTAAAAAAGATCATGTTTGAGAGAAAAGTCCAGAAGTTACTTGGAAGCATCGTGGTTGAGAATGTGGAGAAAAGTCTTTGACAAGATGTGTACACTGTGTTGTAGTGCACTCTGAGCACTAAAGTAGGCTAGGGGAGGCTGGACAAGGCGCTGGTCAACCTGCTCTAGTTGAGTATGCCCGTGCTCACTGCAGGGGAATTGGGCTAGATGACCTTGGGAGGTCCCTTCTGACCTGGGTGAATCTATGATTTTATGAATGGAGTTGTGCAAAGATGCAAATTTCCATCTGATTATAATAATGTGGTTGTATTTGAGGGTAAAATGTCAGAAAAAAATGGGGCTTTTGGCTTCTTTGAGTTTTTTCTAATCTAGAATGTTTGCAACACTGTTTATTACGATGTGGTAGTGCGCTTCTGAAGTCTGGGTAAAGAGCTGGCAGTATCTGAGCATGAAGGTGTATTTTTCACTCTTGGTGTAAGCATTAATATTTACTACTCCCAGGTGACAGTGAACTGCTTCCTGGTATCTGGAAATTCCTTTTTGGAGTCTGCAGCTCTGGAGAGACAACCAAAATGCACCTGGACATGTTTCTGTTTGACCTGATCTAGGGGATCCTGCTCTGGGAGTGGGGTTGGACTAGATGATCTCTAGTCCATTGCAACACCTAACTTTCTGTGATCTGTTCAGGGAACATTCACAAACATCAAAGACACCATAAACTTCATGACAATCATTTTTCTGATCACACAAAGCATTCCTCTTGGGGTGTCTCTTCAGTTTTGCAGAAGCATCAAAGGTACTTGTGCACTTGATGTAAAAACCATTTATGTGGTACTGCTGTTATATGGAGCAGCAGGTTGCTTTGAAGCCTAGGAATTGGAGAATTTTTGTTGGCTGCAGCAAAAAATCTTGTCTGTACTCCTTAATGTGGTCCAAGAAACAGTGTTGTTTTGTAGGAATTGCTGCTACAGCCTGGTTTCCCTAAGCCTGCTCCAGAAAGATAATGATCTGTCATTATTCCTGATGACTAGTGGACATTCCTGCTCTGGCAGGGGGATTGGACTAGATGATCTTTCAAGGTCCCTTCCACTCCCTAATGTTCTGTGATTCGGTGACTTCTGTCTTCAATCTACGTCTATGGTGTTTGTACTATCTGATGTACAGGCAAGGGTGAGCAAAGGCTTCACTTTGTCACACTGACAACCCCCTGACTTTGTTGTGTATGTAGATCATATGCAGCAGCATTACAGAGAGAAGGATGCACTTCTGCGTTGCAAGTGCAGAGGAAGGCAGTGAAGCTGGTGAAGGGCCTGGAGAATCAATCTGATGAGGGTAGATTGAGAGAGTTAGATTGGGAGAGTTGGAGTTGTTTAGTTTGAGGAAGACGAAGCTAAGAGAAGACCTCATTGCTCTCTACAACTATCTGAAAGGACTCCGTAGAGATGTTGGTGCTGGTTTGTTCTCACAGGTCATTAGTGACAGAAGCTGAGGGAAGGGCTTCAAGATTCAACAGGGGAGGTTTAGACTAGATATCAGTAAGAAATTCTTCCCAGAGAGTGATCAGGCACTGGACTGGGCTGCCCACGGTGGTGGTTGAGTTCCCATCGCTGGATGTGTTTAAAAGTTGTTTAGATGTAGTGTTGGGGATCTAGTTTAGGGGTGAACTTGTAGAGTAGGATTGATGGTTGGACTCGATGATCCCAAGGGTGTTTTCCAACCTGAATGATTCTATATGGATATGGTGTTAGGGCCTTAATGTCTTTATACTTGTTTATTTGTGCAATTCTGACCATAGGCATTTGCTAACATAGTGTTGATAATGTCTGCAGACAGATCTCATGTGATAATCTCAACAGGAATAAGTTTGTAAGCACTGATTAGATAAACATGACAGCAGCTTTAGAAAATTGACATCAGTCAATATGGATTTCTCTAAAGCAATGAACACAGTGATTTTCATTAAGTCCAACTACTTTGGCAGCATCTTCAGAGAGAAGAGCTGAGGAGAAGGAAAGGTTCTAGAGTTTTGTTGATTTAATAAGGACATAATGAAAGCAGTAATACTGTGTATTCCAAGAAGTTGGAATAACTTCTGAAGTGTACTGTATACAGAATCACAGAACTATTGAGGCTGGAAAATACCTCTGAGATCATCCAACTCAATCCTAAAACCTAACCTCACCTAACCTAAAACCTAACATCACCTCATCAGCTAGACCAGGGCACTAAAGGCCACAGGCAGGCTGTCCTTAAACCCTTCTAGGGATGGGGCTCCACCACTGCCCTGGACAGTACTGTCCAGTCTCTGATCACCCTTTGTGGGAGGAAGGGCTTCCTAACATCCAGCCTAACCCACCCCGGGCAGCTTCAGGCCCTGCCTTCTCATCCTGTTGCTAGTTTTCTGGGAGAAGAGACTGACCCCCACCTGACTACAACCTCCCTTCAGGGAGCTGGAGAGAATTTCCCCCTCCAGTTTCCTCTTCTCCAGGCTCAACACACCCCAAGCTCCCTCAGCTTCTCCTCATCAGACTTGATCCATCCAGTCCCTTCCCCAGCCTCATTGCTCCTATAGACCCACTCCAGCCCTTCAATGTCCTTGAAGTGATGGCCCCACAGCTGCCCCCGGTACTTGAGATGAGACTTCACCACTGCCTAGTACAGGGTGAGAATGACGTCCCTACCCCAGCTGGCCACACCATTGCTGATGCAAGCCAGGATGCCATTGGCCTTTTGGGTCATCTGGACACTCTACTGGATCCTGTTCAGCTGCTTGTCAACCAGCACCCCAAGGTACCTTTCTACAGCAAAGAGATTCTTTTTAGCTTAATTCACTCCACTTACCAAGTGCAGCAGTTTGGGTTGAGATGTGGTGTTGTCAGGCTGTATGTCTGCCTTTTTCCAACCAGAGTGGTTCTGTGATTCTGTGGTTGGACTCGATGATCCCAGGGGTCTTTTCCGACCAGAGTGATTCTGTGATGTCATACTACCTAGCTTCTTGCAAATAAACTCTTTTCAGCTTCCCAGCAGATGACAGGTTCAGCTCCTGTATTGAATTTTTTCTTCACTGTGGAGAGATTGTTGCCATAGTCTACCACAAAGCTAGGGAGGGTAATGACCTCATTAATGTTTATAAATATGTGAAGGATGGGTGTCAGGAGGATGGAGCCAGGCTCTGCTCAGGAGCATCTAGTGATAGGGCAAGGGGCAATGGGTGTGATCTGGAACAGAGGAGGTTCCACATCAGTCTGAGAAGGAATGTCTTCCCGGTGAGGATGACAGAGCACTGGAAGGGGCTGCCCAGGGGGGTTGTGGAGTCCCCTTCTCTGGAGATGTTTACAACTCTCTTGGACATGTCTCCTGTGTGACTTGGTCTAGGTGATCCTGCTGTGGCAGGGGGATTGGACTCGGATGATCCTTCGAGGTCCCTTCCAATCCCTAATGTTCTATGATTCTGTAATTACAAGCATTTATCATCGTAATAAACCAAAGCCGGCGCTGCTTTCTGAGCTGATTCATGCAAGAATGGTCTAAGGATTCTCTGTTTCTGCTACCACCTCCGTAATTTCCTGGGGGAAAAAAGTGTAAGTTCTTGGCTCCAATCTTGAATAGGAGAGGCAAATTCATACTTTTGTAATTATTTTGATTGCAGTTTATTGTTGTCATCTATTTCAGATAAGCCTACACTGCATGAATCATAACAAATTACTGCTAGAAAACAGATTTATAATGTCAAGGGGTGCTTTTGCTCCACAAATAACTAATTCTCTGTTTTTGTCAAGTCTGAGTTGTTTTGGGTTTTTTTTTTCTTGTGGCGTTTTTTAAATCCTGTAAGGGCAGTGCTCTTGAACTAATCTCTGTTAGATTGCTTGTATTTTTAGATTTGACATGACTTTGGTGCTCCTCAGCTTTTAATATATCCTTTGTATACACATCTTGCTTTTTGAGCAGCTTCGAAGTGACCAAGACCTTAAGTAGAAGGTTTGTTTAAGCAGAAAGTAAACTAAAGGAAACGTCAGAATCAGCTGTGAAACTGACAGGAGGGCCGTGGCAATACTGATGCATTTTCTGTTCTTGTGATGACTCACAGTAAGAGGCCAATCATCTAAGAGTGAGGAAGCAAACAAGACTTGTCTGCAGCTTTCTGGGAACTGTGAGCTAGGAAGTACTAGTAGGTTTGTGGGGTTTCTTCTTGACGAGCCCCGCAGTGTCCATGGTGCATGTTAGACAGAATGGTGTAGAAAATCCTGATGAAAGGTTTGGTGCATTATTGCTGCCTCAGTTAGCTGCTGCTGGCACAGTCCTGGGCCTTTCCAGGTTTGGTTATTTGGGTTGACGGTTGGACTTGGTGATCTTATAGGTCTCTTCCAACTTTAATGAGTCTATGATCTTTTAGTTAGCAGTAAAATAGGGAAAATGTTGCTGATAGGCTGCATTTGTGTGTTTAAATGGCTAGAATAATGGAATCATAGAATGGGTTAAGTTGGAAGGGACCTCAGAGATCATTCAACCCCCTGCCATGGGTAGGGACACCTCCCACTAAACCAGATTTGCCAGGGCCCCATCCAGCCTAGCCTTGAACACTTCCAGGGATGGACCACCCATAGGCTCCCTGGGCAACCTGTTCTAGTGCCTCAGCACCCTCAGAGGGAGGAATTTCTCCCTCAGATCTAATATAAATCTACCCTCTATTATCCTGAAACCATCCCCCTTGTCCTATCAGTAGAGATACTTATTAAATATCCCTCTGGCTTTCCTGCAGTGCCTTCAGGTGCTGAAGGAAAGTTGGACTCGATGTCCAGGGAGTTCAGGTCTTGTGACGTGCAGCAGAGGGAACTGGTGTTGTTTTAGCCTAGAGAGACAGAGGTTGAGGGGAGACCTTATCACTCTCTACAACTACCTGAAAGGAGGTTGGAGTGAGGAGGAGAACAGTCCTTTCTCCCTAGTTACAAGTGCTAGGACAAAAGGAAATGGCTGCAAGCTGACCCAGAGGATTTTTAGGTTGGCTTTTAAGAAGAACTTTTCACTGTAAGAGTCACCAAACATTGGAGCAGGCTGCCCAGGGCAGCGGTGGAGTCCCCATCCCTGGGAGTATTGAAACAATCTATGGACCTGATGCTTAGGGACATGGTTTAGTGGTGGCCTGGCAGTGCTGAGTTGGACTTGACAAACTTGAAACTCTCTTCCAGCTGAAGATATTTAGTGATTTGGCCATTCTGCATGCAAAGCTTCAGATAGCCAAGGAGACAAAACTGGTCACAAAGAAGTTGGAAGCTGACATTCAGCTCTTGAAGTAGGACAAGTAAAACTGAAAGCAAATTTTTCAGATGCTAGGCTACCTTGAGATTTGTGTTTTGGAGGCAATTGTGTGTATTTTCTTTTCAATTATGTTTCTGACATTTTTCTTCCTAAGCAAATCACACAATTGCAGATAAGAGCTGAGCGCTGTTATTATTGCAAGTGGGAGGTGGAAGGGTGCAAAAGGTTCTTCAAAATCAGTGAATTTGTTCTCCTTTTGTTGTTTAGAACAAAACACATCTGTTTATGTTCATAATTGCCTCAAAAACTGGATTTTAATAAGAGCAGGTTTCTAGTTTGCCAGATGTGACAGGTGTATAAAGAAATTGTCTTTTCCTGTAGGAGTTTAAATGTACAAAAAAGAGTTTAAATATACAGAAACCCCACATGGGTTGAAAATGAGATTTTACAGTCCTAGCATTTTGATTGAATGTTTCCTGTTTACCCAGAATCACAGAGGTCTTGGAAGGGACCTATAGAGACCATCTATTGCAACTCCCCTGCCAGAGCAGGTTCCCCTAGAACAGGGCTGCATCCAGGTGGGATTTGAAAGTCTCTGGAGCAGGAGACTCCTCTCTGGGCAGCCTGTTCCAGGGATCCATCACCCTCACAGGAAGAAATGTTTTTCCTGTTGTTTCTATGGAACCTTCTCTGCTCCAGCTTGTCTCTGCTGCCCTTTGTCCTATCACTGGACAGTCCTGAGCAGAGCCTGGCTACATCCACCCTCCTGAAACATTAAAAGAAAGCTTCTTAAAGAGGCTGACAGGAAACCAAAGTCTTATAAATAGGAAAAACACCAAAATCAAACACATGAACTGTAATAAACATGGAGGTTTGATTTTGTACCCTTGTGGCCAAGAAGGCCAGTGGCATCCTGGAGTGGATTAGAAGAGGGGTGGTTAGTAGATGAAGAAATGTTCTCCTCCCCCATTTCTCTGCCCTACCCTGCCTTGCCCATTTGGAGTATTGTGTCCAGTTCTGGGCCATTCAGTTCCAGAAGAACAGGGAACTGCTGAAGACAGTCCAGTGCAGAGCCACAAGGGTGATGAATGGAGTGGAGCATCTCCCTGATGAGACAAGGCTGAGGGACCTGGGGGAAGAGGAGCCTGAGGGGTGACCCCATTAATGTTGATAAATATGGAAAGATTGTGTGTCAGGAGGATGGAGCCAGGCTCCACTCAGGGGTGTCCAGTGATAGGACAAGGGACAAAGGGGACAAGCTGGAGCAGAGGAGGTTCCATGTGAACATCATGAAAACGTGCTTTACCCTGTGAGGCTGATGGAGCCCTGGCACAGGCTGCCCAGAGAGAGTGTGGAGTCTCCTGTTCTGAAGGCTTTCAAACCCCACCTGGACACAGCCCTGTGTGACCTCTTCTAGAGCATCCTGCTCTGGCAGGGGGGTTTTATTAGATGATATCCAGAGGTCCCTTCCAACCCCCAATGTTGTCTGATTCCATGAAAACTGAACAGATAGGTCATAATCCTAAACTGGGAGAATAGGAAGGCAGGCACTCATACATGCATCTCACCCATAGTCATCCAATGTGCTGAGTAAACTGAGCTCTGTAATTCAGAGGGCCCCTCTCAGCTTTCTCTTACTCATATACCACCAGGGACTCATGCTCAGGACCAGTGGGGTATTTAAACCCTTTTCTGCAGCAAACAGTTCTAAAAAATGTGACTGCAGGATGCTTGCACTAAAAACAGCTTTGTACCTGCTGTTAATTGGATCCAGGGGTGGAATTCACAGGATGCTCCAAAAAGGGAAAATGTTATCTCTGCATCACGGATGTAATGAAACTCTTGACCCAGTGCCACTAATTGCTGTGGATTAAGTTGACACAGTCTTGTAGCTTTTTTAGGATGGTAAAGGACAGCATCATCACAGAGCTGTGAGAAGTATTTTATTTTTAGCTTTAGGAGAGAATGAAGCTGCTCCAGTCATAGCTTTGCATCTCATAGGCACCAGCTTTTTAGTCAAACTGTATGTCACTATTATTCTTGTTAGAGGTCTTATTCTCTGTTGTCACTTTATAGGGTCGTAGATTCATCCAGGTTGGAACAGACTCTTGAGATCATCAAGTCCAACCGCTAACCCTACTCTACCAAGGTCACCACCAGACCAGATCTCTAAGCACCACATCTCAACAATCTTTAAACACTTCCAGGATTGGGTACTCAACCCCCTTCCTGGGCAGCCTTTGTAATAGTTGTGTGTCTGCTTTAGCATAATTCCACAGCTTTTAAGTGAAGTTATAACCTTAATCTTTTTTTGGATCTTGTACTTGAATAACCCTTTATCAGGAGAAAATAGAGGGCTGAAGAAGGAAAGGCTTGTTTATGTGTCTGTAGGAAGATGCTGCATTACACGTTTCTGAACTTGATTATCTCTTTAATCAGATTTTTATTCCGCGTTTGTTAAAGAACCAACCTTTTCCAATTTCATTAAACTCCTCAGGCATGTAGGGTTTCGCTCGGGGAATGTGCTTCATTTGGAACTCAGTCAGCGACCCCTATAAAAATGTTTAATTAACTTTTTGCCAGTGTCAATACACTTCGATTATACTCTGGGGGCAATATGAGCTCCCTCTGGTGAGTCATTTACATCAAAGCTCAGTTCTTTGGTTTGTTTAGGTATCTGTATACTCAATCAGGAAATGCTGCTGACCCCAGGTATCAGCCCAGGCATCAGTTCTGTGAGGGTTTATGCTTTAATTGAAAAGCATCAATAATTTTCTTACAGGGTGAAACAACTGCATTTGAATTTGCAGCAGTTTCAGCTTGTTAGGAAAATAAATAGAGATGTACTGGGTGACAAGGTAAGCAAATAAAACTGAGATATTCCTTCCAAGTCTAAGCCACATAAATAGGGCAATATATAAGACTTAGGTGTAGTCTTCTTAAAATTATTGAGCCAGGAGAATTTGTGGGTCAAAAGCACCTGCACATTTCAAGTGAATTCACCACTTCAGTTTCCTTAGAGAGATCTTCCTCTTTATGTTCAGAGAGAGAGAGAGAGAGCCTCCTTTTTTCTGTGCAGGGAGAGAGATTCTCCTCTTGATTTCCAGAGAGAGACCCTCCTCTTTCTTTCCAAAGAGAGAGAGAGAGATCCTCCTCTTTCTTTCCAGAGACCCTTTTAAACTCCATGCTGCTGTATTTTCATGAGCTCTCACTGGCAATGACCTCTCCTCACTTTGAAGCCATGGGAGAAGTTTCAAAACCAAACAAGATCCAAATTGGACAAGAGGTTAAATTAGACACTTGGTTAAATAGAGAGGATTAATTTTATTAAGGTATTAATTGTGAAGCTATTTTATTGGGCTGATTACAGAATACTATATTGAAAAAATAGAGAAATTACATTTCTAGGAAGTTTAAGTATTAAGATAAAATTCTGCTCAGTAGTCTGTGAAGGAAAGAAGGGGTCACAGCAAGTGAGAATAGGTGCAAAGTGGCAGTATTTTAAACTGAAATAGAAATGTAAAATAAGGAGAAAAATACAGTCAGCACTACCTGCTACATATGTGTTGTTGAGAAGAGACCTACTGTTAAGAGTTTTGAATGAATATTCTTCTGCACTTTTCAATCAATAACATTCTAGCAGCTGAGGCTCACAAAACAAGTGATATTGAATCTCCAAAGGTAGACTTGCAATAATCATGCAGATGGGCCTCGGTGAAAGATGTGATTTTTCTTTTTTTTGTCTCAGAATTTATGTCTGTCTTCATAGGGATCAAAACTTGGAGAAGTGAAAAGACTACTTTTTGAGGAAATTACTGGTGTGGTTCATTTAGGAGGATGAAGAATTGGAGAGAAGTTTCTTAATGCATGGTAGAACTGTGTTGGCAGTTGTGCAGCTGGTGATTGTTAGCATTTTCCAGTCATCCTTTGATTAAGAAATGTGTTGATTCTCCTGACCAGTTTGTCCTCCTGGCTGCTACTCAGCTTCTTTTTCCTGTTCTGCCAGTGCCATGACTGTGGTGCTTGTAAAACTGAACTTCACCCTGTTTCTGATGCCGTCACCTGGAAGATTTCCAGGTTTCCTGCACTGTGTCCTCTTCCTCTTCTGTATGGGCTGATAACTTTAAATTTTGGACAAGAACTTGGGCCCTTTCTTATTGAATAATACTCGAGCACTTTCAGGTAGCTCTGAAGAGAGAGAATTTGGGCTGTTGATTGACGAGAAGCTCATCATGACCTGGAAGCGAGCTCCTGTAGCCCAGAAGGCCAACCAGACCCTGGGATGCATCAAATGTGGCCAGCAAAGCAAGAGAGGGGATTCTCCCATTTTCTTGTCTCTTATAAGATCCCATGTCCCAGTCTGGTGTCCCCAAAACAAGAAGGACAAGAAGGACACTGTTGGAGTGAGTCCAGAGGAGGCCACAGATATGATCCCAGGGCTGGAGCACCTTCGGTATGAGGACAGGCTGAGGAAGTTGTGGTTATTCAGTCTCGAGAGAAGAATCCAGGGGCACCTTATAGCCTGTAAGGAACCTAAAAGAAGGCTGGAGAGTGACTTTTCCCAAGGGAGTCAAGCAATAGGACAAGTGGAAATGGTTTGAAACTGAAGGACAGGAGGTTCAGACTAGATCTTAGGCAGAAGCTCTTCACTCTAAGAGAGGAGAGACTCTGGAATCAATAACCTGGAGAGGCTGTGGCTGCCCCCTCCCAGGAGGTGCTCAAGGCCAGGTTGAGGCCTTGAGCAACCAAGTCTGGTTCAGAAGCATCACTGCTCCTGGCAGGGGGTTGGAGTAGATGAGCTCTGAGGTCCTTTCCAACCATACTTCATGATTCTTTGATTCTAATACAGTTTGATTCAGGTTTAATTCAGCCTAAAACTAAGCAGGTGGAATTCCTCTGCTCGCTAGCTTGTGATGTTTCCATTATAAAGACAGTTAAACACCTTGTTTCTTACATGTATGTCATGAGGAAGTGGGAAAGAACGGGAAAAATGATGGGAAAACAGAGAAGTAACGTTTAGATGGCAATGTCTTATTTACTTTCTAGTCTTTAATACTTCTAGTATTTGTGCTCTGAAGTAGCCCACACACAGCAGCATTTGAATGTTGTGTTTGTATGCTGGTGGACACGTGTGGTCAGACAGCCTGGCATGCAGATTGCTTCCACATCTGCAAAGCCAGGAACATAATTTCATACCGGGCAGTTTTATGAAATTATACAAGCTTTGCATCGCTAACGGTCAGCAGTGCTTGTAAACTGGGTGAGGGTGGAGAATGATTGAGGCTGGAAAAGTCCTCTGAGCAAATCCAGCCCAGCCCAGGACCTAACATCACCACAGCAGCCAGACCAGGACACAGCCAGGCTGGCCTTAAACACTTCCTCCACTGCCCTGGGCAGTCCAGTCCAGGCTTTGATCACCCTTTCTGTGAGCAAGGACTTCCAACTTAACCCTCCTCTGGCAGCTTCAGGCCCTGCCCTCTCTCCTGGCGCTGGTTGCCTGGGAGAAGAGCCTGACCTCCACCTGACTACAACCTCCCTTCAGAGATCTGGAGAGAGGGAGAAGGTCCCCCCCTGAGTCTCCTGTTCTTCAGGCTCAACACCCTGAGCTGCCTCAGCCTCTCCTCATCAGATTTTTTTCCCCAGTCCCTTCCCCAGACTTTTTGCTCCTGTGGACCTGCTCCAGCACCTCAATTTCTTTCTTGAAGTGAGGGGCTCGAACTGCTCCCACTACTTAAGGAGAAGCCTCATGAAAGTAGAACTACCTGAACTGGAAAGGTAATAGGACTCGTAGCACTTGTCATTGATACAGCTTGAGTGTTGCAAATGAGGATAAACCTAGCAGGATCTCTGTAGTGAATACCCAAGTGTCACTGCAGCAGAAATACTAGTTTAACTAAATGCATTAACTACATCATTTAATTTCTTCTGTGGTGTAAATTGGTTACAGAGTTGGCCCATTCTGTGTAAGTGTTAGCCGTTGATTTTTCTATTTGGTTTTATAAAATATAGGTACATTTAAACCCAAATCCCAAATCGCCGCTCCAGCAGTACCCCTCACGAGTATGACTGACTGCAGTGGTTACGTGCTTTGCCCTTTTGTAATTGTCAGCAATGCAGGTCAGAGGCCCAATTGCTTTGATGCAGCAGAGGGAAATGAAGCAGATCCTTTGCAGAAAGGCTGGTTACAGATGACTTTATCCGGGGATATGTCCAGGACTGTAATGCTTCTTAGTCCAGTGATGAGATATTGTCCAGTCCAACACTTTGAAAAAGCACCTTGTTTGTAGTGTATAGGAAGCATGTTAATAGGTATGAACTCAGGGAGCCTTCCCAGTTAGATAGTAAAGGGAGCCCAGTATACACAGTTTAAACAACCTGAAAGGTTGTCCTAAGCAATACGACAAGAGGAAACAGCCTCAAGTTGTGCTGGGGAGGGTTAGTTTGGGCATCAGGAAAAATGTGTTCCTCGACAGAGAATGGTCAGGGGTTGAACAGGTTTCCCAATGAGTGGATGGAATTGCCATCACTGCAGAGATTAAAAAACCGAGTAGATGGTGGCCCTGGGGAACCGGGTTTAGTGGTCATAGAAGTGTTGGGCTGATGGTTTGTCTTGATGGTCTTGTAGGTCTCCTCCAACCTTAATGACTCTATGATTCTGCAGATATATCCTCTGTACTATTTTTGAAGCTGGTAAAACTTACTCCTAGATCTGAGCTCTCAATAGATTTGTTGTTTTATCGCTCAGCCTGGGAAGACCCATGTTCAGGGAACATACAGGGAGGGCAACTGCATGTTAATTTGCATTTCTCTATGTGATTACAAAGTGTAATTAGTGAAACAGTTAAACAGATCACGAGAANTGGCTTTACAAAGGGAAAGTCGTGCTTGACCAACCTGATAGCCTTTGATGAGGGCATAACCAGGTGGATGGATGATGGCAGAGCAGTGGATGTGGTCTATCTCGACTTGAGTAAGGCATTTGACACAGTCTCTCACTGCATCCTCGCAGACAAACTGAGGCAGCGTGGTCTAGATTATTGTGTAGTGAGGTGGATGGTGAACTGGCTGTAGGATAGAAGTCAGAGTGTAGTGGTAAGTGGGACAGAGTCTGGTTGGAGGCCTGTATCTAGTGGAGTGCCCCAGGGGTCGGTGCTGGGACCAGTCCTGTTCAATGTATTCATTGATGACTTGGATGAGGGATTAGGGTGCGCCGTCAGTAAGTGATGACACAAAGCTGGATGGTGTCACCGATACCCTTACAGACTGCTGTCATTCAGCGAGACCTAGACAGTCTGGAGAGCTGGGCAGAGAGAAATTTAGTGAACTGTAATAAGGGTAAGTGTAGAGTCTTGCATCTGGGTAGGAACAACCCCAGGTGCCAGTATAGGCTGGAGACTGACTTATTGGAGAGCAGCGTAGGAGAAAGGGACCTGAGGGTCCTGGTGGACAGCAGGATGTCTATGAGCCAGCAATGTGCTCTTGTGGCCAAGAGGGCCAACAGCATCCTGGGGTGGATCAGAAGGGGGTTGGTTAGCAGATCAGGAAAGGTTCTTCTCCCCTTCTACTCTGCCCTGGTGAGACGACGTCTGGAATATTGTGGCTCCTTCAGTTCAAGAGGGATGTGGAGCTGCTGGAGAGGGTCCAGTGTAGGGCAATGAGGATGATGAAGGAGGTGGAGCACCTCCCTTATGAGGAAGAATTCCTTTACTCTAAGGGTTACAGTACACTGAAAGGGCTGCCCAGGGAAGTTGTGGAGTCTCCTTCTCTGGAGGCTTTTAAGATGCATCTGAATGCATTCCTGTGTGACCTTCCCTAGACTCTATGGTCCTGCTTGACCAGGGGCGTTTGGACATGATAATCTCTGGAGGTCCGTTCCAACCTCTGGGTGTATTTTAGTACCTCAAAACCAGTAGGTTTTTGCTGGAAGCAAGTGACGACGATAAAGCAGAGACAGTGTTATGTATTTTTATTCCACTTGCTCTTCAGAGGAAAGAAAATAGTTTTGGATACATAAGTTGTATGTATGAATATAAGTTGTGTTACATTAATAATATGTAAGACATAACTGTGTAACATAATATTTAACAAATTGCTTATAAAACTTAATAGAAAATAAATTCTACCTTATAGTGTAGTTTTACAGTTAAATATTACCAGTCTTGTTATGACGTGTTTTGTATTCAAATACTGCTTGATTTTTGCATTACAGCTGTCTCAGTTAGCAAGAACAGAACTTTATTCTTCTGATTTATGTTAAAAATTGAGAACATTGAAGCTGTGTGCATCGAAAGCTGTTGAAACTTAAATTTGAACTAATTTTAAATAACTAAAACTAATTTTTGAAATATTGAGCATAAGGATGTAAAATGTAACTAAAATTATATAAAGAGAGTGTGTAGATGACAATAAACTTGATTCTTTGTAAATCAGTTGGATAAATATATAACATATATATAAACCAGACCCCAATTTATCTCTGGGATCTGCAAGTTCTGGTAACTTAGACTGAGAAATAGGAACTGAATTAGCGGAGTAGTGAACCAACAGTATTTAAATCCTCGCCACGTGTCTTTGGAACAAAATCCAGGCTGGATGTAATGCTGTTATTTCTTGTTAGAAATAAGAGTACAACTACTTGTTCTACATAGACTGATGATTTATTTCCAAGCCTGGGTAACACTTGATAACATTTCCAACATTTTTGGTGTTTGCTCTGTTTTTGTGGGGTTTTTTTCCCTGCTTTCATTCCTATGTTATTTATGCAGCGCTGAGAGTTTGACTGCAGATCTAATTATTTCTTTACTATTTTAAGTGAAAAATGAGTTTTGTTTGCAGCATTAACATTTCCCAACAATTATTTCTTTATTTTTAACTAAGAAAATCCATGTTGCTTGGATTCTTAACATTTCTCAACAGTTTCAACAGTTATTTCTGCCCTACTTTAAATGATAGACGAGTTTTTCCTGAATTCCAAATGTTTCTCAACAATTATAAGAATTTTTAAGATGTTTCCTTCCTTTGTATTCATTTTTGCAATAGAGAACCTGGAGCATTCTTCCTTTTTTTGTGTTTTTGGGGGAGAGGAGATAGTGAAACAGTGTTTCTGGGTGTGTTTTTTCTTCTTGTAACTGAGGAAACAGAAGTAGGCTGTGAGAAGCCCTCAAAATGGAGAATTTCAGAGGGCAAGCAACTACTGTGTGTCTGGCTTTGGCTTGTACTGCTGAGCTTGCAGCCAGTGATGGGAAAAGACATGTGCAGCAAGGGGTTAACTTTTTACTATCAACCTCAGAAAGGCACATTTGCAATCACTGCCAGTCTTGTCTTCCTTTTTCCACCTCATTCACTCACCACTGCTCTTCTCTTCAGGGTAGATCCCTTGACCTAAGCAGATTATTGTAGACGCATGAAGGACACAGCGAGCTCGCCGTGCCTTTATAGGAGGAGATTTGGGCTCCAAAATAGGACACTAAGCTTTTCAGCCTTCTGCTGCTTTACCTAGTCAGCGCGAGGCAAGTCTTGGGGTGCTGAGTAGACTCTTGTGCAATCAGATGGGGAACAAAAGCGGAACGAGCAGCCGCTGCAAATGTGGGAGCCTGTGCCATTAGAGGGAAGCGACTGCTAATAAGGTCCTGCGAGACCCGGCTTTCCTTGGTTTCCATGACAGTTATTAGGTAACACAGAAATTGAATTGTCTCCCACAGTGCTCTTGGGGGAGATAGAGGGGCAAGGGGGTGCTCCAGGGATGCAGCAGAGGAGTTCGGACTTGCAGCAACTCATCACTCTGAGCATGTGAAACACTCTGGATTATTTTGCCTCGCTTCTTTGTCTGCCGTTTGTGTTTTCGCTCTGCTTTACTGATTGTTTTTTTGAATGGAAGACCCTGGCTTATGCTGTATGCTTTCTCAAATCGTATTTTCCCCTCTTTATTTAGAGCTGAGCTTGGCAAAGCAAGGATATGAACAATTATACAGGTGGGCTGCTCGGGGGGAGTGAAGATATAAGGCATCCAAACAGGTACTGGCAACCTTCAGCCCTGTAAAAATGCCCCTCCAGCAGATTTCTGTAGTTCCAGCACGGGAGACTGCCAGCAATGGGAGAAGTTCAATGGGCAGAAACAAAGAGAAGAGCAAGGAAGTCGAGGTAAGAGGAAGGTTTCGATTTGCTATGGCAGGGCGAGTCTGCCTTCAGTAGCCAGTAGCTGGATGCAGCATGCCTTAGCCTTTGCCCAGTGAAGCATGTTTCAGCCAGCTCCAATGATAATGTCTCAGAATTACAGAACAAAGGAGCTTATTGGGAGACAAAATCCCCTCAAAAACGAGCTGCAAACTGCATTAGGGGTGTTAGAGGTTTTTATTTCAGTGCATGTGGGCTGCTAGCACTAGCACATAGTTGCTCTGTATTACAGGCTGAGTAGTAGTTTCTGTAAATGAGAAGTAGTGGTAATGATTCCTACCTCTGTTTAAAAGCAGCAAAGATGCCACGCTAAAGCCTTTCTAATACGTGTGTGTTATTCACAGGTGTGACTACAGATGCAGGCATGAGCTCTATAACTTACTCTTTATTAACCTTTAGAAGACATCATCAGTGTTTAGATTTTGATCCCTTGGCCAACTTTCTTTGATTCATCAACTTACAGAAGCATCATTCCACTGGTAAAGAGCATAGCCCATTGTTTCCCAGTTAAGAAACTATAGGTTCATGGTTTATTTATGGTTAGAACAAGAAAGAATACAGCAAATGTGTGATTCCAAGGATATATTTACCTGTATGTAGGATTCTCTTGTGCTGTATATAGATACAACAGGCACTGCAGAAGACCAGAAAAACACCAACCAACTCAAGTAACCCTCTCCTCCTATCATCCCAAAGTCTGTTTATAGATGCAGCAGTAAATGCACATGAAACAGACATCTGCTTTTTCCAGACTTTTGTTTTTCCTGTTCCCCCATGCTGTATGGAAAACCAGGATCCTTTGGGAAAACAAACACGATGTGTGACAAACCATGTCCCTCAAAGTAGTGTTTTAACTTCCTATCTGCAGTCTGTAGGACTTTATTTTCAGAAATTAAACAGATTGATGCTCCTGTCTGTGTGATTGTGGAAAAACTACTGGTTATCTTGCAGGTTTTTGATTTGCTAAGATACCTTCTTTTCCTTGATATTTGGTGGTGGCAAGTTGACTGGAACTTGACCCTACTTGATTATTCTGGGGTTTTTATTTGTTTGAGCACTTATATACAAGCAGTGACCTTCCCTGGAAGTAGTCTCTTGTTGCTTACTAGTAGCACAGTCATCAAACTTCACATCTAGCGATTTGTGTTCTGCAATGGAGAAGGTTTTGCTTTTTTATTTATTTGTATTCATCCATTGGTTGGTTAAAGATGAGGGTTCAGGTGGAAACTGTTCTTTGCTTTGACTGAAAATGTGAAAATCAGCAGTACATTGTGTTTGAAGGGTAGTGTCCCATCTGCCTTTGGTCATCATTACCAGTCTCATGTTCATGTTTGGGTTTTAGGGAGAGAAAGCAATGTGATGTGTTTTCTGTACTCTGCACTCAGGAGGCCGCACCTTGAGTACTGGGTTCAGTTTTGGGTGCCATACTATAAGAAGGACGTTGGGTGCTGGAATGGGGCCAGACAAGGGCAGTGAGGCTGAGGAGAGGGCTCAGGCCCTATGGAGGGTGGCTGAGGGAACTGAGGTTATTTAGTCTAGAGAAGAGGAGGTTGAGAGGAGACTTGCTCTCTACAGCTACCTAAAAGGAGGTTGTAGCAAGGCTGTTGCTGGTTTCTTCTCACAAATTACTAATGGTAGGACGAGGGTAATGGCCTCAAGTTATGTTAGGGGAGGTTTAGATTCGATCTTCGGAAGAAGCTCTTACCTGAGAGAGTAGTTAGGCATTGGAACCGGCTGCCCAGGGAGGTGGTGGAGTCACCATCCCTGAAGGTGTTTAAAGAGCAAGTAGCTTGAGCACTTGAGGCCATGGTATGTGGGTTAGGGAGCTGTTGGGCTTAGGGCTGGACTTGCTGATCCTGGAGGTCCTTTCCAGCCAGGATGATTCTGTCATTGCGTACAACGGAAAATTGTATGATTCCATTAATCTATGTTTCTATGACTCCATTGTTCCTTTAGCAGCAAGTTTAAGGTGAAAGCTCAGTAGAGCAGTAGGTCTTCCTAGAGCTGGTTCAGGATGACATGAAATAAATGAAAAGTGTGAAAGGTCTTCAGTTGCTAGGATAAGGATTGTTAGGAGTGTATGTAAAATTCTGTTTTAGCCAGAGAATTTGAAACAGTGTCCTGACAAGAGCATTAAAATTCATAAAGAGGACTTCTAATTGCAGAGCTTGTTGCAGTGAACTGGTTCCAAGTTCACAGTGAATGACTTAAATCTGGCTGACTTAAGCACCTCAGTCCCGTATGATTCAAGATAGAACTCCTCTGTTACGCTTTTCTGTGATTGTAGATGCTTGCAGACATGCTTGATCTGAAAATCTTAATACATGTCTGAGCACGCTTATGGATCATTTCCAAATATTGGTTTATTTTAAAGAAGACTCTTAAGTGCAGTATTGTAGCATCACAGAATCATTAGGGTCGTAAGAGACCTCCAAGATCATCCAATCCATTGCTTCCTCCCTGCCCCTTCTTCTAACAGGTCTGATGATTTCTGCTCTGGAGTCCTTGGCATCCTGGGGTGGGTCAGAATGGGGGTGGTTAGTAGATGGAGAAAGGTTCTCCTCCCCCTCTACTCTGTCCTCCTGAGACCACATCTGGAATATTGTGTCCAGTTCTGGGCCCCTCAGTTCAAGAAGGACACAAACTGCTTGAGAGAGTCCAGTGCAGAGCCACAAAGATGATGAAGGGAGTGGAGCATTACCCTCATGAGGAAATGCTGAGGGAGCTGGGTCTCTTGAGCTTGGAAAAAAGGAGACTGAGGGGGGACATCATGAATGTTGATAAATATGGAAATGGTGGGTGTCAGAAGGATGGAGCCAGGCTCTGCTCAGTGGCGTCTATTGATAGGACAAGGGGCAATGGCTGTGAGCTGGAACAGAGGAGGTTCCGTATCAATCTGAGAAGGAACTTCTTCCTGGTTATGATGACAGAGCCCTGGAAGTGGCTGCCCAGGGGGGTTGTGGAGTCTCCTTTTCTGGAGACATTTAAAACCTGCTTGGACATGTTCCTGTATGACTGGATCTAGGGGACTCTGCTGCGGCAGAGGGATTGAAATGGATGATCTTTCGAGGTCCCTTCCAAACCCTAATGTTCTGTGATTCTGTGATAAAGCAGCAGAATGGCAGGTCATTGATGATGTCATTTTTCAGCCAGATAGCAGATAGTTGTGAGTTACATTTTCTTCTGAAAGTTTCTTGGAAAATATAAGATATGAATAGATCGGGTTGTTTATTTCCTAACATACAGGTAGATTTGGTTTCTCTACGGGAAGTGCAAGGATGTTTGTTTTCGAGTCTAGCTGCCTGAAAAGAGTCATGTAATGGCAACCTGCTTAGGTGTAATTCTTTATTCAAGAGATGCAGAGGTGGGAGAATATGCGGTGGAAGGTCTAGCATTTGAATGAGATGACTGATGTACTTTGACAGATATTGCTTTCCCTTCATAGCTGGTCTTACTGTAAAGCTTGTGTTGGATCAGATGGCTGGAGCACCTTTCTTATGAGGACAGGCTGAGAGTTCTTCAGCCTGAAGAGGAAAAGGCTCAGCAGCCTTCCAGTACCTGAAAGGGCCTGTCAGAAGGCTGGGGAAGACTGTTCACCAGAGCAGAGAACAATAGGACAAGTAGTCATAGTTTGAAGCTGGAAAAGAGGAGATTTCGATCAGACATCAGGAAAAAATTATTGAATTTGAGGGTGGGGAATCCCTGGAACAGGCTGCCTAGAGAGGTGGTGGAGGCCCCGTCCCTGGATCCATTCAAGGTTAGGCTGGATGGGGCTCTAGGCAATCTGGTCTGGTGAGTGATGGCCCATCTTGTTGCAGGGGGGTTGGACTAGATGCCCTTTGGAGGTCCCTTCCAACCCTGTGATTTTGTGACGTGCTGTTTCACACAGGATATGACAAAAGTTATTGTATTATTAATAGTCCGTGGTACTTCTCACGAGATATGTGAGGTTATTCTTTTTCTGACATGCCCATGGTTTGTGTGCACAGAGAAATCCACTTGTATCTGCATCTGTAAGACATTCACCTGCTTTCTGGTGACAGATGACTGTTGTATGTAACAGCTGAAGTGTTTCCAAAGTACAGCTGTAAGTCACTCTGTGGCTCTTTAGGACACTCCAGTTTAGTTCTTTATCAGTAAGTCTTCATGGCCCCGTTTGGGTACTGTTCTGCCATGTGATTCTAATAATGGAATCTGTGGTTGGAAGAGACCTTGAAGGTCATAATGTCCAACCTTTGACCCAGCACTGCCAGGTCACCCCTATGACAGGTGATTTAATGGCTCTCTCACTGAGAGAAAGAGAAAGTGCTAACTGTTACAGACTAGGCTTGTTCTAATAACTTTGGCTCCTTGTTCATGTTCTCATGAATAAAAAACACTGCTCTGCTACCGGGAAGGAAATAAGAGATCGCTTGCTGTGCCTTCATTATCATGCTGTAGGACAGTGCCAGTTCCTAACAGGCTGGTAAGAGTACATAAAGGGTTTTTATGAAAACAAGATGGTAAAAACATATTTCACCAGCTTGAGCTGCTATGTATTGATTACACATCAGCTAGTATTGATTTTAAAATTGGGCTTTTCACTAGTGAAGGATTTGAAGCTGAAGACTCCATATCTCAGTAGCTTTCTTCCTCTTTATATTCCTAGCCACTGCTTACTTACTGTAGTTTGACTACAAGTCTCATGAAGACAGATGTTCTAATTCTTATTATCTCTGGAGTGCTGACTTCTGATAAATTGAAGGCTTTGGCTTGTCTGTGTGTTTTCCCTCTGCTACTTGAAAATGTTCCCACTTAAAATACTAAGCTTCATAATTCTTGGGGTGTCGGGGTTTAAAAGCTGAGCAGAATCTGTAAGTTGCAGTGACCCGTGCAGTGCTGATGAGGAGGATCCAAACTGTCTGAGCAGGCTGTATCATAGAACCACAGGGTTGGAAAGGACCCTCAAAGGTCAGCTAGTCCAACCCCTCTGCAACAAGCAGGGCTATCACTCACCAGACCAGATTTCTGAGAGCCTCGTTCAGCCTGACTTTGAATGGCTCCAGGGATGTGGCCTCCACCACCTCTCTGAGCAGCCTGTTCCAGGGATCCCCCATCCTCAGATTCAAGAACATCATACAACAGGTGTAGCTGGGGGTGATAAGCCTGTGTAAGAGTTTCAAAGAGGGATTGGTCTGGTAACCACAAAGTACCTGGGAGGGACGGGGTGAGAGAGTGAAAGGTGCTAGAGTTGCATGGGATGGTGATGGTGTGAGTGTAGCAATAGCATTACAACCACTCCCAGTTTTCTAACCACTTCCAGCCTTTTCTTCTGAACACGAGAGACCAGGCACAGGTGGGATGTGAACTGCATCTCTCAAACCCAGTCTCAGGACTGTGTATGTCAATGTCACAGACAGACAGCAACAGGAAGGCCTGTTAATGTTCTCTAGTGCTGCTGCTGTCTCCTGCAGTGAGGAATGGAGGTCACAGCATGCACAGGGGTAGAGCTGCTGTGAGCTGAGCCTAACCGCTCTTCCCTGGAGCATGTTTCAACTCTCATTAGTGAGGAATCACGGGGCACGATTTTCGCCAGGTTTTCCAACCAACCATTTGCATCCTGTTCATCTTGCTGTTGAGGGTAAGGACTGAGCAGCCGCTAGATGAATGAATTACCTCCACTACCTTCCCAAAGGGAATAAAGGTGAGAGACAGACTGGGAAACTACGGAAGCTTTAATGAAAATAATGACAGTAAAATGAAATACACACAATTATACAAAACCCCAATACAAAACCCAGCCCCACTGATGCGAATTACATCATCATCTGCACAGATGCTGTGAGACAATGTTGTGGAATTTGGAAGTCCCAGACTAGACCCAACTGGGGATTTAGTCTCAGACTGGACTGAGCTGCAGATGGGAATCAGTAAGCCAGTGTGTGCAGGCGGTGGTGTTTGGCCCTCTTGAGCTACAGTGAATTTATTGAGTCATTGCTGGTTCTCTGATCATCCTCTTGACGTATGACCCATCACCAAATACAGACTATTGGGGACCTCATTGCCCTCTACAACTACTTGAAAGGAGCTTGTAGACAGGTGGGTGTTGGCCTCTTCTCCTTAGTAACTAATGGGAAACCCAGGGACAATGGTCTGAAGTTGAGGCAGGGGAGGTTTGCGTTGGATATTAGAAAGAAATTATTTACAGAAAGATTGGTTGGGCACTGGAATGGCCTTCCCAGGGAGGTGGTTGAGTCCCCATCCCTGGAGGCAGCCATGTGTAGCCATGGTGCTTCATGCCCTGCTGTAAGGGCAGGCATGGAGGGTGTTAGATGTGCTTGTTGATCAATCAGGTATTTTAGGTGTTTTGTTGTTGTGAGTCTGGTGGGACTCGGTGCTCTAGGAGGTCCTTTCCAACCAGGATCATTCTGTGATTCTGTGATTTGATGCATAAAAACAGCATTTGTTTTAAAGGCAGTTTTTCTGCTGGGCTTTTTCCTTGTCCCCCATCACCTATAGCCATAGGATAAGAGGAAGTGGGATCAAGTTGTGCCAGGGAAGGTTCAGATTGGATGCTAGGAAAAACTTCTTCCCAGAAAGCTGTGGGCTCAAAAATCACTGTTCTGAGTACTCAGAACATTTCAAACTACAAAAATAATTGCAAGACAGTGGCCTTTTTAAGAGAAATTTTGCCTTCTTGCTTAATAACATGATGAGATTTCGTAGGCTGAGAAACTGCCACCAGCCAGCCTGGGTGGAAACGTTGAGTTGATTTGAGATCTTAATATAGAATTCTCTGGAATTGCTGCTGTCCAGGTGTTACAGGAGAAATGTGACAGAATCAGTTTTCTCTCTGAAACTCCTGTAACCTTTATTGTCAAGTAGCTCAGCTCAAACAAATAGATTATGACATAACTGGGAGTAGTGACTCCGCTGTCACTGTTTGCAGAACAGTTCACGGTGCTGGCAGCCCTGTTTTATAAAACTTAGAGGTATCACTTCAGTGTCGGTTAGCTGACAGCATTTTGCTAAACTCATTTATGAGGGCAGGCTGAGGGAGCTGGGATTGTTTGGCCTAGAGAAGAGAAGGCTTTGGGATGACCTTTTAGCAGCCTTCCAATATTTGAAGGGAAACTCCTAGAAGGTTGGAGAGCGACTTTTTACAGGAGTGTCCAGTGAAATGCTTTAAAGGGTAAAACGCTTTAAACTGAAGAAGAATAGGTTTAAGTTTGAACTTAGGAAGAAATTATTCTGCACGAGGGTAGTGAGTCTCTGGAATAGATTACCCAGAGGCACACGCTGCCCCTGCCCCAGAGATGTCCAAGGCCAGATTGGATGAGGCTTTGAGCCAGCTGGTCTACTCAAGAGGCATCACTGCTCATGGCAGGAAGGCTGGATTAGATGGTGTTTGAGGTCCCTTCCAGCCTGAGCCAGTCTGTGATTCTGTGATATTTTTTCTTCCTCAATTAGAAAATGAAATAAGTGCAAATTTAAATATTTTGCCTTTTCAAGCAATTGCTAGGTGAAATCCCATGGGACAGGGTACTGGCAGGTAAAGCAGCTCAGGACAGTTGGTTAACACTCAAAGTNAAGGCAGAGATACTCAAGACCTTCTTTGCCTCTGTGTATACTTCTGGGGGCTGTCTTGATATCAAGCCCCAGACTGCTGAGGCTTCAGAGAAAGTGGAGGCAAGAGATGAGCCTGCCTTGGTTGATGAGGACTGAAGTAGGGATAACTTGATCAAGCTGGATGTACACAAATCCATGGGCACAGATGGGACGCACCCTCATGTACTAAGGGAGACAGTGGAAGTCATTGTGAAGCCGCTCTCCATCATCTTTTCTAAGTCACAGGGATCAGGAGAGGAGACTGGAGGATTGCAAATGTCACTCCAATCTTCAAAAAGGGAAGGAAGGAGGACCCAGGTAACTATAGGCCGGTCAGCCTCCCCTCCATCCCAGGAAAGGTGATGGAACAATTTGTTCTAGAGGCTGTCTCCAGGCGCATCAAGGACAGGAGGGTCATTAGGGACAGTCAGCATGGCTTTCATTATTTTCTGGTGGTGTTTTTCCATTGCATCCCCCCTGCCCCTTCTTCTAACAGATGTGATGATTTCTGCTCTTGAGTCCTGTGTGTACTTGGCTGTACCATCATTCCATGTTGTCTGTTCTATACTTGAAGTATTTTTCTGTTGCATAGGGATTGTTTTCCTGTCTATTTCAGCAATTTATAGGGTCTTGGGGTTTTTTCTGGTGATCCCATAGGGTTTTTTAATGCCTCATGTAGCGACCAAGTGATAAAACTTCTCTAAAATTGTAGGAAATTGAGGCTGTTAGAGATGAAATAAAAGCACCTCCGTGGTAATCATTGGTCTGTATGACGAGTGTTTACTTGTGAGTGACAGAGAATCAAGTTTTGAAGACTTCTTAAGAAGTCTTGACTGCTTGTTTGATGTAAAAGTTCTAGATTTGGAAAAACTAGAAGGAGGGTGGTTGTTTCATTGTAGAACTTTTACCATATCTCTTTATATTGTTTGTTTCATTTGGTATAATGTTAGGGCCATCAAAAACTGCACTATGAAACATTGGCCTTCAATTCTGTACCTTAAAAATATGTCTGGGTGGCATTTATTATGCATGAAGACTGGTGAATATAAAAGCAGTAGTCTCTTGCTGTGAAAATCAGTTCTAAACTCTTTGCATACAGAGGAAATGCTCCCTAAAATCCATCTAACTCGAAAGGAAATAAATGCTTTTTCCTTAAAACCATAGAATTACATGGTTGGAAGGGACCTCCAAAGGTCACCTAGTCCAACCTTCCCTGCAACAAGCAGGGCCAGCACTCACCAGATCAGATTGCCAAGAGCCCCATCCAGCCTGATCTTGAAAGGCTCCAGGGATGGGGCCTCCACCACCTGTCTGAGCAGCCTGTTCCAGGGATCCCCCACCCTCAGATTCAATAATTTTTCCCTGATGTCTGACATCAGTCTGCCCTTTTCCAGCTTCAAACCATGACCCCTCATCCTATTGTTTCCCTATGAATTTCAATTGATTCTAGAAAACTCTATTAAAAAACTTTTCCCCAGAATGGGGAAACCTTCCAGGCTGCCCAGGTAAGAGGTGGAGGCACCACCCCTGGAGGATTTCCACAAACAGGCATCCAGAATGTTTCAGGAGATGGCTTAGAGGTTGGGGGTTGTAGCATGGACAGTTGGACTTGATTTTTAAGGACTTTTCCAACCTTGATGATTCTATGACATTCAGGAAACAATAAGAGTCTCAGATGAGCTGAATGTTCTGGTGCCTGAATACCTTTTTAATTGCTCTGGTAGACATCGAGGTATGAATTTTGTGTTTAATATCAGAGGTTCTGGCATAGCCATGGTGATTTGGAGACACGTTGTATTATTGACTAATGAACTTTATATTAGTAGTGAGGTGAATTCAGCAGAGGCATTCTTCAGGTCTAGCAGTGTTCAAGATCTATTTCATGTTTGCTAAGACACAGAGCTCCTGGAAGGTGTCCAGAGGAGAGTAACTCAAATGCTCAGAGGGCTGGAGCACCTGCTCTATGAGGACAGGCTGAGCAAGATGGGGTTGTTCAGCTTGGAGAAGAGGAGGCTCTCAGGTGACCTTCGAACAGCTTTCCAATTTCTGAAGGGGGCTACAAGAAAGCTGGGAAGGAAGCTTTTTACAGGAGTGGTGGTGAGAGGACAAAGGGAAAAGGGTTTCAGACTTGGAAGAGGGGAGACTGAGGTTGGCCACGAGGAACCAATTCTTTCCTGTGAGGGTACTGAGATGCTGGAACAGGTTGGCCAAGGCAGTTTTGGCTGCCCCATCACTGGCAGTGTTGAAGGGCAGGTTGTCTGGAGCCCTGACTAACCAGCTGTAAAGGTGTCCGTGTCTGTGCAGGGTGGTTGGAACTACATGGTCTTTAGGGTCCCTTCCAACCCAAACCANCTGAAGTAGGGATAACTTGATCAAGCTGGATGTACACAAATCCATGGGCACAGATGGGACGCACCCTCATGTACTAAGGGAGACAGTGGAAGTCATTGTGAAGCCGCTCTCCATCATCTTTTCTAAGTCACAGGGATCAGGAGAGGAGACTGGAGGATTGCAAATGTCACTCCAATCTTCAAAAAGGGAAGGAAGGAGGACCCAGGTAACTATAGGCCGGTCAGCCTCCCCTCCATCCCAGGAAAGGTGATGGAACAATTTGTTCTAGAGGCTGTCTCCAGGCGCATCAAGGACAGGAGGGTCATTAGGGACAGTCAGCATGGCTTTCATTATTTTCTGGTGGTGTTTTTCCATTGCATCCCCCCTGCCCCTTCTTCTAACAGATGTGATGATTTCTGCTCTTGAGTCCTGTGTGTACTTGGCTGTACCATCATTCCATGTTGTCTGTTCTATACTTGAAGTATTTTTCTGTTGCATAGGGATTGTTTTCCTGTCTATTTCAGCAATTTATAGGGTCTTGGGGTTTTTTCTGGTGATCCCATAGGGTTTTTTAATGCCTCATGTAGCGACCAAGTGATAAAACTTCTCTAAAATTGTAGGAAATTGAGGCTGTTAGAGATGAAATAAAAGCACCTCCGTGGTAATCATTGGTCTGTATGACGAGTGTTTACTTGTGAGTGACAGAGAATCAAGTTTTGAAGACTTCTTAAGAAGTCTTGACTGCTTGTTTGATGTAAAAGTTCTAGATTTGGAAAAACTAGAAGGAGGGTGGTTGTTTCATTGTAGAACTTTTACCATATCTCTTTATATTGTTTGTTTCATTTGGTATAATGTTAGGGCCATCAAAAACTGCACTATGAAACATTGGCCTTCAATTCTGTACCTTAAAAATATGTCTGGGTGGCATTTATTATGCATGAAGACTGGTGAATATAAAAGCAGTAGTCTCTTGCTGTGAAAATCAGTTCTAAACTCTTTGCATACAGAGGAAATGCTCCCTAAAATCCATCTAACTCGAAAGGAAATAAATGCTTTTTCCTTAAAACCATAGAATTACATGGTTGGAAGGGACCTCCAAAGGTCACCTAGTCCAACCTTCCCTGCAACAAGCAGGGCCAGCACTCACCAGATCAGATTGCCAAGAGCCCCATCCAGCCTGATCTTGAAAGGCTCCAGGGATGGGGCCTCCACCACCTGTCTGAGCAGCCTGTTCCAGGGATCCCCCACCCTCAGATTCAATAATTTTTCCCTGATGTCTGACATCAGTCTGCCCTTTTCCAGCTTCAAACCATGACCCCTCATCCTATTGTTTCCCTATGAATTTCAATTGATTCTAGAAAACTCTATTAAAAAACTTTTCCCCAGAATGGGGAAACCTTCCAGGCTGCCCAGGTAAGAGGTGGAGGCACCACCCCTGGAGGATTTCCACAAACAGGCATCCAGAATGTTTCAGGAGATGGCTTAGAGGTTGGGGGTTGTAGTTGTAGTCCACGGACAGTTGGACTTGATGATTTTTAAGGACTTTTCCAACCTTGATGATTCTATGACATTCAGGAAACAATAAGAGTCTCAGATGAGCTGAATGTTCTGGTGCCTGAATACCTTTTTAATTGCTCTGGTAGACATCTAGGTATGAATTTTGTGTTTAATATCAGAGGTTCTGGCATAGCCATGGTGATTTGGAGACACGTTGTATTATTGACTAATGAACTTTATATTAGTAGTGAGGTGAATTCAGCAGAGGCATTCTTCAGGTCTAGCAGTGTTCAGGATCTATTTCATGTTTGCTAAGACACAGAGCTCCTGGAAGGTGTCCAGAGGAGAGTAACTCAAATGCTCAGAGGGCTGGAGCACCTGCTCTATGAGGACAGGCTGAGCAAGATGGGGTTGTTCAGCTTGGAGAAGAGGAGGCTCTCAGGTGACCTTCGAACAGCTTTCCAATTTCTGAAGGGGGCTACAAGAAAGCTGGGAAGGAAGCTTTTTACAGGAGTGGTGGTGAGAGGACAAAGGGAAAAGGGTTTCAGACTTGGAAGAGGGGAGACTGAGGTTGGCCACGAGGAACCAATTCTTTCCTGTGAGGGTACTGAGATGCTGGAACAGGTTGGCCAAGGCAGTTTTGGCTGCCCCATCACTGGCAGTGTTGAAGGGCAGGTTGTCTGGAGCCCTGACTAACCAGCTGTAAAGGTGTCCGTGTCTGTGCAGGGTGGTTGGAACTACATGGTCTTTAGGGTCCCTTCCAACCCAAACCATTTTGGGATTTAACAAACAGCAAATGTGAACAGAGTGAATAACTGAGGCAAGAGGAACACTCTCAAAATGCTAAGTTATTAATTTCTAGGTTCCCCTGAAATGCATCTCCTTATTTGTGAAGGAGTAGTATACTGAAGGGATTTTATAACCTGGAGGATCTGCACGAACCTACTCTAATTGGTCTGTGGTAACATACTTCCAAGAAACAAGATTAGATATAATTACCTTGGGAGGTTAAGCAACCCTCTTATCCCCATTAGTGTACTTACATAATACACATCCTAATACCAGCTCCCCGAAAGGCTACTGGTAAACAGGAAATATGCACATTCCTAGTGTTGCATTTTCTTTCTAAAACACTCAGAAAAGAAGTCACTGTTCCTGCAAAGACAGTTTTCTTCTTGGCCTATGATTGATGCAACTTCTTATGGACTGTTGTAATTTTCCTACTAGCTTGACCTTAGGTGTTTGGTTGTCCTAAAGGAAGGAAAAAGATGCAGAGTGTTTTTCCTTCCCTTGGGAGAAGAGGATTGAGCAGCTGATGGTGTCTGGTGGTAGAAATCAGGAGGATGAGGAGGATAATAATGATTTTTTGGTGGAGTTTTTTCTATTCTTAAGTGAGCTGAGTAAAACCTTGTATAACTGGGAGAGGAATTGCATGTGCAAAGTCCCATGTAAACCTTCTGTGTGATGGGGTCAGGTTGTGCCAGGTTTAGATTGGATTTTGTTATTATACAGTAAAGGATGATCACCGAATCACAAAATCACAGTACATTAGGGATTGGAACAGACCTTGAAAGATTGTGTAGTCCAATCCCCCTACCAGAGCAGGACCACCTAGACCAAGTTGCACAGGAACACATCCAGGCAGGTTTTACATGTCTCCAGAGAAGGAGATTGATAATTGCATCGTAAGTAACAGGTAAGGAAAGGAATGAGTAGTGACAGGATAAGAAGAAATGAGGTCAAGCTGAACCAGAGGAGGGTCAGATTTGATCTTAGGAAAAACTTCTTCCCAGAAAGAGTGGGGAGACATTGGAACAGGCTGCCGAGGGAGCGGTGGAGGCACCATCCCTGGAGGGGTTCAACAACCAAACAGACAGGGTGTTTCAGGAGATGGGTGAGTGGTTGGGGATTCTAGGGTAGATGGTTGGACTTGAAGGTCTTTTCCAACCTTGATGATTCTATGATTTATTGACCATGTGAACACTATTAGTAAGAGAGCAGCTTAGATTTTAACATTCAAGAAACCCTTCCTTATATTCACATAAGCCCATCCAAATTGGCTACATTTCATTGTTCAGGCATCTCACTAATTTTGAAACACCTCAGTCATGAATAGGTTCCTATGCAACTTGGTCTAGGTGATCCTGCTGTGGCAGGGGGATTGGACTAGATCTTTCGAGGTCACCTCCAATCCCTAATGATCCTATGATTCTATGATTTGTGGACCTCACTCACAAGAGAGAAGTCACACCAGATTTATTGATGTAAGCCAGTGGTTTAACCAAGTTTGACCAGTAAATGTGACTTTTAAACAAGATTCAGTTTCAAGGTAACCAAACTGGTTACTACATGGAGGACAGGGTCAGAGAAAGCTGTCAGGAGATCCTCCCATTGAAAGTATTGTGTACACAGTCTTTAAAATGTCCTCGATGAAGCTGCAACTGTTTGCAGCTATTGCCCACTGACTGAGGATCTGCTGGACAAGGCATCTCTAAGTCTTAGAGGAGTCTCTTTGCCAGGAGTCCCTGGCTAAGGGGAGGTTCTGGCAACCAGTATCATTTAGGAGATCTCCAAGGGCTCATGGGCTGCCTACTGTTGATGGAGGTGAGATACTTGGCTCAAAGCTACAGACCAGACTTACCTTGAGCTTGTTGCTTATGTCAGCCCTTGGCTATCATGCTGTTACCTGTTTCCCCTGAATCTGTATTGAGCAGGGTGCACTCCACCACATCTAGAGGCATCATTAATGCATCATTAGCTCAGAAGCAGAGTACCATAGATAAGGTTCATGGTGGTAGGAGGGTTTAAACACGTCGCAACCTCTGGGTGCCTGCTTGATAGGGACATGTTGGACATGCAGCCTTCCATGATGACTTTTACAGTTGGTATTCACCAACTTAAAGATTGTTTCCTCCCCCAATGAGGTCGGTACAAGCTGAAGTTATTTTGAGCAGCCTTGATTGGTCCAAGAGAGATCATTAATATTAATGCCTTGACAACTTTTGTGTTTAGGATGTCATGGATCCCTCAGAGAACTGCTGAAACCCAGCATCTTGATTTTACCATGATAATCTTGACATTTGTATCCATTACAGAAATCATATATATTTTTTAATAGGTATCCACATTCTTGTAGAGCTGAGCCTTTAAAACTAGATTCTCTGATAGATCATAGTATCCAGTGCAGAGCCCCAAGGATGATGAAGGGAGTGGCGCATCTACCTGATGAGAAAAGGCTGAGGGAGCTGGGTCTCTTGAGCTTGGAAAAAAGGAGACCGAGGGGTATCCTCACTAATGTTGATAAATATGGAATGAAGGGGTGTCAGGAGGATGGAGCCAGGCTCTGCTCAGTGGCACCCAATGATAGGACAAGGGGTAGCAGAGACAAGCTGAAACAGAGGGGGTTCCATATAAACATCAGTAAAACTTCGTCTCCCTGAGGCTGACAGAGCCCTGGCAAAGGCTGCCCAAAGATGATGTGGAGTCTCCTGCTCTGGAGATTTTCAAACCCACCTGGACACAGCCCTGTGTGACCTGTTCTGGAGGATCCTGCTCTAGCAGGAGGGTTGGACTTAACCTTCTTTTGAGGTCTCTCTCAAACCGTGTGTGATTTGGTGACAGTAGCACAGTCACATACGCTGCTGATAACAATAGCTGTTGGTAATACTGGGGAGTGTAGCAGAAGTGTCTTGATCTCTCTAACGTTGTTAGAAGGAAAAGAGTTGTCCTCTGTATATAAAGAATTGAACAAGAGTGAGCCAAAGCTTTAACAGTGTTGTAAAATCATATAATCGCAGGGTTGGAAGTGACCTCCAAAGGACACCTAGTCCAAACCCCCTACAACAAGTGGGGCCAGAACATGTTGCCCAGAGCCTCATCTACCCTGACCTTGAATGGCTCCAGGGATGAGACCTTCACCACCTCTCTAGGCAGCCTGTTCCAGGGATACCCCACCCTCAGATTGAAGAACTTTTCTCTGATATCTGACCTCAATCTGCCCTTTCCCAGCTTCACACTATGACCCCTCCTCAACAAGACTAATTTTCAAACAGGTTCAGATAATGCCTCTGTGAGGTCTGTTTTGTTTGGCAAGGCACCAGATATTATTGCATTTAATTCCTGGTTGTGACTTTTAAGGAAAACCACCCATTCTATTTATTCAGTATTCAAAAGAGATGTTCAGAGATTACTGTCATCATTTATTATTAAATGCTACTGCATCTGTCGCTTCAAAAGACAAAAGTTGTTCTATACTTGTGTATGTGAAGCTCTTGGAAGACATTTCAGATAAAATTTTGGAGGTTTATAGAATTTATGTGAAAGTTTCTTCCTTTGGTTTCAGCACGTTGCCGGGGCAGTTGTGGCTGCCCCATCCCTGGCAGTGTTGAAGGGCAGGTTGGCTGGGGCCCTGAGTAACCTGCTCTAGCGAAGGTCCGTGCTGTGCAGGGGCAGTTGGAACTAGATGATCTTTAAGGTCCCTTCCAACCCCAGCCATTCTATGATTCTATTATTCGCTTGGCTTTTACAATGTATTATTAGAAAATGCTGTTCCATGTCCTTTTCTCCTTCTCTGGAGATGTTTAAGACCCGCCTGGATATGTTCCTGTGTGACTTGGTCTAGGTGATCCTGCTGTGGCAGGGGGATTGGACTGGATGATCTTTGGAGGTTTCCTTTCAACTCCATTTCCTCTTGTCCTGCCTTACCTGTTACCTACAATGTAATTATCCACCTCCCCATACTTTTATTTCACAAATCTCTCATTTCACCCCCAAGTTGTGTATTTTATAGGGCTGTAAGTGCACTTCCACTGAGGGTTGCCCTGTGTACCAGTTCCTTTTATTATTCCTGTTAATTTACTTCTAATTACATAGTTAAACCAGAATCTGATACAGCAAAGTAGGTGTGAATGGTGATGTATTTAAGCAGGTCCATGAAAATGATCAGGGTGCTGGACAGCCTGAGAGATTTGAGGTTATTCAGCCTGAAGAGGAGATGGTTACCAAGGGACCTTATAATGGCCTTCCCTACCTGAGAAGGGCCTGTCAGAAGGCTGGGGAAGACTGTTCAATAGGGCAGAGAATGATAGGATGATGGGGACATTGTTTGAAGCTGAAGAAGGGCAGACCGAGGTCAGACAGCAGGATAAAGTTCTTGCATCTGAGGGTGGTGGATCCCTGGAACAGGCTGCCTAGAGAGGTGGTGGAGACCTCATCATCCCTAAAGCCATTCCAGGTCAGACTGGATGAGGCTCTGGGCATCTGGTCTGGTGATTGATGGCCCTCCTTGTTGCAGGGGATTTGGCCTAGATGCCCTTTGGAGGTCCTTTCCAACCCAGTGATTCTACTTTCTTTCATCTATGTGAGAAACAGCAGGTTTGCCAAGTAGTGAAGACAGCATTCTGACACATCTGGAGCTTTTTGCATTAACACCTGAGAAGACAGGGGCTTTGTTCCAAAGCCAAGGCTGATCTGTCAGCATTTGAGATTGGACTAGATGATCTTTGTGGGCTCTTCCAATCCCTAGTGTTCTGTGATTCTGTGATTTGGGAAATCTATGTACCAGTCAGCATCTCAGAGCAAACACTGAAGAGAGGTGCTGAGTCTGCAGCACTCTTCGTGTTATCACTAATCAGAAACAACTTGCAGTATAACTGTCTTCACAGTGAGGGTGACAGAGCACTAGAACAGGCTGCCCAGGGAGGTTGTGAAGTCTCCTTCTCTGGAGACATTTAAAACCCGCCTGGATATGTTCCTGTGGGACTTGGTCTAGGTGATCCTGCTGTGGCAGGGGGATTGGACTGGATGATCTTTCGAGGTCCCTTCCAATCCCTAATGTTCTGGGATTCTGTGATGCCTTGTAGTACTTAACTGTTTTTACTTTGTGATGCTTAACTGAGTAATTTCGCTATCTGGACATTTTCAATCATGGAGTATTTCCAGTGGAGGAAGGCAGTTTTAAAAAGAAAAGTCCCTTTGCCTATAGGGTTGGGTTGCTGCTGTCAGCAGACCAGATTTGAATCCAGATTGTGGAGTGTGTTACAGATCCTATATTCAGCAACGTTCATCTACTGCTGAGCAGATATTAAATAAACCCTGTATGAGGAGTGATAGAGGAAAACCACAGAAGGCATCCACTAGATGAGATCACACAGTGAAAATGCACACACCTCTTCATTTTCAGACTCTTAAGTTTTCGTGTCATCCTTCCTACATTTCCTGCGTTCTCCATTCCTTACAAAGTGCTGGGTAACGCGTGCACAGAACGTGCTGTGGAGTTTGAAGGACAGCGAAGCTGGGGAAAGGCATGAAGGACAGGTCTGATGAAGAGCTGCTGAGGGAGCTGGCACTGGTTAGTCTGCAGAAAAGGAGACTGGGGGGAGACCTTACTGCTCTTTACAGCTACCTAAAAAGTGGGTGTAGAGAGGTGGGGGTTGGTCTCGTCTCTCAAGTTACTAGCGATAGAACAAGAGAGAACAGCCGCAAGTTGCACGAGGGGAAATTCAGATTGCAAATTAGGAAAATGTTCTTTAGTGACATTTTCTTTAGTGAAAGAGCAGTTAAACACTGGAACAGGCTGCCCAGGGTCCTCATCCCTGGAGGTGTTCAAAAGGCAGTGGATGTGGCACCGTGGGACGTGGTCTGATGGTCATAGAGGGTTGAACGCTGGACTTGATCATCTCAGAGGTCCTTTTCAACCTGAGTGATTCTGTGATGTGCCGACCATTCCAGATTCTTTTACAGCTGGGCCACTTGGCAAAGTATTTATTTCCCAGGCCAGATTTCAAGTTGCTCTTCATTTTAGAACTAAGTTTCTCCTCACCAAAGATGTGCTTTCCTGCCCAATCTCAGCCTCCCTCTGTTGGCTTTGAATTTGTTCCAAAATGTGCCACAGGAAACTGTATTTCATTGCTGTAGGTTTTTGAAACTTAGTTAAAGGATGTAAAAAGAATGGTAGGCAGAAATGGAGTATTGGATCAAAAGCTAAATAATCAAGATTGTGTCAAATAGGCAGACATTAGCAATTAAGTGCTTTGTGAATTGTAGCTTTAACTAATAAGTTTGTTATGACGGTGCCTGAATTGTCACACAAGGTGTTTAATCTGTTTCAGTTACGGTAGCTGGCTAGAGTGTTAATTTCTAATTTTTCCGAGACTATCAATATTACAGCACACAAAGCTGGTGCTTCTTCTCACATTTAGAATGTACTGCCATATTTCATCTTTGAAGGCACCAGAGCTGGATGCAGGATTCCAGATGAGGTGTCACCAGGGCAGAGTAGAAAGGCAGAATTTATTTAGACATTTAATTAGATATTATTTTGTATGTTATATCCCATTGCCATCTAGTTCCTCAAAATTCAATATTAATTACATTAATATAATTTTTTAGTTCATTCAGATCCTTGACTCTTCAAATATCATTCCGATGAGGCAAGAACTGCTGGAGAGAGTCCAGCACAGAGCCACAAAGATGATAGAGTAGAACACCTCCCTGTGTGAGGCTGAAGGAGCAGGATCTCTTGAGCTTGGAGAAAAGGAGACTGAGGGGTGACTCCATGAATGTTGATAAATATGGAAATGGTGGGTGTCAGAAGGATGGAGCCAGGCTCTGCTCAGTGGCATCTAGGACAAGGGGCAATGGCTGTGAGCTGGAACAGAAGAGGTTCCACACCAATCTGAGAAGGAACTTGTTCCCAGTGAGGGTGACAGAGCTCTGGAAGGTGCTGCCCAGGTGTGTTGTGGAGTCTCCTTCTCTGGAGATGTTTAAAACCTACCTGGCCATGTTCCTATGCCACTTGATCTAGATGATCCTGCTGTGGCAGGGGGATTGGACTGGATGATGTTTTGAGGTCCCTTCCAATCCCTAATGTTCTGTGATTCTGTGATCTATTGTTTCAGAAAGTAGTGGTTGGGGGTTGTGGTTTTTTTGTTTTGGTTCCAAACAGAACCTTAAACTTCCTTTAACATTCAGTAGTACCAGAAGTCTTTGCATGTTATTGAAGTTAGAAACTCTTGAGATTTGTTTGTTGACTTTTATTTCTCATGCAAAGCAGAGGCATTTTTGACAAATGTTATGGTGTGGGTTTGGGGTTGGTCTGGTTTGGTTTCTAATTTATGGAGCAGATGTTTGTCTTTGATGTGAGACATAAATTGTAGGACTTGGTAGAACTGATGAAGTTGACACTTTTCATCGCTGTCAAGTTTTGTTGTAAAATCACCAGCTGTGTTCCCATGGGTTATCACTCACATGATCCTTAAAATTCTGGGAAAGACAGATCTCATGGAGTCAATTCTTGAACCAAATAATATAGAATTCCTTAATTAGGTGAAACATAATCTTGAAATATGAGATCTTTCTTTTTTTCCCAACTTTTAAAAGCCCTTCTTAAATGCCTAAGCCCATATGTTTCTCATGCTGTGCAGAACTGTTCGGAGGGAACAAAGGCAGTAAAAATTTCAGTGATCTAGTGGAAGTAGGTAGCTGAGGAATATGCATAACATTAAGGATTTGCACCAAGCTTCAATCTAGAATTAAGGATTTCATTTCAGTGGAGGATGGCTGTCATTTCATGAGGTTCAACAAGGCCAAGTGCAGAGTCCTGCACCTGGGCCAGGGTAACTGACATCATCAGTACTGGCTGGGAGCGGATCTGCTGTAGAGTAGTCCTGTAGAAAGGGATTTGGGGGTGCTGGTGGATGAAAAACTGGACATGAGCCACCAATGTGCAATTGCAGCCCAGAAGGCCCAGTCAGATTCTGGGCTGCATCAAAAGAACTGTGGCCAGCAGATCAAGAGAGGTGATTCTGCCCCTCTGCTCTGCCCTGCTAAGACCTTACCTGGAATGTTGTGTCCAGTTCTGCAGTCCACAGCACAAGAAAGATGCGGCCAGAGGAGGGCCACTCAAGTGACCAGGGGAATNTGCAGACAGACTGGAGCACGGCCAGAGGAGGGCCACTCAAGTGACCAGGAGAACGGAGCATCTCTGGCATGAGGACAGACTGAGAGAGTTGGGGCTGTTCAGCCTGGAGAACAGAAGGCTCTGGGTGGACCTTCTTTTGACCTTCCAGTAACTACATGGAGGCAGGGGAAGGTCTTTTCAAGAGGGCTTGTATGGATAGTACAAGGAACAGTGGGTTCAAGCTGGGAAAGGATAGATTTAGGCTGGATGTTAGAAGAAAGCTCTTCAATGTGAGGGTGGTTGATAGCTGGAATGGGCTGCCTGGGGAGGTGGTGGTGGCCCCATCCCTGGAGTCATTGGAGCTCAGGCTTGATGAGGCTCTGAGCAACCTGACCTAGGTAGAGCTGTCCCTGTGCAGGGAAGTTGGACTAGATGACCTCTGGAGGTCCCTTCTAGCCTAGAACATTATATGATTCTATGATCTCTGATCAGGTCTCTCCATGACACTTAGCAAAGTAGCCAAAACAGTGGAACAACATGTCTGTCAGTCCCTGACGGCTGTGTAAATTATCTACATGAGTGCTTTAGCCTCCCGAGTGCAGTAGGATCAGAAAGATTTCATGAATGTGGCTGTGAGGCAGGTTTTATTCTCCTTTCCTGTAGTATAAAGTGCTGTGTGCTGCAGGGCTGAGAAAGAAAATAGTGGCACATTTAGGCGCAAGACTTCACAGATAAACTTTATGAGTGTCAGAAGTTTAAAATGAGCACTTTACCATGAATGAAAATGCCATTAAAGGATAAATGCTCATATAATTTTTTTTGCAATAAAAGAGCTCAAGAGAGAGAATACTTGAGGGTGGATATTTTCCTTCCTGACTCTCACTCTATCCATTCTCAGTAAAGGTCGCTCCTTGCATAAATCCTAGATAAGTACCTAGCAGAAGCATTTTCCTTTAAAAGGTGTCTTGGAATGAAAAGAAGGCACCTGTATCTCACAAGAATCAGAAGAATTAGCGAAGCTGCAATTTGAGCTGTCCCCTAAAGGACTTTTGTAAATTTATAACACTGATTTCTACCATCTTTGCCAAGTAGCAGTTAGTTTTTCATTGGACTACTGGAAAACACAGGTAAAGTGTCACCAGGGTGTAACAGAATTTGTTATGTAGAGAGCTGCCAATCTCCTCCTCACTTGAGTGATTCATACAGGAATGCTTGGGCATCCTTTCACAAAACACTCTGGTAACTCATGGAGCAGGTGAGTTTTGCTCAGGTGTGTGCTGGCTCCAGCATCTTGAGAACTGAGGTAAGTTTTGGGCACCTTAGTACAAGGAGGACATTTTGGTGCTGGAGCAAGTGTAGAGAAGGGCAGCAAAGCTGGTGAAGGACCTGGAGGACAGGTCTAATGAGGAGTGGCTGAGGGAACTGGGGCTGTTTATTCTGGAGAAAAGGAGGCTGTAGGGAGACCGTATTCCCGTCTATGCCCACCTGAAGGGGAGAGTGGAGAGAGGTGCAGGTTGGTCTCTTCTTCCAAGTCACCAGTGATAAGAAAAGAGGAAATGACCTCAGGTTGTGCCAGGGGAAGGTTAAGTTGGACATCACGAAAATGTCTTCCCTGACAGTGGTCAGGAATTGGAACAGGCTGCCCAGGCAGGTTGGGAGTAGCCGTCTGTGGAGGAATTCAAAAACTTTCTAGATGGGGCCCTGGGGAACACGTTTTAGTGGGCAGGGTGGGGTTGGGTTGATGGTTGGACTGAATGATCTTGTAGCTCTCTTCCAGTCTTAATGATTCTGTGATTCTGGGATCATGCTGTAGCTTTATTAGCAAACAATTGCAGACTGTGGCTCCTGCAAAAGCTTGGTCTGCACAAAGACCAACTCTGAGACTGAGTCAGAGACACAACTAGTTTGTAACCTGTGTGGTTAATGACATGGAGAGAACCTTTGGAGGTCATTTCCAAACCTATGATTCTATAAAATCTACTAGAGAGGGTTTTGTTATGAATATTAATAATTTACAGAAACTGAATATTTTAAATAATTAGTACTATTTCAAATATCCTAATAGATTTCCCTTTGAGCTATTCTAACTAACAAAACAGCCACAAAACAGAATGATAGAGAAACAGACACAAAGCGACTGGGGTACAGATACTGGGAAGAAGAGCCCACCTATCCTACTTGTCACCTACCAGGCAGTACTGGTTAGCTCTGCCTACTTGAGAAGAACCAAAAGACTGAGCTGCTGCTTCATTTTCAGAAGAATATTTAACTTATTCACCTGCCTCTTAATAAATGAAGGTGAGAAATTAATTATTCCTTACAAATCTAGAACCAAATAGTGAGTCTAAACTCTTAGAAAGGCATTTAGACTGATGCTGTGCTGGGAATGCTGCTGTTTCCTCTTAGTATTTATCTTTTAATTGCAGGTTTTGCAATTTGAAACCTAGAATTCTTGTTATTGCCTATGAATTTATGATACAAAATCTATTTCAAATATCTCTCTTCCTAAGAGGAGGGGGGAAAAATGAGGGAGCATAAAGTATTTCATATTTTAGGTAGATTAGTAGAACGATTTTGTTCTACTGCCACACATTTTGCACTGTTAAGCCTGTGACAACTTTCAGCTGACCTGATAAATTCCCTGCATCGATTAGTGGTTGTCAGGAAAGTCTCTCTACATCATGTGGTCTTAACATTTAATGAGATTGATCTAATCAGCATGCCCTGACATTACTGTGTAACTGTACTGGAGAAGACCTTAATTAGTGAACTCTGATGGTGTTTGAAGGAAGCTCTCACAGAATCACAGAACATTCGGGATTAGAAGGGACCTCAACAGATCATCCAGTCCAATCTCCCTGCCACAGCAGGATCCCCTAGATCCAGTCTCACAGCAACATATCCAGGTGTGTTTTAGGTGTCTCCAGAGAAAGAGACTCCACAACCCTCCCTGGGAAGCCCCTTCCAGTGCTCTGTCACCCTCTCTGGGAAGAAGGTCCTACTCAGATTGATGTGGAAACTCCTCTGTTGCAGCTGACACCCAATGCCCCTTGTCCTGTCATGAGATGACACTGAGCAAGCCTGGCTCCATCCTCCAGACACCCACCATTCATATATTTATCAACATTCATGGGGTCACCCCCAGTCTCCTTTTCTGAGGTAGAATCAGAATCACAGAATGTTAGAGGTTGGAAGGGACCTCGAAAGATCATCTAAGTCCAACCACCCCTGCTGGAGCAGGGTAAGCCTACAGTACTGTCTCAAGATGTCCTACATGGGGCTCAAACCCATATACCCCAGGAATTCAGAGTCCCATGCTCTACCAGCTGAGCCAACCAGGTACCTGAATTTTCTCCAGCTCCCTCAGCCTTTCCTCATCAGGGAAGTGTTCCACTCCTTTCATCATCATTCTTTCTCTCTGCCAGTCCCTAGGTTGTCCATTTCAGTAGTTTTTACTTTTTCCTCTCAGTGTGGGAGCAGTTACTGGCAAGTGCAGAAAAAAAGGTGTAATTATCACACTTTTGATAGCAGGCCTCTTCATCCTTGCACCGAGTTTACAAGAAGCAAAACATATTTGAATTCTGAGCACTGTTTCTATTTCAGGACTTTTTTGATGCTCTCAGAACTTGAAGGAACTATATGGTGCCTTCTGTGAGGAGAATTCCTTCTGTAGAGGAGCTGCTGCTCTGCTGGAAATCAAATCTGAGCTCACACCTTCGTTCTGCATTGCCACTCGTGGGCTTTTTCACTTGGGAGGATTAAAACCATTTGCAGATGAAATGTTGCGTATGTGATAACAGAAAGTTGTGCTTCTTGTCTTGTGATGGAGCTGTCATTTAGGTAGCATTTTTAAAAAATGCTAAAATAAAAACTGTGTCTGTTCTGCTTGCTGATGTGATCTCAGATCTTAGGTAGACATAGAATCATAGAATCATTAAGGTTAGAAGAGAGCTACAAGATCATCCATCTAGCTGTCAACCCAACCCCACAGTAACCACCTAATCCTGTCCTCCCAGGGCGACATCTATGCATTTTTGGAACCCCTCCAGGGATGGTGACTCCACCTGCTCCCTGGGCAGCCTGTTCCAATACTTCTTCACAGTGAGGGTGACAGAGCACTGGAAGGAGCTGCCCAGGGGTTTGTGCAGTCTCCTTTTCTGGAGATGTTTAAATCCTGCCTGGGTATGTTCTGGTGCAACTTGGTGTAGGTGATCCTGCTCTGGCACAAGATTGGGCTGGATGATCTATCGAGGTCCCGCCCAGTCCCTAATGTTCTGTGGTTCTGTGAGCAGATAGTACTGTACTGCTTAGATTATTATTGTAAAGCAGGGGTCCTCAAACTTTTTAAACAGGGTCCCTGTTCACTGACCCTCAGACAGTGTTGTGGGCCAGGGTTTGAGGACCCCTGTTTCAAAGTCATACTGAAGTCTTTCTAAGAAAGTATATGAGTTTTTAAAACAAACAATCTGAGTTCATCTTTCTTGAGGGTGGAACCAAAGCAGTAGAAGTGACTCCCAAGCAGTGAGTTGGGTATGTAGCACCTATGGTATGTTTGTGGTGCATGCAGAGGAGTGGTGGAGTCATACTAAGCCAAACATGTATACATCCATTCCTCTGGCCTGTGATATCATAGTATTCTTCTGGAAAACACTTCAAAAATTGTTATTCCAAATGTACATTTTCGGGGGGGGAGGTTTTGAAGGTTATTTTTTCTCTAGGCAGCTTTAATCTCTGCTTTTCAGGCTCAGCACACAAAAAGGCCCAATAAGAGCCCCACCCTGCCCACTAAACCCTGCTCCCCAGGGCCACATCAACTTGTTTTTTGAACCCCTCCAGGGCTAGTGACTCCATCCCCTCCTCAAGCAGCCTGTTCCAAGCCCTAATCACTCTGTCAGGGAAGACATTTTTCCTGATGTCCATTTCCTTCTTGTCCTATCACTAGTGACTTGGGAGAAGAGACTGAGCCCCGCTTTTTTACATCCTTCTTTCAGATAGCTGTAAAGAGCAATACCATGTAGCATTTTACAATTATATATTACAATTATATATATTATAAGAATACAATATTCATTCTTAGCACCGATCTATTTTCTATTACAGTGTAGGAAGCACAGCATCCTGGGGTGGATCAGAAAGGGGGTGGTTAGCGGATTGAGTAAGGTTCTTCTCCCCCTCTACTCTGCTCTGGTGAGACCACGTCTCGAGTATTGTGTCCAGTTCTGGGCCACTCAGTTCAAGAAGGACACAGAGCTGCTGGAGGGAGTCCAGTGTAGAGTAACGAGGATGATGAAGGAAGTGGAGCACCTCCCTTACGAGGCTAAAGGAGCTAGGTGTCTTTAGCTTGAAGGAGATGGAGGGGTGACTTCATTAATGTCGATAAATATGTGAAGGGTGGGTGTCAGGAGGATGGAGCCAGGCTCTTCTCGCTGTCATGCAATGATAGGACAAGGGGCAACAGATGTAAGCTGGAACATAGGAGGTTCCATATAAATATCAGAAGGAACTTCTCAGTGAGTGTGACAGAGAACTGGAAAGGGCTGCCCAGGGAGGTTGTGAAGATGATTAAAACCCGCCTGGATGTGTTCCTGTGTGACTTGGCCAAGGTGATTGTGCTGTGGTGGGGGGATTGGACTAGATGGTCTTTCGAGGTCCCTTCCAATCCCTAATGTTCTGTGATTCTGTGAAAATGCATGATATGAATGTGTATTAACAACAGCCACTAACACTCTGTTAATACCTAAACTGTGTCTGAGGGTAGCCTGTTCCTTTCTGAGGACATCATGTCATAGCAATTTGTTGTCATCAGATAAATGGGTTGTCGTTCTCAACAAGCTGGCACATCTCTGTCAGCCTGGGGAGGCCCTGATCCTTCATAATGTGACAAAGCTTCAGCACAGCCATGAGATTAACAGACTGTCCTTCATGTCTTAACTGTGAACGTCTGTGAAATGCATTAATGAGCTCTTAAACATCCCCTTGGAAGTCTTTGGCTGAGGGACCTGGGACTGTTCAGCCTGAGGAAGAGGAGGCTGAGGGGAGACCTTATCGCCCTCTACAACTACCTGAAGGGGCAGTGTAGAGAAGTGGGTGCTGGTCTCTCCTCACAGATTATTAGTGACAGAACAAGAGGGACCAGCCTCAAGCTGCACCAGCGAAGGGTTAGGCTGGACAGCAGGAAGCATTTTTTCACAGAGTAGTCAGAGCTTGGAACAGGCTGCCCAGGAAGGGGGTTGAGTCCCCATACCTGGAGGTGTTTAAAGATGGTTTAGATGTGGTGCTGAGAGATCTGGTCTAGTGGTGTTTTAGAGTAGGGTTAGTGGTTGGACTTGATGATCTTAAGGGTCTTTTCGAACCTGAATGAGTTATGATTCAATATTCAGCTATCAGAAAGAGCTCAGAGAGCACTGTGATGTTGGGCTGGGTCCCTTAAAGCCTGGTCTGCTGTGATACTATGGTTCCTCTTCCCGCTGTTTTGCTTTATTACGGGCTCTGTGCACCTTTCCTTTTCCCATTTCTCTCATCATAGATAAGGCTGTTTGACCTCACTCTGTGAGTAGCTTGTCTGAGCTTTTCTATTCGTCTTTCCCTTACTCTTATCCACTTCCACCCAATTATCAGGGGCCTGACCTGGATTTGCTCTACCCTAGATATTACAAAAGCTAAGGGAGGGTTTGTGTTCTTCATTTCAATTTTGGAGTCTTTTAAAATAAGTCCTTCAGTAGCAATAAAGACCCAGCCTGTTTGTAATTATTTTCAGCAGAACATTTCCCCTCCAGACTTCTTGAAATAGTCCTTATTTTTGAGGGGGACTGGCCTGCAGTTAAATGCAACTTTTACTTTTGGAGTTAGTTACTGTTCAGCTTTCTGAATAAGCACTAAAGTCTAATACAGGCCACTTACCTACCTGTGCTTTTGCATTCATCCCTGTTTTCCATTATATTTTGTTTCCTGAGGCAAACTTTTTCTGTGTAGCTATAAATAGAGAAATGTGCCTAATAAAATCTCAGCTGTTTAGCCGGTACTTAGCAAGGGATGTTCCTTTTCCATCCATGCATTTGAGGAAGAGAAAATGAGATGTCATTGGGAAATACCATACTTCAAATAGCTCATTGAGACATGTAGCACAGGGTGTTATTTCAAAATTGTAAATAAATCATAGAATCATAGCGCTGGAAGGGATCCAAGAAGCCTTGTGACTGCTTTCCTTAAGCAGTCTCACCACTGGTCTCTCACCACTGTGCAAAGGTTCTCCTAAGGACAAGGCTTATGGCTTAGCATGGAGCTGCTCCTGGGTACAGCAGTTAAACAGCTTTTGGAACCACACTTTTGGACAGTTTGCACTGTTTTACATAGCGACTTGTCTTCTTGGCCACAGGCAACTCTGCACCACACTGTACTGCTTACTGCTGTCTCCACTTCAGTGCCTGTGTTCACTATAGAATCATAGAACCATCAAGGTTGGAAAAGATTTTCAAGATCACCAAGTCCAACTGTCTGCCTCACAACCTCCAACCACTAACCCATCTGAAACACCCTGTCTACCCGTTTGTTGGACCCCTCCAGGGACGATGCCTTCACCTCCTCCCTGAGTAGCCTGTTCCAAGGCCTCCCCACTCTTTCTGGGAAGTTTTTCCTAAGATCCAATTTGAACCTCCCCTAGTGCAACTTGACCCTATTTAGCCTAAAAGAAAGCAGTCTGGGTGGTAGCAAAGCCACAGGAGGTTGCAACGTGTCAATGATGAGCTTTGAGGGCTGGTCAGAGATAGAGATGGAGCCTTTTTGGTGGCACAGAATGAGATTGGGCTGCCTGAGCAACTGCAGCACAACCAGGGGTGGCAGATTGTGAATCTTTGTGTTCACCCATCAGTTCAGGGAGCCAGGGAGCAATGCTGTGCCATGGGGCGTTGTGTTTGTCTTCTGCTGCACACTCAAGAGTCTCACTTTCTCAGCTTCACATGCTGTCAGTATCTTTGCTGATGCCTTCTGGTTTTGAGGCTTTTGGAAACCCTTAGAAGAAGGTAGAAAGCTATTCTGTTCCTAATATTACTTTGAAATAGAAGAGATAAAATGATGCTGTGCCTAGTTTTACAGTTTAGGAAACACAACAAATACTATGTCTTTGAGGTTTTGTAATGATTTGTGGAGATTCTGCCCTGAGAGAGTGATTGGGCACTGGAACAGGCTACTCAGGGAATTGGTGGAGTCACTGTCCCTGGAGGTGCTTAAAAACCGAGTAGCTGGAACAGTTGAGGCCATAGTCTAGGGGTTTGGGAGCCGTTGGGCTGAGGGCTGGACTTGATGATCTTAGAGGTCCTTTCCAGCCATTATGATTCTAAGATTGCGTATTAGAAATGTGACCTGATATGATTTATGTAAAACGTAGCTCACTGACAGCCATGAGAGTTATGGGTATGATAAACTCATGTCCTGCATTTCCTTTGCCTTCCAAATAAGCAAAAATATTCTTTATGGAAATAATTAGTTTCGGTAGTACATGTTATAATATTTTTATTCTTGCTCAGCTCTCATTAACCTTAGTCTTTTGGTCATATATTCCATTTTGTTATTGTGTTAAACATTCTTGGTGAATTGGCTTCCTTTTATTTCACATTTAGCTAACTTTAGCATCACAGAATCACAGAACATTAGGGATTGGAAGGGATCTCAAAAGATCATCCAGTGCAACCACTGTGCCAGAGCAGGACCACCTAGATCCAGTCACACAGGAACATATCCAGGCAGGTTTTAAACATCTCCAGAGGAAGAGACTCCACAACCTCCTAAGTCCATTAAAAAATTGTTAGCACTAAACTAGTTTAAGTGTAATTTTGCAAGCAATCTTTCTTCATATCTTCCCTTCTGACTTAAGATCTGACCAAGGAGGAGATCATGGCAGGTGGCCTCTTTAAGGTTTTTCAGGGTAAACGGATTCTGGTTATTTAAGTTATAAATAATTAGCAGCCGAGTGGCCTGATGCTGCAGTAACTGATAAGAGCTTAAATAACTAGTTCCTTACATAAGAAGGTGAATGTTAACTTGAAAGCCTCTAACTCTGGGAAGAAGCTTTGAATAAGATTACTCTGATAATTTTTGACTGGGATTTCCAGAAAAGAAACATGAAGTGGGCCCTTAGAATTGACTGTGGAGGTGCAAATGTTGGACTCCAATGGAAAAACCGTGTTGTGAGTTGCAAAATTGAGTAAATTCACAGATAACACCAAGTTTGGGGGGAGTCCTACACTTTGGACACCAGAACCCCCTGCAGCTACAGTCTGGGGGATGAGTGGCTGGAGAGCAGCCTAGCAGAGAGGGACTTGGCAGCACTGGGTGACAGCCAGCTGAACAGGAGCCAGCCAGGTGGCCTGAAAGGCCAGTGACATAATGGCTTGGATCAGCAATAGCGTGGTCAGCAGGACTAGGGACTTCATTCTCCCCCTTTACTGGGCACTGCGGAGGCCTCTCCTGAAGCTTCCAGGGAAGGGTTAGGTTGGTTGTTAGGAAGCCCTGGTCTGGCTGATTGCTGATGTTAGGTTCCTGGGCTGAGCTTGATGATCTTAGAGGTCGCTTCCAGCCTGAATAATTCTGTGAAATAGAGATTTGGCCACATCTACATGTATAAAGATGATTTTTTTTTTTTTAAATGTATAAAGTTAGTTTTTTTTAAAGTATTAAATCAGTAGCCATAAATATTCATTTTTTTCAACATTTTCTTGCAGTCTTCACAAATGCAAAGAAGTAGAATCAGAGAGCTAAAAATTCACTTTAGGGAAAACAAAAATCTCACCATTTCTCTAAAGAGCCTTGAATGACTTCAAATCACTTTCTGCCTTACACAGGAGAGACTTTTCATTGTGAAAAACAAGAAAGAAAAGGAAAGGTGTGACTATAAAGACAAACATACCCACAATATTTTTTTACATCCTCTGTAACCCAAAGGAATGTTTTCTTGGGAGGCTTCTAAAGATTTTTTGGTCACTCTGTAGCAGTTACGAAGCAGTTAGACAAGGTGACGTGAGCTGCAATGATTTTTCTCCTCGCCAGCTTAAACTGAGGTATTTTTCCATTAGGAAACTGTTTTAAGCAATGAATGACATTTGTGTCCTTAGTTATGACAAGAAGGAATCAAGGTCCTGAAAGGCTAAGGACAAAATAGATATTAGTAGTGTAACAGCGAGGACTAGAATTTAAGCTGTTTTTTGTTGAAAATAATGATGTGGGGTTAGTTAAGGTACTGGGGCATCAAAATGGCCACTTAATAGTCTCTGAAAACTGACTGGATAATGGAAGTAATTTAAGAAGCTGCTAGACTGACGTTTTACAGACTTCAATAAACAATTTCTGGACATCTTGATTGTAATCAGGCTTGTAGTACTCAGAAGAAAGGTGCTGATGCTGTGAGTAGATTCTTAAATAGCGGCTGAACTGGCAGATTTGGTTGGTGTAACAAAGTAAAATGACAGCTCTGTTTTGTCTTTACAGCTAGGGAAATGGGTTTATTTGGGTGTAATTGGGTTTACTCCTCAAGCAGTGCCATGGAAGCACTTCCAAATCGGTTATTAGTAAGTAGAACAACATGGCACCAAAGGGCAACATAGTGAAGGGCCTGGAGGGCAGGTCTGATGAGGAGAGGCTGAGACAACTGGGGTTGTTTAGTCTGGAGAAAAGGAGGCTGAGAGAAGACCTTATTGCTCTTTACAGATACCTGAAAGGAGGGTGGAGAGAGTTGGGCATCATCTCAGAGGCCTTTTCCAGTCTCAGTAATTTTGTGATTCTGTGAAGTCTCAGCTTGCTAAGACTTGAGCAAGTCATATACACAACCAACTGCGACTGTGTTTTTCTTGCCAGAGCTCAGTGATTGAAGCTATTTGCATTTCAATATTCCTGCAACTCCACTGTTGGAATATTTTGCTGGTCTGCCAATTCCTGCAATGTGTTTAGTTGCTGGACATTGTACCATTGCTTTGATTGCTGTTGGCAATCTTTGGGGGACTACTGAGCTTAGAGAAAGGTTAGTGCATTTTGTTTTCAGTTTCCTGCCATTCGGTGGAAGGTGTTAGATCCTGAGGATCTAGGACTGAACAAGCATAACCTTCTGCTGTACTTCATCTTAATTCAGCCTTTGTTGAGGCCTTTATTACCTGGCTTTAATCATGTTTGCTAATTAAGCTTAGCAAATATGTTCACTCCTTAGATTAATGAACTCTTTTTGGAAACACCATGCTTTTGTTTCATGTACCTGGCTGATTTTTAAGCTGTAATCTTTCACTAAAACACTATTTAGTTAGTATTACTATTTTGCAAAATGTACTTTGTAGTGATTAATGGTGCAGAGTCTAGCTGGAGGCCTGTTACTAGCTGATCCCCAGGGATCAGCTGTTCAATATCTTCATTAATGATATTGATGATGGAATAAAGTGTCTACTCAGCAGGTTTACTGATAACACCAAAGTGGGTGGATTGGCCAATTCACCTAGTGGCTGTTGAGTTATTCAAGACCATTTGGACAGGCTGGAGAGTTAGGCTGAGAGGAATTTAAGAGTTTTAACAAAAGCAAATGTAGAGTCCTTCACTTGGGAAGGAATAATGGGAGGCATCAATACAAGTTAGGTACTGACCAGCTAGAGTGTACCACTGGGTAGAGGGTAACAAACTCAATGGATCAGCAATGGGCCATTGTGGTCAAGAAGGCCCATAGGGTGTTGGGGTGAATCAAGAGGAATGTGTCTAGCAGACCAACAGATGTTCTTCTACCCCTTCATTCTGCTTTAGTGAGCCCACACCTGGACTCCTATGTCCAGTTCTGGCTTCCCCAATTCAAGAAGGATAGAGAATGAAGGGAGAGAGTTCAACACAGAGCTACAAGGATGATTGGGGTCTGGAACAACTACGTTTTGAAGAGAGGTTGTGAACATTGGGACTTTTTAGTTTGGGCAAAAGAAGGCTCTGAGGGGATTTATTCACTGTCTATAAATCCATGAGGGCTGGTGCCAAGTAGAAAGGAATCCCCTCTTTTCAATGGTGTCATACAGGACGAGGGGTGAAGGATGCCAGCTTGAACACAGGTTTCACCTCAACCTGAGGAAAAACTTCTTTAAAGTTAGGGTTCTTAACTATTGGAAGGGGTTGCCCAGGGAGGCTGTGGATTCCCCTTCTCTGGAGATGTTTCAGCCTCAGCTGGATGCTGTTTTGTGTCCTTTGAAGGCCTCTTCCAACCCTAATAAACAGTGTAAACTATGTACTTAAATCTACAATACTGTGTGTCCCTTTCTTTGCTTAAAGTCTAAGTAATAATTGCCTCCTCTGAAAAGCTGTGAACCAAGTAATTCTTTTTTTTTTTTTAAAATGCTTTTCAGGAGAGGGGTTAGTGGTTGGGAGTTGTAGAGTTGATGATTGGACTTGATGATGATGAAGGTCTTTTCCAACCTTGATGATGTTTTGATTCCAGGATTTATAGGGGATGAATTAAGATTTTTTTTTTTCCAGGCAGCTTAGTTGAGGTGGTGTTACTTCAGTTGTGGAGTCACTGTCCTTTAAGGTGTTTAGAAAATAAGTAGATGGAATGCTTCAGGCCATGGTCTAGGGGTTAGGGAGATGTTGGGATGAGGGCTGAACTTGATGATCCTGGCAATCCTTTCCAGCCATAATTATTCTATAATTCTGCAATTCTATAAGCAACCACAAAATCCAGTGGCAAAATCCTCAATGCAAAAAGGAATTGCAAATATTAAGAGTTTCTTCACCCCAAGAGGACTCAATCTATAATCACAGAAACATAGAATCATTAAGTTTGGAAGGGACCTACGAGATCGTCCAGTCAACCTAACTCCACCCTGCCCACTAAACCATAATACAAAGGTACAAAGGCTGTCACCTTAAATCAGATGATTCCTTGTCTTCGCAGGTACAGTCAGTATAGAAAGGACTGATCGATCAATTACTGAGTGGTGTCACTCTTTGGAATGGTGTCATTGCAGATATATTGAAGGGTTCTTGCTACAGATCTTGGGCATCTACACTTCTCTAAACCTGTGGCTCTGGTAGAGTCTGTGTAGCTCTCATGTTTTTAAAAGGTTATGACACTTTAGGGACCCAGGCTTCTTGTCAGCTGACATTAAAGAGAGTCTGCTGCAAATCACTGAAATATCGTATACCTGTTTCAACGCTGTATGAATTCCTAATGAAATGACTTCAAGTAGTTACCTTTGTTGACAGCTGTTGCCTGAAGTTTATGGTTCTTTGTCAGCTCTAAGTACCAAGAGCACCCAGCTGTGCAGAGTAATTTTGTAGATCATTCCCTAGGCAAACATATTTTTTACACTTCATCTGTGATCATAGTACAACACTTTATATGTGATGGAGACCATTGTGTTCGCTGGTTGAACTGGTTTGTATCCACCCCAGGTGTGAGGAGTACCTGACACTAGAAATGGAGGAGCTGGGATTAACTTCTCTACACTAAACACATCTCTGGTAGAAGTCTCACTGTACATTAAAACACTGTAAGTTTGGTTCTGCTGAAAGCTTACTTGGAAATTTAGCAGGCAAGAAGAAATAGAGAAAGAAGCCAGACACAAAAATCTGTAGTAGAACACAAGCCTAAAGAGAATAATTCATCAAAAGTAATAGAATATTAGGAAGAGTCTTTGCTGGAGACATGAAGCTTTCCCTTTTAATAAGTGATCAAGAGTGTGATGGTTCCAAAGGAATTTCTTCCTAAATTCTAATCTAAGTCTATTCTCGTTCAGTTTAAAGCCATCTCCCCCTATCTCATCTCTGGACACTCTTGTGAAAAGTCCCTCTCCAGCCTTCCTGTAGTTTCCCTTCCAATATTGGAAGGCCACTGCAGGGTCACCTCGAAGCCTTCTCTTCTCTAGGCTGAAAAATCCCAGCTTCTTCAGCCTGTCTTTGCAGCAGAGGTGCTCCAGCCCCTGGATCATCCTTATAGCCTCTTCTGGACTTGTTCCAACAGATCTATGTCCCTCTTAGGGTGGGGGCCATGGTGGGGTCTCACAAGGACAGAGTAGAGGGGAAGAATCACCTCTCTTGCTCTCCTGGAAGAGGCCTTTAGCATTACTTGGTTTATATTCTAGATTTATAATCTCCTTTTGTATTCCAGGTGTATTTGTAGTCTGAGTTTATCATCTGGACTTATAGTCTGGATGCAATTTCAAGATCTATTTATATTCCAGATTTACATTCTAGATTTATATTCTGGGTTTGTAGTCTGGATTTATTCTACAATATTTTTGTATATTCTAGTTTGTTCAGTCGAGATCGGTTCAATCTAGCACTAACCTCCTTTGGAGAACTAAGAGCTCAATACAATAACTGTATTTATTATGTCTGATGATGTTACAGACTAACACAATTTTCAATCCTATAATCATAAACAACCCAATTATAAATTGGTTCTTCTTGTGAAGGATAAAATGTCTCAAAGTGATTCTTTATAATTAATGAACAATGTTTTGCTGTGGGTGCTTGGATTTCCCACTTTCCCAGTTGAAATAGGTGATTTCAAATGCATTTATGCAGTTTTGAAAATTTATTTAATATCTGTTAAATCTTTGGGACTAAGTCTGGTGTTTTCAGGGACTGTGGGGTGTTGCATCCAACTGTTTGACTGTTATAGAAGTGGTGCTAGTTTCACAGTTTTTCCGTAATAAAATTCCTTTGAAACAACACTGTTTTATTTAATGTAAGCAGCAGCTTGAGAAAGAAGGCACTGAATTTGCTGACACTGCAATAAATGTAATGCATGTGAGGATTCCTGAAAGTTCTTTTCTAACCTGCATGGTGGAACCCTTTGGATTACCACAAATAAATGCATTTTCAAATAACGTGTTGATTAGCTTGTTTAGCTGTAACTTGAAAAGCTCTTTGCAAAGGTGTGCATCCAAAGGTGTGCGCGCCGTACATTCCAAGCGTCAATGTTTCAGGGAATCTAAATTATTTTCAGAATTGCAGAAATTGAGAAGGGCTAAGTGGAAGGAGAAAATGCTGGGCTGGTGCCAAGCGATAGCTCGTAACCCTCACAGACTTCCCAACAGCACAAGAACACCCGAGGTCTCAGGTGATGCTTCACATAACTCTACTTTGGTGAGTGACAAGCTGCATTTCATGATGGTGGCATGCTCAGATGAACTTCACTGTGTTCAGACCTGTATTGTTGGCTAGTGATTGCATTGCCCTCAGTGTGTGAAATCCTTTGACATGACAGCTGTTTACTCTTCCCATTTGCCATTTTCCATCTGTGTTTTTCTGCATGGCCCATCCTGACTTGCATGCTCTGTCTATAAACTAGCAATGATGTTTTATCAATGGTAAAATCTTCAAGTAGGAAATGTCTTAATATGAATTAATTATATTCCTTGTGATCTTGATCAATGCAATGGCATTTGGTCCCTGATCAATACAACGGGACGTGATCTAAAGGTACCTTGTTTGTTCTTTGCTCCTACCTGTAACAGGAACGATGTATATGTCTGCACTTGCATTAGACAGCTGGATTAAAATCATTAATTGTAATTATTAATTTTAATATATTAGTATTCTAATTTTAATGTATTTGTGTATTTACATTAATATATTTGACATGGTGCTGCAAGAGATGGTTGAGATTCTGCATGCAAAGCCATTGATTGTGGATGTCCAGGCAGTGCCAAGTCAACAGTTTACATAGTGGACTTATCACGAATTGAGTAAAACTCAAGAAGAATTTTAATCCTGCAGTTTTTCCTCATTTAAATAAATGTATTTATGTCAGTAGACCATCCAAGGTGAGTAAGAATAGACTGGTGAAAGTAAAGGCTTCAGACTTGCCCGCGTGTAAGATCAAAAATTATCAATCTATTGGTTTTTCGTCAACTGTATTGACATTTCAGGCTACAGCACAAGTGATTTTTCAGCTGTTGCAGTAACACACCTGGTCAGAATTAATTTGGAGTGTAAAGCAAAAACAATTTTCTGTCCCATCGGGAAATACTGCTCTCCAGCTGTTGAAATATTCTTGTTGTTCAATGGTCGATTTTACAGAATGTGAATTTCTGCGAAGGAATAGACCACAAAAAGGCAGCACTAGAAGTTGCAAATGTTACAGTTTATTTAACATCCTAGATGTTAAAAAAATGTTATTACAACTCTTATAATATCATTAATATTATAATATCACTATAATTAATATTATATAAAATATTACAATAGTCTTAATATTATAATATTAATTTAATAATTATCTCATTTCTCTGAAAGACAAGAATTTCAGATAAGAGCCAGCTGAAAACTGAGTCATGAAAGTATACCTGTCAAGTTGATTATCTCCATATTCAATTACTCTTTTCTTAAAAAAATTAATTAGTAGTAGTGGTGTGCTTGGAGTAATCTGCCACATGGGATGTAGAAGTTATGAACTGGGAACACAGTTCTTAACAGTTGAACGAGTAGATTTAGCATGTTTTAACCTTATTAATATTAAAAATCGTCTACAAGTTTGTGTGAAACTGCTGCTTAGTTGATGAAGTGTTTAGAAAAGAGAGGGATATAAACAGCTGGGGAAGATACTGCATGACTGGCTATAGAATAATAGAATCGTGATCTTCACAACAGAAAATCGAATGTTATCTGTCAAGATTTGTACTTCATTTCCTTTTCTTCCTGCTCTCTCAACCGTTTTTACTCTTCTGTCTCTCCCTCCTAAAGTGAAAGGTAATACATAGTAGACCACAAAAATGTGTGTTTGAGAATCAGACTGCGGAACAGTGATTCTACTGAGAAATGTCATTTCAAATGAGGCAGAATTCTTTACCCAGCACAACAAATGAAATGCTGCTTAGACCTTTTCTATCCTCATGGAAGAATAAAAATAGTGCTGGGAGGAGGATGTTTCAGGAGATGAGCTAGTGGTTGGGGGTTGTAGGGTAGACAGTTGGACTTGATGATCTTGAAGGTCTTTTCCAACCTTCATGATGCTGTGATTCTATTCTGTGATTGTATGTCACTTCTTCCAACTTCATTGACTTGGAAAGAAAACTGCCTCTGGCTTTATTAAGATGGCAACATTTTAATAAATGAGCTTTATTCCATCCCCTTTCCCTTTTATAAAGTATGAGATGGGAGTACTAATGTGACAGTAAGAAGGTGACATTTAGGCTGAAGGTGAATAACGTACTCTTGACAATGAAATATCTCAGGCAGCTGTCTGACTTTGTATTAAGGGTTACAGAATCTCATGTCTGATGATTGAGACTGGAAATGGACATGTTTGCAGATGGTATTAGGTTCTTTTCTGGCTAGAGTTATTGCTGTTATGAGGTTGTATGAGGCTGGTGCTGGTCTCTTCTCCCAAGTTCCTAATGATAGGATGACGGGAAATGGCCTCAGGTTGTGTCAGGGGAAGTTTAGATTGGATCTTAGGAAGTAGTTCTTTGCTGAGAGAGTGATTGGACACTGGAACAGGCTGCCCAGGGAGGTGATGGAGTCACCGTTCCTGGAGGGGTTTAAAAACAGAGTAGGTAAAGCACTTGAGGCCATGGTGTAGGGGTTAGGGAGCTGTTGGGCTGAGGGCTGGACTTGATAATCCTGGAGGTCTTTTGCAGCCAGGATGATTCTGGGATTCTGTCGGGCTGTTTTTATTGCTGATGGCAATAAAATGCCAACTGACATTTTCAGTATGAGCACTGACAGAAATAGATAAGGAGAATGTGTAAGTAAGGGGGGAGGTGTGTTGATGAAGAAAAAGTGTCAAAAAAGCTTATTGATTAGGCCATTAATTTAAACTTGTGATTTCTCTATACAAAGAGGTTCCCCAAAACCAAATAAAACAAAAATCTCCCAACCTGCAGACTTGGTGCTCCTTATATTTTACAGAGAAGCCATCCAGCAAAGGCTCTGCCTAGTGAAAGTTTGAGGATAGGCAGAGTAAATTTAGTGTCATTACATTTATAGTAACTATGTAATTGAAGCAGAAAGTTTGTTGGTATTGGGGTCCATCTAATAGACGTAAACTCACTGTAGATGAAGCTCATGAGGGCAGTTCAGGTGCTTGTGAGGTGTCTCATTTCTCTGTAGATAATCTGGAAGTGAGGCACATCAAAACAAATTACTCAGCCTTTATGTTTAGTGGGGAAATACAGTGTTACCTTTCCAGCTGTAGGAACTTCCTTTCTTGGTAAGCGACTGTAGTCTAGACGACGGTATTTCCTGATGCTGGAATAATCAAATTTGTTTATTTATTATGAAGCCTTGAGTTTATTCAATCATGTTTGTTTACTCTGAGTATTATCATTTCAGAGTATGCTAAGTGCTTCTTGTAATCTTATTAATCTCTAAATATTAATGCTTGTGAAATGTTAATAACATGAATGAAAACATAATGTAGGAAAAAATGAGCAGTTCGATTAATCCATTGGAATTATTTTAGAACTCCACAGATAATAAGTACATTAAAGTAAAAACTTCAGTAGTGATTTCCTACAGTAGTAGGAAATAGTTTGAGTATTTTATATTTCCCTTCAGTTTCTTTGCTGTTGTGGGTTAAGGCTATTTTATTTCAAACTAGGTTACAAAACGGGGAAGATCCCCTCTTGCAGACAGCAAATTCAAGATACCCACACCATTTTTAAAGAGTTTCTAATCTCCTGATAACTTAACTGGCTTCCTGTTTCTGAAGATCTTATTCTATGCCTCAAGCTGCAGCAAGGGAGATTTAGGCTGAACAGGAGGAAACATGTTTTCTCTGAAAGAGCAGTTGGGCCTTGGAAGAGGCTGCCCAGGGAGATTGTTGAGTCCCCATCCCTGGAGGTGTTAAGATGGCTTAGATGTGGTGCTGAGAGATCTGGTGTGGTGGTGGCCATGGTAGAGCAGGGTAAGTGATTAGACTGGATGATCTGAAAGATCTTTTCCAACCGGAATGATTGTGTGATTCTAAGAACACTCAGAAATGTCACAGCCTCCAGCTTTGGGAAAGACTGTATCCTGGTTTAGATTGTTTGGTACTGGTTTGGATTTCTCCTGAGAGAGACTGTTGTGTGGTCCTGCTCCAGCAGGGGGATTGGACTAGATGATTTTACAAGGTCCCTTCCAATCCCTAGTGTTCTGTGATTCTGTGGCTGTTTCAGCAGACTGTCACAAGGACACTACCCTGAATGTAAACTGGCACAAAGATCCTGTCTGCCACCCACAATTTCTTTGTAATTAATTAATAAGATAGAGGTTAGGTGCAGGTAGGTTTCTTTTCAACTCATTATTTACCATTTGAAGAACCATTTGCAAAGAGATCATTTTCTTTTTTTAATATAATGTGGGTTGCAGTACCGTGAGCTGATGCTTTGGCTGTGGAAAATGCATTGCATATCAGCTCAGAGGCACAGGGTGTGCAATTAGTTAAGTAATTTTGTATATTTATTCCAAATTCAAAGCCTTTAGTAAAGCAAATTGTTTCTTACAGATAAAAAGAATCGAAAACAATTCATTGTCTCATGTACGAAAATACAGTATGCTTTGGTTGTTTATGTGTTTAGCTTATTTCTAGAATGTGATGAACTGCAGAAAGGCCAGGCAGTCTTGGCTCAGTGCTGGGGCCACTCCCATTCAACGTCTTTATCAATTGTCTTGATGAGAGGATTGAGTGTACCTTAGTAAGTTTGCAGATGACAGCAAGCTGGGAGGAAGTGTCAGTCTGCTGAGGGGTAGTGAGGCTATACGGAGGGACCCTAACAGACTGGATTGATGGCCTGAGGATGATTGTCTGGGTTTCAGTAGAGCCAAGTGTTGGGTCCTGTATTTTGGTCACAACAATCCCCTGCAGCTACAGGTTGGGGGCAGTTTGGCTGGAAAGGTACCTGGGGGCTCTAATTGAGAGGCAACTGAATATGAGCCAACACGGTGCTCAGGTGGCCAAGAAGGCCAATGGCATCCTAGCCTGGATTAGAAACTGTGTGTTGTGCAGGAGTAGGGATGTGATTGTTCCCCTGTACTCAGCACTGGTGAGGCTGCATCTTGAGTACTGGGTCTGGTTTTGGGCACCTCAGTACAGCAGAGACATTAAGGTGCTGGAGTGAGTGCAGAGGAGGGCAGCGAAGCTGAAGAAGGGCCTGGAGATCTGATGGAGAGGGATTGAGAGAGTTGGGCCTGTTTTGTTTGAGGAAGAGTAGGCTGAGGGGAGACCTCATCGCTCTCTGCAACTACCTGAAAGGATGGTGGTGCTGGTCTCTTCTCACAGGTCATTGGTGACAGAAGCAGAGGGAAGGGCTTCAAGCTCCAACAGGGAAGGTTTAGACTAGACATCAGGAAGAAATTCTTCAAAGAAGGAGTGGTCAGGCATTGGAATGGGCTGCCCAGCCATGGTAGTTGTCCCCATCCCTGGATATGTTGAAAAGTCACATAGATGTAGTGTTGGGGCATCTGATTTAGGGGTGGACTTGCAGAGTTTCCAACCTCAGTGATTCTATGATTTGTGTTTCAATGCATTCAGATATGACCATCAAACATCTACATAAAATAACTGTCCTTCATTAAGATTAAAAAAAGCATGTTTCATTTATCAAGAATTGTAATTGTGTGGAGACCTACTCATATTATTAGAAATTTTGTTTCTAGGGAGTATTTTGTGGTGCTTTTGTGTTCTAGTTGTAATTTTCTTATGGCAATCAAATCCTTGTTTCACAGGATCACAGAAAGGTAGGGGTGGAAAGCAACTTCAAAAGATCATCTGGTCCAACCCCCCTGCCAGACCAGAATTCTCTAGGACAAGTCACACAGGGCTGCATCCAGGTGGGTTTTGAATGTCTCCACAGAAGGAGACTCTATAGCCTCTCTGGGCAGCTTTATTCCATTACCAACAACTGAGATCTCTGCTGTCTGTTAGCTAAAGACCAGGTTGTGTTAGCACCAGACAAAGACCTAGTGATTGTTTTCATTCAGTAAGTCATCTTTTTCATTCAAAGCAGCACAGTGGGATGACTCTGACCTTACCAGCATGCTTTTTGTTGAAAATTGAAAGACTAGAAACATAGTATTTCAATTTTCCTGATCGTGAACTCATGTTTTGCTTCAGTACAGGGTGCTAATACAGAGAAATGAGGTGAAAAGTGTTCTGGCAAGCTTAGAGACCTGCAGCATGGCTCTCAGGAAAAACAAATATGATTTCTTCCTTATCTGTTGGAAGTCCTTTTAACAGTTATTATATTCACTTTAATTGAAGTAATGCACTTTTAAGCATCTTAATGCATTTTTGTATGAGATGCAATTTAAAACCAAAGGCAACTAGAATACAGCCCACGGGATAAACTCCTGTTGTTGGTTTAAATAAGTCAAAAGAATTTAATTTGATACTGCTAAGAGTGTAGCCAGACAGTTCTCTAATACAGCTGAATACCTTCTGGTTTTCCCTAACAGGGTGCCCAAGTGGTCAAGAATACCAATACCACTCTGGCTTGGATCAGCAATAATGTGGCCAGCAGGAGTAGGGTACAGATTTTCCTCCTATACTGGGCACTGGTGAGGCCTCATCTCGAGTACTGGGTTCAGTTTTAGGCACCTCAATTCAAGAAGGACATTGAGGGGCTAGAGCAGGTGCACAGAAGGGCAACAAAGCTGGTGAAATGACTAGAAGACAGATCTGATGAGGAGAGGCTGAGGGAGCTGGGGTTGTTCAGCCTGAGGAAGAGGAGGCTGAGGGAAGACTTCCCTCTCTACAGTTCCATGAAGGGACAGTGTAGAGAGGTGGATGCTGGTCTCTTCTCACAGGTCAGTAGTGACAGAACAAGAGGGATTGGCCTCAAGGTGCACCAGGGGAGGGTTAGGCTAGACAGCAGGAAACATCTTTTCCCTCAAAGGGTAGTCAGGACTTGGAATAGGCTGCCCAGGGTAGGGGCTTGAGTCTCCATCCCTGGAGGTGTTTAAAGATGATTGAGGTGGTGGTGCTTAGAGATCTGGTCTGGTGGTGACCTTGATAGAATAGGGTTAGTGGTTGGACTTGATGATCCCAAGGGTCCTTTCAAGCCGGAATGATTCTGTGATCTTGGGTTTAATGCTTAAACTCGTTTAATCTTTCTGTCGAAGACTGCTCACTATGAAATCTGTGATGTCACACTTCACACTGTATTTTTCTCATTTTTCTGTCTGATTGCACACTATAGAATTTTATAAGTAAAAGCTATGGGTTAAAACAGAGAATCAGTAACTGGTGATTCACAGGAATAGTGTAAGATAGTTGTGGATTTTGAGGCTGGGGAGAGATCTGGAAAACAGGGTCTATGAAGAGTGACTGAGGGAACTAGGGTTATTGAGTCTAGAGAAGAGTCTAGAGAAGACTACGAGGGGACTCCATCACTGTCTATAAATCCTTGAGGGCTGCGTGTCAAGAAGAAAGAGACGATCTCTTTTCACTTGTGCCCTGTGATAGGACAAGGGGCACTGGGTGTCAGTTGGAGCACAGGAAGTTCCACCTCAACACGAGGAAGGACTTCTTTACTGTAAGGGTGGCAGAGCACTGGAAGGGGCTGCCCAGGGAGGTTGTGGACTCTCCTTCTCTGGAGACTTTCAAGACCCATCTGGATGTCTTCCTGTATGAGCTGTCTTAGATTCTATAATGCTGCTGGAGCATGTAGTTGGACTGGATGAGCTGTGGAGATCTCTTCCAACCACTAATAATCTTGGTGTCTGTGTAAGTTCATTTTAAATTACTTGAGTAATTTAAAAATAATATATTAAGTAAACAATCCAGGTAAATAATGACTTCTCTTTGATTTCTAGTAATCAAGTATTTGAGATACAAATTTTACACTGCTTACAGCTAATGGAAAATAATGAATCATTTTCTCGTATCATTCCATACTATTTAAGCTTAGTGCAGAAGTTCAAGTTTTGAGAAGCCAAATTTGCTCTTCAAAAAAAGAAAGTTAAACTAGTGAAACCCCCAAACTTTTATAATCGTTGTTCTTGCTTCAGCAGCTCTCAGCATGCCCCAGCTCTTTGGCTGGGGGTTAGCGTCTGTGAAACGCTGCTGACTTTTTTTTCTTAAACAGACATTGATGTAAAATTAGATCTGAGTGTTTTCACGTTCCACACTCCTGACAATAGACCGGCACAGGACTCGTGATGGCTGCTGGTGGTAGCATTCACTAGGAGCACGAGCATGTTCTATTAATTCTTCAATCTCCAGTATTACAATAACATCATTATGATGATCAGGCCCTATAGCTGCACCCACAGAGCAGGATTCAATTTTCTAGTGAGACAAATGAAACCAAAATGACAGGCAAATCAGATGATTCGAGCTGAAGCTGTACCCTGCCTGTGGAGATTTGCATTAGAGCTGTTGATGTCGTTACCGAATTGAATGGGGATTTTAGATGGTCTTTTCTCAACTGCAGATCAAGTCTGAATGAACCACCGGTGGCATGGTTGCATTTCATTAATAACACTAAGCAGAGTGCAGAGCATAAGGAGGAGATAATCCACTCATGTACAAATATTCACGTGTTCTGTATTGCAGTTTGTTCCATAACGTGGCAGTACTTATCATGAAATGTATTGGGTTGGAAGGCACCTCCAAAGGTCATCTGGTCCAACCCCCCCTGCAACAATCAGGGCCATCACTCACCAGACCAGATTGTCCAGAGGCCATCCAGTCTAACCTTGGGTGGCTCCAAGGATGGGGCCTCCACTGCCACAGAGGTGGTGGAGGTCAGATCACCAGGCTGGACTGCAGGCTTTTACCATCAGCACTCTCCAGCCTTCAGTCAGGATGAGAGACTGACACGCTGAAAATCTGCAAAGCTGGGGAAGCAAAGATCTCCTGTCACCACTGCCTCATCCCCCTGACAAGAAGACGACTAGAGATCTGCATAGCCAAGGAGCAAGACAGGGTCTGGGTGAGTCAAAGCCTGCAGTCCTGAGTGGTGATCTGACCTCTTTTCTCTCCTCTTTTCTTCTCTATTCTGAGTTGAGCATCCTGTAACTTCAGTGATTTCTGTACCCTCTGAAGCCAATGCTGGGTAATTTTGGTGATTATCTGTGGTGTTGGGAGTTTGGAATCTGATAATTTCAGTCAACTTTGACTTTCATGTGAACTCATGGAGTCAGTCTCCTTAATTCAACCCAGAGTGAAACCATGAACCTAAGTCACTCCCTTCTCTTAAAATTGGGGCGTGACAGATGAGCTAAGAGAAATGCCAGATAAGAAAAGCCCAAATCCTTTCTGTAACTAATAGTGTCCTTGAGTGGTTTTGAAAACATCGGAAAGATACAGAGTTAAGGATTATACAAATCACATGCCTGTTAATTAGTTTGAAACGGGCTAATTGAGGGAAAGGGATCACTTCTGCTGAGTCTAAGGTATTATTCACTGTATGGGGAATAATTCATCGTGTGGGGAATAACACATTATTTTTAAAGCAATTGTTAATCTCAGTTTTGATTTAGTACTGTATTTGCATCTTGGATCTAGTGTGTAATCTTCTGACCTGAAAAACACTCTCATCAAAACATCTAGTTTCAAATAATCTGGTTTTCATACTGAAAACTTCTTTACATTATTTAGCAAAGAAGTCTGTTGTTGCTTTCAGTTGAAAACTGAGCTTTTGTGTGAAATAAAGGAGCCAGGAAGTTTCTCAAACACAGATAAATTAACAGTGGAGGATTTGGGTTGCGTACAACTACTTCTTACCTTAGGACAGTCTGCATTCCTGGAAGGCTTGTTGCACTGCAGTTTTCAACTCTCAGAGAAACAGTTATGTCCCCATGGTTCTCAGCACTGTTGCCTTTCCTGGTTCTGTCCCTGAAATTAGTGGGAGCTAAACAATTTGCTTTACATTTGCTAAGATACCTTCCAGGACTGATTTAGTGCAATACTGTTCTGTGTAAAGTTGTACAATTCTCCTGAACAGTCCTCCTGACACCCACCCTTTCCTTATGTATTAACATTCATGGAGTCACCCCTCCCTCTCCTTTTCTCCAAGCTTAAGAGACCCAGCTCCCTCAGCCTTTCCTCATTAGGGAGATGCTGCACTTCCTTCATCATCTTTGTGACTCTGCACTGGACTGTCTCCAGCAGCTTTCTGTCCATCTGGAACCCAGGGTGCCTGGAACTGGACACAATATTCCATATGTGGTCTTCCCAGGGCAGAGTAGAGGGGAAGGAGAACTTCTCTCCGTCTCCTAACCACTTCCTTTCTAATCCACCCAGGATGATACCATTGGCCTTCTTAGCCACCAGGACCCATTGTTGGCTCCTGGCCACCCTGCTGAGCTTTGAATTTAAATTTTCTCTGGGTCCCATAAGCATACACTGCATATGGTGTATATATGATGGGCTTTCTCTACAGTGGTTGAGAAACTGGTAGTTCACAGCACAGCATAAGTGCACACTTAACAAACCAGTGATTCACCGTCCAATTTCATTTGACAGGTATGAATCTTCTCGTAATTAATTCATTTAAGTAGAAGACTCTAAAAAACCTGCTGCCTTCTCCTAGTGGTTCTGCTTTGTGCCATTTTCTTCACAAAAAATATCACCAGCCATTTGTTGTGCTTCATGTTATTTCCTTTTTATGCTTTTTAAGGCACCTGAGAGTAAGAGGAGAGGAAATTACCCTCAATTTAAGGGTTTGGGGGTTTTTTTTGTAGCTGCCAAATATACGAACTTGTTGCTATGGAGATCAGGGCACAATTCAGATGCCTGACTCACTGCTGGGAAGAGGGAGCGCCTTAATGGGTTAGCGGGTGGCTGACTATATTAAGTACTACAGGCATTAGAACACGTTTTATTTTAGGATGCAAGGGAAGTTGCTAATATCCCAGCACCTACTGTCACATTCTGGTGAGTACTTGTAAAAGACCTACAGCTTATCATTCCCTGTTCCTGTTCCATGTCCTGTTTTCTTGTTACCTTTTATCAGCTACAGTTCTTGGAGAAGTGCACTGAGAAACTGAGCCGCAAAGCTAATATGGATAGAGAATCATAGAAACATTCATGTTGGAAACGACCCTTGAGAGCATCCAGTTCAACCACTAACCTTACTGGGCTAAGGACACCAGGAGACCAGATCTCTCAGCACCACATCTAAACTATCTTTAAACACCTCCAGGGATGGGGACTCAACCTCCTCCCCGGGCAGCCTGTTCCAAGTCCTGACCGCTCTTTCAGGGAAAAAGTGTTTCCTGCTGTCCAGCCTAACCCTCCCCTGTTGTGGCTTGAGGCCAGTCCCTCTTGTTCTGTCACTACTGACCTGTGAGAAGAGACCAGCACCCACCTCTCAACAGTGTTCCTTCAGGTAGCTGTAAGATCTCCCCTCAGCCTCCTCTTCCTCAGGCTGAACTGCCCCAGCTACCTCAGCCACTCCTCATTAGACAGGCTGTTCGGACCCTTCACCAGCTTCTTTGCCCTTCTCTGCACCTGCTCCAACCTCTCAATGTCCTTCTTGAATTGAGGTGCCCAAAACTGAACCCAGTACTCGAGATGGGGCCACTACAGGGAACCAATCACTTCCCTACTCCTCCTGGACACACTTTATGATCCAGTCCAGGCTGCCATTGGTCTTCTTGGCTACCTGGGCACCCTGCTGGCTCCTGTTCAGATGCGTGTTGGCCAGCAGCCCCAGGTCCCTGTGTATGTTCCACCAAGTGAAGTAGTTGTGGGTTCCTCAACTTGAGACAGATGATCTAGGGCTCAGATTGACACGGTGGTGGACCATCTCATTTAAACTGTATTTCTTTAGCTTGAAGGGTTGGACTAGATGATTCTCAGGGTCCCTTCCAATCTGTGATGATGAGATAGTGGGATATGACCTCGAAGCAGCATACACTGTGGAACTTAAAGAGATAGAAGTTAGCTCAGAGTGCATTGCAGAAGGGATTTGAAGTGGTGTAAAAGTATAATTTCTTTTTATGTTTAAAGATGACTGTATCCTGCTCCTAAACAAGCACCTCAAGAGGCAGGAGGTGAATTTCTTCCCTTGTGCCTGTTAGATCGCATAGCCAGAGCTCCTGGTGCTGACTTTTGCAGTGAGGGAACTGAGGGGCTGACAGCAAGGCTCTTTTAAAGTTTATTAACTGGAAGTGTTCTCTACTGTTTCTGCAATTAGGACCTAATCTCACTTTCTCTCTTCTTGTATTGTGGAGATTCGCACTGAGCGGCTCATCTGTGGACCAGAAAAGGGAAGAAAATCCTGCTGTGCTGCTTCTTCCTTCCAGTTTAATTGCAGAGGCCAATTACCTGCACCATGAGAAGACATCAGGGTATCATGTCTATTATAAAGGAAAAGCAGGCACTTCTCTCCCACACAAATCTCTTTATATAAAGGGCTATTATGCTTTGCCTTATAGATACTTTACATCACAGAGGCTTAACATGTTTTATCTGTGTAGTACTTAATCTTCTGTCTCTTATCTGAGCTTATTTTAATCCCATTTCCCAGGGAAGCATAATACAGAGAAGGAAGGGATCTCACTTGGAGTTAACTATGAGGAGGGCAGGTGCAGAGAATTTGGATAGATGAGAGATACTCATTTTCACAGGGAGTGTAGCTGTGACCATCCTTTCCATCAACCAGGAAAGGATGTAGTTAGAGAGGTGGGTGCTGGTCTCTTCTTACAGGTCAGTAGTGACAGAACAAGAGGGACTGACCTCAAGCTGCACCAAGGGAGGGTTAGGCTGGACTGTAGGAAATGTCTTTTCCCTGAAAGAGTAGTCAGGACTTGGAACAGGCTGCCCAGGAAGGAGGTTGAGTCCCCATCCCTGGAGCTGTTTAAAGATTATTGAGATGTGGTGCTTAGAGATCTGTTCTGGTGGTGACCCTGATACAGTGTGGTTACTGATTGGATAGATGATCTCAAGGGTCTTTTCCAATGTACATGATTCTGTGATCCTAAGGAGAGGGGATTTTCACTACCCTTTCCAACTAGATTATGCGAGCACTGACATTAAAAGAGAGATGTGTCAGAGCTGTTGTTATTGGGGATTATATTTTCATGTTTTATTGCCAGTAAACTTTATCAGAACCTGATGAGGTTCTATTCCTCATCTAACTGGCACCATTGTTAGCCATTCTATGAGTTTGTCCTTGCCCTTCTTAGTTTGTCTCTATTATGGGTGATAAGCTGAGTTATGTGCTTGTATCACAGTTCAGTGGTTCTAGCACATCTTTTTTCTTTAAATGCAAAAGGTTAATTTCATTTTGGTTTAGATTAACTCTTGATACTGACCTTTAGCCAGAAAAAGCAGGTAGAATTATAGTTTAATTAACCCCACAGCCAGGATACATATTTGAAACCTACTCAAGAAACTTCATGTTTTGAATACTACTGGGATCCATCCAGAAACATTAGAATTGTTCTGAATTAGATGAAACGAAATTTGATTACTGAAGTGATAAAGCATCCAGCTGAGCTTGTAAAGAACTAAGGTTGAGGGGTTGGACTAGGGATTCATTCTCAGATGCTGAAGGAGTTGGTGCAAGAGCTGGAGAGCAGCCTGGCAGAGAGAGTCCTGGCAGTACTGGTTGACATCCAGCTGAACAGGAGCCTGCAAGGTGCCCAGGTGGCCCAAAAGCCCAATGGCATCTTGGCTTGGATCAGCAATAGTGTGGCCAGCAGGACTAGGGACATTATTCTCCCCCTGTACTGGGCTCTGGGGAGGCCTCCCGTCAAGTGCTGCAGGCAGTTCTGGGCCCTGGTCTTCAAGAAAGAGATTGAGGGGTTGGAGTGACTCCAGAGGAGCAATAAAGGTGGAGAAGGGACTGCAGAAAAAAAATCTGATGAGGAGAAGCTGAGGGAGCTGGGGCTGTTGAGCCTGGAGAAGAGGAGACTCAAGAGGAAACTTCTCCCTCTTTCCAGCTCCCTGAAGGGAGATTTTAGTCAGGTAGGGATCAGGCTCTTCTCACAGACAACTGGCTCCAGGACGAGAGGACAGAACCTGAAGCTGCCAGGGGATGGTTAGGTTGGATGTTAGGTGAAAGGATGACCCTGGAATGGACTGCCCAGGGCAATGGTGGAGTTCACATCTCTGAAGGTGTTGAAAGACAGCCTGGCTGTGGCCCTTAGTGTCCTAGTCTGGCGACTGTGGTGATGTTAGGTCCTGGGCTGTGCTGGATTATCTTAGAGGTCTTTTCCAGCCTCGTCAATTCTGTGTTCTTTTGAGGTTCCTTCCAATCCCTAACATTCTGTAATTCTGTAAACTAGAATTGGAGTGCTGAAATTCTGTCTTCATACTTTTGTTTGTTATAAAATAGGAGCAGCAAAGTTGCTGATGTTGTCTGCCTCTCTGTTGATATTTTCCATAACCTGTCCTCTTCTGCAGCTCACTGTGGAACTGTTCCAGGCCCTTCCAAGTTAAAACACAAACAAGCTCTGTGGCATTAGATTCATTGCTATTTTAACAGAAACAAAACTCTAGAAGCAATTAAAAAAATTTCATTTAATCCCTTTGCATTGTCTTTGCTTGATTGGTTTTGCAATCAGTTCAACTAAACACTGAATCCTTAATCCTTTCTCAGAGGCCCTTCTGTGCTATAATTTCTTCTACAGCGTCTCAGATTGTGAATGCTCTAGTAATTGGCAAGAGGGGAAAAAGTTCACTTGAAACTAGAGATTTGTTTTAGAACTCAAAAAGAATCACCTGAATATCACCTGCATTTCCATAGCTGTATCACAGAACATTAGGGATTGGAAGGGACCTTGAGAGGTCGTCTAGTCCAATCCCTGTGCAACAGCAGGATCACCTAGACCAAGTCGCACAGGAACATATCCAGGCAGGTTTTAAAAGTCTACAAAGAAGGAGACTCCACAACTCCCTTAGACAGCACATTTCAGTGATCTGTCACCCTCACAGGGAAGAATTTCCTTCTTAGATTCATATGTGGAACCTCCTCTGTTCCAGCTCACACCCCTTGTCCTGTCATGAGATGACACTGAGAAGAGCCTGGCTCCATCCTCCTAACACCCACCTTTCACATATTTATAAACATAATGAGGTCAGTGTTTGCCTGAGCTGCAAGTTCTCAAAGATCTGAAAGAGAACGTGTTCCTGAGGACATTCTGTGAGCGTAGTACTGCTGAATGTGGACCACTACAGGAGATAAATGAGCCAGATCTGCAGTGGACATGGTTCCAGCTGACACTGTGTGAGTCACCAGTTAAATACCTGCTTCAGATACACGTGGGAGAATATGATTTATTTTCTTAATATACTATAACAGTACTTGAATGTCTTCCCAGCATGGACTGCTGGAAGGCTGGAATTGCACCAAAAACTGCAAATCTGGAGCATTTATCCCACCCAAGACCGACTGTAGTGAAATGAGAGGAAGTGTGGTGTCTGTGTAGAAAATTACACCAGTGATTTGTGTGTGATGTGATGTCACAATGTGTTTTTTGAGTAGAAAAAGCGGGATTGTGTGATGAGAAAGCAGAGGAAACAATAGGGTGGAATCACACTGGCTTCCTTGTTGCCTGCGGTAGCAAAGCCTAAGATGTTAACTGATTTATAAGACAGTAATTAAAATGTTTGATGAATAAGAGATGAGGTATTTTCAGTGGTGTTTTAACAGCCACAGCCTTTGAAGGCAGAGATAAATGCAGAGAATGTTGTGTGCGAATACTCGAGTCAATTACAGTGTCAGGATGTTACTCCCAACACATTAGTCTAAACTCTATGTGGTAATTAACAGTTGTGAATAAAATAAATACAGTCTATTCTGCGTTCTGGTAAGTAGTTATTTATAGCCGTTCTGGGAAGGTTTGAATTATTGTCTGTCCTAATTATGCCAAGGACTTTTTTTAATTGGGCATGAAGGTCTGACTGGAAGGAATTAACGACTGCCTGCAATGCCTTTGCATTATAGCTAATCAGGCAGTTTGGCAGAGCTGCTGCTGGTGTTTTGGTTTTATTTGTCTGTTCATTCATTTGCTAGTCACATATTGAATCAGCAAAATCTTCTCTTGCCTAAGCTGGTGAAGGGCCTGGAGAATAACTCTGATGAGGAGAGATGGAGAGAGTTGGGGCTGTTTCGTTTGAGGAAGAGGAGGCTGAGGAGAGACCTCATCAGTCTCTACAACTATCTGAAAGGACACTGTAGAGATGTTGATGCTGGCCTCTTCTCAAAAGTAATTTAGCAACGGAACCAGAGGGTAGGGCTTCAAGCTTCAACAGGAGAGGTTTAGACTGGACATCAGGAAGAAATTCTTTTTGGAGAGAGTGGTCAGGCACTGGAATAAGCTGCCTGGAGTGGTGGTTGAGTCCCCATCCCTGGATGTGTTGAGGAGTCACTTAGATGTAGTGTTGGGGGGTGACCTTGTAGAGTAGGGCTGATGATTGGAATTGATGATCCTGGAGGTCTTTTCCAGCCTCAATGATTTTATGATTCTAGGGTAGATTTTTCCTCTGCAGTCTCCTCACTGTTGGGTTTCCTCAAAGTTCTAACTTCTTTTACAGAGTGATTGAGGCTGGAAAAGCCCTCTGAGCTCATCCAACTCAGTCCAGGACCTAACATCACCACAGCGGCCAGACCAGGACACTAAGGGCCACAGCTAGGCAGTTCTTCAACACTCCAGGGATGGAGACTCCACCACTGCCCTGGACAGTCCATTCCCTAAGTGATTCTATCCAAGTATTTTAACTTGAAGCTATCTTTCTTCCAAGTTTTCTACACTTTTTAGAGTGACTAAATATATAGCACTTCATGAACTTCCATACAGAATCTTTTTGAAAAGTATTTTTTAGGAATTTTGCCATTCAAGCCCTAAATTTTTTGTTTTGCTTTGATGCTTAAAATTGGAGGAGTCACAATGTTCAAATTATGTTGAGACTTACAGACTAAGCGAACAGGTAATTATATGAAATCGCAGAACATTAGGGATTGGAAGAGACCTTGAAAGATCATCCAGTCCAATCCCCCTGCCAGAGCAGGACCACCTAGGCCAAGTCATGCAAGAACATATGATAAACCCAAGCCAGTGTAGTTATTTATTAACCACAGTTAATGTAGCATTAAGATAAGTTTGGTGATTTCCAGAAGACCTGCTAATGAATCTACATGCATCTCAGATTCAACTGGCATAAAATACCTTCTTGTCCTTCCATGTGGTATTTTCATTTTGTGATTTTAGGGCTTCAGATAGGTTAAGCCTGTAGCATTGATGTATGTTCCTTTGAATCAGAAGTTCTGGTAGAGAGTGAAATGATTCAGGTGGTTAGATTTCTCAGTTTTCCTCTGCACCTGGCAGTAGCAACCCCGACCACCAGTGTCTGACAGAAGTTCTCTTAATCCTACTTTTATCTAAATATGTGTGCTGTGAGTGCTAGTATTCTATGTAGATCTGGGTTTGAAGATCTTGAGATATAGGCTTGCTGCATAACTCAATCTATTGCTCAGAAAGAGGTCTCTGCCCACTTCTGTTCCCATTTTTATTTTTAATTGGTATCATAGCTTAGTATTTAGAGCTTATGGTCAGTGAGAGTTGGGCAAAGAGGAATCTAATGAGGTTCAGTTAGAGTAAGTGCAGAGTCCTTCACCTGGGAAGGAGAAGTGTAGTGCTTCAATACAGGTTCAGGGATGATCTACTGGAGAGCACCTCCATGGAGAGGGATCCTGGAGTTCTTGTGGGCCATAACTTATCCATGGTGCAGCAATGTGCTCTTGTGGCCACGAAGGCAAATGGAATCCTGGGATGGATCAAGAAGAGGGTGTCCAGCAGATCACAGAATCACAGAATTTTAGAGGTTGGAAGGGACCTCAAAAGATCATCTAAGTCCAACCCCCCTTGCTGGAGCAGGGTAAGCCTACAGTACTGTTTCAAGATGTCCTACACAGAGCTTGAACCCATGACCCCAGGGATTTAGAGTCCCGTGCTCTACCAACTGAGCCAACCAGGTGCCAGATCAAAGGAGGTTCTTCTCTCCCTCCACTCTGCCCTAATGAGGCCACATCTAGAGTATTGAACCTCAGTTCAAGAGGGACAGCGATCTGATTGAGAATCCAATGGAGGGCCACAAGGATGGTTGGGGGACTGGATCACCTGCCTTATGAGGAGAGATTGAGAGATCTGGGACTTTTCATCTTGGAGAAAAGAAGGTTACAAGGGGACTTAATCACTGTATATAAATCCATGAGGACTGAGTGTCAAGACGAAAGACAATCTCTTTGCACTTCCACCCTGTGATAGGACAAGGGGCAGCGGGTGTGAGTTGGGCCACAGGAAGATTCATCTCAACACAAGGAAGGACTTCTTTACTGTAAGGGTGGCAGAGCACTGGAAGGGGCTGCCCAGGGAGTCTGTGTAATCTCCTTCTCTGGAGACTTTCACGATCTGTCTCAATGCATTTCTGTGTGACTTTTCCTAGGTTCTGTGGTCCTGCTCAAGCAGAAGGGTTGGACTGAATGCCATCTGGAGGTCCCTTCCAATCCCTAGTGATCTGTGTGTCTGTATAATTATTGATAGTTTTGCTTCTATTTTTGTTACAGTTGGAGATCAGTGGGTTTAGTCTGAACAATGAATCAGATTGGCCAGTGGAAGGTGACACTTGTACCTATCAAAAGATTTGAATGCTTGGATATCCTGTAGAGGGCTGGGAAAAGTGCACTTTCCTTTGATTTTCCTCTTTTATTCTTGGAGTGAAAGGGGCATGAAGTCATGAAACCTGCCGTCAGCTAAAACGTATAAAACCGGTGATGTTTGAATGCAGTCAAGCAATGTTTTATAGTTCTGTTGTTGAGTCACTTTGAGTATTTAGTTAATCCTTTGTCCTTTGATGAATATTTGGCTGTTAGACAAGTCCTGAGCCACACATTGTCTTTCATCACCGCTACTAATTGACTCAAATCCGGCAGGTCACAACAACTGGCAGTGACCTCTGAATTCCATCTTCTGGAAGGAGTTAGTTTGTCTTTTCAATTAAGAGATCTGCATATGGTCACACATAACAAAGAGAGACCTGAATGTGTGTCGGACTATCAATTAAAAATTATAGCCGGGGGGCAGAGATCTGGTCTGCTTCATTAAAAAAATTCCCAAGAAGTATTTGCAGAAGTTTGTATACTGACCTCCAGAAGTCAGGATCATAGATGACCATTGGAGAGACCAGATGTTTGGGGCAATATCCTGAAGGATGAGGAAAAGATAGCAATCATAAGAGAAAAATAAAGATGATTCAGACTGGATAACTGAACAGACACTGATTAGAGCTCTACACAGTGCTTAAAAGTCCAAGTCTTCAGATGAAGTTTCTTATGGAATAGTCATTGTTAGAAACACTTTTGATATTATAGAGTGAAAAAGTTTGTGAAGCTGTGGAATAATGTATTTACAACACAGTGTTGGGCTCAGCAAGGTGTGGGAACATGCGAGAGCCCCGTTCTACAGCATCATTCACTGGTTATAGAGGTTCCTACTGTGCGTATCTACTCGATCCCTGGGAAAGTTCATACATCTGCTATTAGTTTTATATTATCTGTTACCAGATAGAGCATGCGTATGGAGGTTAAAAGGGTCTTTTGGGAAGAGGGGCAGATCTTCTCCACGTTGAACCTTCTTGTTGTCACATTTGTTGTTAGAGTGTAGCAGACATCCTGGGGTGGATCAGAAAGGTGGTAGTTAGCAGACTGAGAGAGGTTCTCTTCCCCCTCTGCTCTGTCCTGGTGAGACTACATCTGGAATATTGGGTCCAGTTCTGAGCCCCTCAGTTCCAGAAGGACACAGAACTGCTGGAGACACTCCAGTGCAGAGCCACAAGGATGATGGAGTGGAACACCTCTCTTATGAGGAAAGGCTGAGGGAGCTGGATCTCTTTAGCTTGGAGAAGAGGAGAATGAGAGATTGACCTTATTAATGTTTATAAATATGTGAAGGGTGGGTGTCAGGAGGATGGAGCCAGGCTCTTCTCAGTGTCATCTAACGGTAGGACAAGGGGCAATGGGTGTCAGCAGGAACAGAGAAGGTTCCGCATCAGTATGAGAATGAACTTCTTCCCAATGAGGGTGATGGGGCACAGGAAGGGACAGCCCAGGGGGATTGTGGAGTCTCTTTGTCTGGACATGTTTAAAACCCACCTGTATATGTTCCTGTGTGACTGTATCTAGGTGATCCTGCTGTAGTAGGGGGATTGGACTCAGGGGTCCTCAAATCCTGGCCCGCGGGTGTGATACGGCCCCCCAGGGTGTCCAATCTGGCCCGCCAGTCCACTGGTATTTACCCCCACCTTGACGAGCAGCTGCAGTTGACTTCTTCCTGCCAACTGCGTGGCCAGGCTGAAGTGGGAGGCTCCCTGTTTCTCCCTCCCGCTCCCAGGCAGGACAAGCCAGACAGCACAAACTACAGCCTGGGCCTCGACACTGTCTGAAGGACAGGGAACTGGCCCCCTGTTGAAAAAGTTTGAGGACCCCTGGACTGGATGATCTTTCGAGGTCCCTTCCAATCCCTAATGTTCTGTGGTTCTGTGAACTGATTTAAGAATGCTGCAGCACAGTTTCTTGCATTGCATTTCTGCTTATCGCAGAAGAGAGACAAAATGGTGATTTGATGTCATAGTGAGGAGGATTCTACTTCACTTCCTTGCTCTGTGTGTCAAACCTGTTTAAGGAGGGTAACACGCTGTGAAAATAAGCGATAATTAAATAGTCGGTTTATTTCCTATTTGAAAGCAGTGACATCTATGTGTCACACCTCTGCAGAAGTAATAAAGGCAAAATTGAGAGTCATACATTAGCAAAACAGATTGACAAAGCAAAGCCCGAAGACTGGATTTTATAGGAAAAGGAATGATAGAAATTGCTGCTTGAATTCTTCTTCTATGCCTGATTAATGCCAAGAAATAAGGGTAGATAACGCTTGCAGTTTCCCAAGGCATATTGTCTTTATCAACAACACGGTGTCTCCTGTCGCATGTCCCTGGTAATAAATGGATGTAAATCAAGAGTTAGCGCAGCCACGCAGGTTGTTTGTCATTGCCGTGTAATTTAGACATAAGCAGCTGAGTAGCAGAGGGTGGGTTTGAGATCTGAAAACCTGATATTGTTTATATTGCTACCTGTCCTGGCGAAATCGCATTGAGGTGGTAGAAATTAAACGAGATGTAGTTAGGCATCATTACAATAGTACTAAAAAGCTCTTTATTTTTGATTAAGAGAAGTATCTTGGCAAGTAGCAGGAAACAAAGGCATTAATGAGATGTTTGGATGCTGAGACTTATTTGTGAATGTGACAAGTGTTCTGGAGACACTGTGTCCCAGGTTAGGGCCTCACATTGAGTGCCAGTACATGCAGCTGTCTGGTCAAAAACTAACAGCAATGAATTAAAACAATTCCTCCCCTTCCTTGTAGGTTGCTCTTTTGACTCTACAAAACTAACTCTCATGTGCCCGAATGCATAGAGGAGCTTTTACTTGATGTGGTTCAATATTTTGCCATGTCAGGGAAATACTTTTCCTATGTTTATTTTTATTCCATCTCTTCTCCCCCATTATTTATTTATTTATCTATTTTTGTAATCTTTTCGTCAGTTCTAGTGAACACAGAATCACAGAATCAGAATCACAGAATGTTAGAGGTTGGAAGGGACTTCGAAAGATCATCTAAGTCCAACCCCCCCTGCTGAAGCAGGGTAAGTACTGTTCCAAGATGTCCTACATGGGGCTTGAACCCATGACCCCAGGAATTCAGAGTCCCGTGCTCTACCAACTGAGCCAATCAGCAGATTTCATTTAATTTTCTTTCTTTTTTTTTCAGTAATTTCATTCAATTTATTCATTTGATTTCATTTGTGAACAGGTCTGTGTCCTTTGTGATCATATCAAGGGTATGTCATTAGAGCACAGACTAGCAGCTGCTTGATTTTTAAATTAGAGTCTTCCTATGTTTTTTTTCCTGGGACTTTTTAATAAGGTGGTCACAGAATCACAGAATTATTGAGGCTGGAAAAGACCTCTGAGTTCATCCAGCTCAGCCCATGACCTGACATCACTACGTCGGCTAGACCAAGGCACTAAGTGCCACAGCCAGGCTGTCCCTTCAACACCCACAGGGATGGGGACTCCATCACTGCTCTGAGTATTCCATTCCCGGCTCTGATTACCCTTTCCATAAGTAAGGGCTTCCTAACCTCCAACCTAACCCTTCCCTGGCAGCTTGAGGAGCTGCCCTCTTGTCCTGGCGCTAGTACAAAATGAAGAGCAAAGGTAGCTCATCACAGCAGGTTTTTTGCACATATTATTATGCTCAATGCTTCGTGTTCACCAAACAGTTCCTGAGTCAACAAGGACAGATACTATTTTAGATGTTTAATTTTTGCATACAAGGAATGATTTGGAATATCTAATCATAGAGAGCAACCTTGCAATGAATGCTTATGATTTTTCTTAAGCTTTAAGTAAGCAAAAGTCTAAATTAAACCTATTTAGCTGGAAAAATAGTCCTTCAAATCATTCAGGTTCGAAGAGACCAACAAGATTATCCAGTCCAACTGTCAATGCAACTCCACCCTGCCCACTAAACCCTATTCCCCAGGGCCACGTGTACTTGTTTTTTGAACCCCTCCAGGATGGTGACTTCCACCCTCCCTGGGCAGCCTGTTCCAACCCCTGACCAATCTGTCAGGGAAGAGATTTCTCCTGATGTCCCGTCTAACCCTGCCCTGGCACAACTTGAGGCCATTTCCTCTTGTTGTGTCCCTGGTGACTTGAGAGAAAAGACCAACCTCCACCTCTCTCCACTCTCCTTTCAGGTAGCTGTAAAGAGCAATAAGATCTCCCCTCAGCCTCCTTTTCTCTATGCTAAACAACCCCAGTTCCTTCAGCCACTCCTCATCAAATCCATCCTCCAAGACCTTCACCAGCTTCATTGCCCTTCTTTGCAGCCCCTGCAGCACCTCAATGTCTTTCTTGTACTGAGGTGCCCAAAACTGACTGCAGTCACTGGATTAATTCAGTGGGTGAAAACAGGACTGCGTGGAAGTTTCACGTGTATTTAAAAAATGAAAGCAATCATGTGAAATTAGCTTTTTGCAGTATCGCAATAGACCAGGTTGGAAGGGTCCACAACAGTCATTGGGTCCAACCCATCGTTACAGTTTGTGCCTGTGACCTAGAGACTGGTCAGGCTAGTGGCTTCCATATTTCCTGATGGGTAGTGTCGTTTGAAAACAAAATGGGTGATCTAACTAGTTTCTTTTCAAAAAGTAGAGTGCTGTGGACCTCTGCCAGCAGGTGCAATCTATGCTGACTTAGATCAAGGAGGCAGGAAGACCCACTGGCAGCAGGCTGTTGCCTCGTAACTGTCTATTGCTTATTGCCCAAGTCTGTCCTGAGCTACGTGTTCTTTCAATCTCCTACTAGACATAAATGGAGAAATTTATCCCAAATCTGATGCAAATCTGATGAGCAAAGCTGAATACTGGTCATTCTTCATTCACACTGGTTTCTACAGATCTCCTCAGTTCTCTTTGGTGTTGTAGTAATTTGATGCTTTGTTCAAGTGCTCAGACCTTCAGTCCTATGGATCTTTTTCGTGGATTGTTGTACTGCATTGTGTTGACTTGGATGAAGAAGGGTGTAACTGGCAGCAGGTGAATGTGCAAGATGCTGCTTAGATCAGTTTAAGGGAGCTGGGTCTCTTGAGCTTGCAGAAAAGGAGACTGAGGGGTGACCTCATTAATGTTGATAAATATGTGAAGGGTGGGTGTCAGGAGAGGATGGAGCCAGACTCTTCTCAGTGTCATCTAATGACAGGACAAGGGGCAGTGGGTGTGAGCTGCAAAGGAGGAGGTTCCACATCAATATTAGAAGGAACTTCTTCATGGTGAGGGTGACAGAGCACTGGAAGGAGCTGCCCAGGGGGGTTGTGGTGTCTCCTTCTCTGGAGACTCTTCAAACCTGCCTGGATATTTTCCTGTGTGACTTGGTCTAGGGGATCCTTCTGTGGTGGAGTCCCTTCCAATCCCTAGTGTTCTGTGATTCTGTGAAGATTAGTTTAAGTTCTTTTCTTGCATTCAGTGAGGGAAAAGATATGATCTCCTCCAACACTTGAACTGAATCTAATAGTTCCTCCTTGTCTGCAGCTACAGAAGGAAATCAGAGCTCCTTCTACCCCTCAGTTTCTGGTTATCATAGTTGCAACAGTCTCTTTCTCCTGAGATGTTTAAAACTTGTCTGGATATGTTCCTGTGCACCTTGGTCTAGGGGATCCTGCTGTGGCGGGAGGATTGGACTGGATGATCTGTCGAGGTCCCTTCCAATCCCTAATGTTCTGTGATTCTGTGAACAAGTTCACTTTGCTCCTACAACCCCAGAGATACGAATGAGCCAGACCCTTTGACTGCTGTGTAGGACTTCTTTGTTGTGAGATTTTACCCACCCTTGTTTGTTGACCTTCTGAAGTCCTGGCCTTTTTAATTTCCAGTGTTGTTCCTTGAACCACATCCTCATTAATATTAGACACTAGCAGAAATAATTTTCTAATAAAAGCTTCTGGCTAGATTCTTACCACAATCAGTCGAGGGCACTTTGTGACACGTGTTATCTGTTTGCTGATTGGTGTTGAGCTGATTTCCAATGCCATGGGTATTTCATCTGTAATTTGAACAAGACTTTCTAGGAACCTTTCTGCTTTGCTAAGTACAGTACGACAAAGCAAAATGTAGCTCTTCACATGAGCTGTTAAAGGAATTGCGCTGATGCTGAGCGAGCGGTTAGTGTGAGCTGTTTTCTGAGCGTATTCCGTGCACATCTGCGCTGTGCTTCAAGGCTGAGTCAGCGCTGGGGTTGTGCTATTTTTATTCGATGTAGTGATGTATTTATTGCCATTTTTGAAACAGCTCTGACCTTGCCTGTCTGTGCAGTGTAGATAAAGGAATCTAATGTTTGTAACATTGTCAAGGGGTTAAATAGCAAAGTTAATCAATTAATTTAGCTGAGGGGCTAATGGAGTAGAAATACAAAAACAATACAGGGAGAGGTTGAAAAGAAACCACTTAGGAATTGCAGGTGAAAAACAAAACAAACTTGATTTGGGGGGAAAAAAGCAACAAGAGATTTCATTCACCCCACACAAAAACTCTGTATGAACAGACAGACACACGGAGGTTCATCACGATGTTCTTACATCACTGACCCAAACCCTAAAGAGCAAAAAGAGCTGCTCCTGCTTCAGTAGTCCACTAAGTTTGTGCTTACGTCCCTTGGCATCATGGGACAGTTTAGAGTCCGGTTCTCTGTTCCTTGGGCTTCCACACCAGTCTCCATTTCCAAAATGCTGATTCTTGTGGCCACAAACAAGGGGAGAACTCTCTCCATTTCAGCAAACTGTGGAATCCAGATGAAACCTTTCTGCTGATCTGAGAGGTTCCATGTTCTCTCTCTAGTCACCACCCTTCCAGGGCCAAATAGCTGCTGCATCCAGCTCAGTGTCATGTGCATCCTCTCCACAACGCCAACTACAAGAACTGAAGACAGAGTCAGAAAAGAGGGAGAGGCTGGAAACGCAGCCCCAAAATGCCAAATTCCTTCTGCCAGCCCAAACACCTTGATTCACAGAAAAGGCATAAGTTTAAGCTGGTGGTTTTGGCCAGCAGTTTTCAAGAGAACCCACCAGAATTTCAAACCATAACGTGCATGGAAGTAGTTTGTGTGATTGCAGGTTGAAGCAATCTGCGAAACCCTTTGTAGCAGCAAGCTTGCTGTTGACTCATCTTGGCCTGTGATGGAAATTGCTCTGAGCCTCATTAAGTTGTAATTAGCACTTTCAACTCTAGAGGCTGGTGGATGTGATTCTGGTGCATTTATCATGTGTGTTAACAGCTTACGCTGACAAAAATGCTGCTGCGCTGGGTCTGGTGACACTGCTGTGGATTAACATACATCAAGATGTAAGAGGAAAGGAACCCGTCCCTCTAGAGGATAGCAGTGTGAGAAGCAGCTCCAAGCAACACGCTGATACGTCTGTGCCATGCGATAGGCGGGGGGCATCACAGATTTCTGTTCAGAAAGAAGGAGAAAATATAGCGACCGTATAACAACTTTCCGCTGCCTGAGAGGGGCTGTCAGAAGGCTGGGTAAGACTTCAGTGGGGCAGGGAATGATAGAAAGAGGAATCATGCTTTGAAGCTGGAAAAGGGCTGATTGTGGTCAGACATCAGGAAAAAGTTCTTTAATCTGAAAGTGGGTGGAGGATCCCTGGAACAGGCTGCCCAGAGAGGTGTTGGAGGCCCCAACCCTGGAGCCATCAAGGTCAGGCTGGACAGGGCTCTGGGTGACCTGGTGTGGTGAGTGCTGGCCCTGCTTGTTGCAGGGGTGTTGGAGGTCCCTTCCAACGCTGTTATTCTATGTTTTTATGGAAATGATGAAGAAAATAACTTGCTAAAATGTTTTGCCTCCAAACCTCATTGCAGTGAAAGTGCCTATGTCTGATTTTTATGGTCTTACATGTGCAGATGTGGTCAGAAAGATTTCTTAGATGCAAAAGGAATGACGGGGTGTCTGACAAGTAGAGCACCTCCATGTTATTGTTCTGTAAGGTCACCCCACTGCTCGTTGTTAGGGAGCTTCCTTGATGATCGCTGTGTACCCTTCTCATAGAAATAGGAGAAGTCTACGACTTCTAGGGTGAGAGTACTGACTTGGGATGTCTCACTGGGTTACGTCATCTGTTTCCAGAGGTGATGAATATTTGTAAAGATTCAATATCTTCCTAAGTTTCGCTTCTGATAATCAGGTGGCTTTGCACAGGTTTGCTTTAGGATAGGGACCTCAACCCTGTTTAAAATCATTCAGTGTGTTGGGCTGGAAGGGACCTTCAAAGCTCATCCAGTCCAACACCTCTGCAGTGAGCAGAGACATTTCTAACTAGATCAGGTTACTCAGAGCCTCATAAAACCTGACCTTGTATGTCTCCAAGGATGGAGCTTCTACCATCCCACTGGGAAAACTGTTCCAAGGTTTCACCTCCCCCTCCATTGTCAAGAACTTTTATCTAACATCCAATTTAACTCTCCACTGCTCTGGTTTCAAACCATTGCCCCTGGTTCTGTTGCTGCACACCTTTGTGAACTGGCTTACTGGCTCTCTTGCAGCCCTTTCAGGTACTGGAAGGTCACTAAAAGGTTCCCCCCTAGAGCCACCTTCTCTCTAGGCTGAACAACCCCAACTGTCTCAGCCTGTCCCCATAGCAGAAGTGCTCCAGGGCACTGAGCATTCCTGTCAGAGAGGTGTGAACCTCTAAGGTTTAGATTTAGGAGGTTTAGATTTACCTTCTCCACAGGCTTTTTGCCTGGAGACCTTGTACCTGATTTGGCACAAATGTTGAACTTCTCAGTGAAGTTAAAATTTATTGTAAGGGCAAGTTACTTGTTTGCAAAGACATTTTCAAGTATAGGCTTGAGTAATTGATGAGAAGATTTATGTATGTTTAACTGTTGAATATTTGAAAGTGTGATAAAATTAGATAAAATTTGTAACAACACAGACAACAACTCCATGAATAATAAAAGATAACTGTTCTGTTCACATTGAGCTGCTTTCTCAATCACATTTTAGGGCTAATACCTGCTCTGAGTTCCTTCAAGGACTCGAATTTTCAACATCAGAGCAGAATTTACTCTTTCAGTTACTCTGAATGTCCTTAGGGTGCTGCCACCAGCAACTGTTCTCCCTCTGTTCCTCCTTCCCATACAGAAAAGGCCATTCAGCTCTGGGCTGGCCAAGAGGCTGGTTGTCTGCTCTGTCGGTAGTATAAACGTGATACAAATGGTCATCAACAATGATGGTTTTAGTTGTGTTTGTGTTGATAATTTAGGCTTCAGCATGAGGAACTGTGAAATAGATCTTGAATAATGGAACAGTAGCCACAATGTTCGGAGAGAGGGTGTTAGCCTGGCTCTGGCCATGGCCAGTAGTAGATAACTGGGGAAAGTGTGAATGCATCTACGGATTTATATGTATAAATTAATGAATATATGGATAAATATACAAATTAATATATGTATTTACTTACTCTAATAATGTAGATGTTTTCTTTTTATATTTATGTGTGATTAAGGGTGTGTGAATAATATAAACAATGTGTTTATATTTATACACAACAGATACTCTACATATTTTGATACCTCATTTTTAATAGCTATTATTTATATTCTATTACTATTATTTATATCTTATTGGTATTATTCATAATCTGTTACTATTAATTATGTTGTTCATATTTATATTTTATTACTTACTACTATGTCTCTTGTATTTCTATTACCTCTATTACTATTTCTATTTTATTACTATTATTTATAATTTATTACTATTGATTCTATTTTGTTACTGTTAATTCTATGATTATTTTTGCTATTTGGTACTATTTTTTCTATTTTATTACTATCATTTGTAATTTATTACTATTATTCATGTTTTATTACTATTATTTGTATTCTATTTCTATTTTAATTAAGAGTTTCATCTGCATCACAGAGTCTTTAATATTCCCACAGTGGGCTTCTGTGAATTGGCACTTTAAACCCAGCTGTTCTTTGCTCTTGAAAACATTCTGGGTTCCACAGTGAAATCCTACCACACTCGATCATTACACAGCGTGTTTATGTCTGAGTTAATTACGGGCGTTGAGGTTTGTGTTCATCAGTTGAAATAAATGTTGCCTGCCTTGTGGTTTTTGTCTTTTCATTTTCATATTAAGGTACTGAAAGAAGGGTATCAAGCCCACACATCAGCTTTAATAACCATAATTGCTGCTCTCCAGATTTCCTGCAGCTGACATTGCTAGTCATCTCCATATCTCACAGCTCACACTGTAAAGTGAGAGCAGTTTCTCCTCCTGTTCAGACCTCTAGAAGTTAAAAGGCGCTGAAAGGAGGCTCCTTTGTGATGCAGTGAGGGGTGACCAGGTGGGAAGGGACTTTGCTCCCCAGTAAGATCTAAAATCACTAACAAGGCAGATAAATATTTTAGTGGGAGTAAGAAAGCAACCAGGTAATGCCACTCTCCTATTTAAAATGAGAGTCTGAGCTCTTCACAGCAGTGTTTTAGGGGTTCGTTATTACTGCCCTCTTTCTCTACCCAGCCAGAGTTTGATGCTCTTGCTTTAATTAAAAATCTGTTTGTTAGCAGTGGAAGTTGGGAAAAGCTCTACCTCCCGAACACTGGCTGGACTGGATGATCTTGTAGGTCTCTTCCAACCTTAATGATTCTCTGATTCTAAGAAGTTTAACCTGATCAGTGTGAATAGAATCACAGACTAGTTTAGGTTGGAAGGGACCTCAGAGATACTCCAGTCTCAACCCCCTATTCCAGGGGCAGTGACACCTCTTACCAGAGCACAGGAATGGGCTGCCCAGGTGGGTTGTGGAGTCTCCTCTGGGGACGTTTAAAACCTGCCTGGGTATGTTCCTGTGCGACTTGGTCTAGGTGATCCTGCTGTAACAGGGGGATTGGACTGGATGATCTTTCGAGGTCTCTTCCAATCCCTAATGTTCTGTGATACTGTGACCAGGTTGTCCAGAGCCCCATCCAACCTGAATACTTCCAAGGATGGAGCAGCCACAACCTCCCTGGACAACCTGTTCCAGGACCTCAACACCCTAACAGTGAGGAATTTATTTATTTATAAATAAATTTTATTTATTTATAAATAATAAAATTTATTTATTACTGAATTTAATCCAATCTAAATCACAGAATCACAGAACNTCCCGAACACTGGCTGGACTGGATGATCTTGTAGGTCTCTTCCAACCTTAATGATTCTCTGATTCTAAGAAGTTTAACCTGATCAGTGTGAATAGAATCACAGACTAGTTTAGGTTGGAAGGGACCTCAGAGATACTCCAGTCTCAACCCCCTATTCCAGGGGCAGTGACACCTCTTACCAGAGCACAGGAATGGGCTGCCCAGGTGGGTTGTGGAGTCTCCTCTGGGGACGTTTAAAACCTGCCTGGGTATGTTCCTGTGCGACTTGATCTAGGGGATACTGCTGTGGCAGTGGAATTGAACTGGATGATGTTTTGAGATCCCTTCCACTCCCTAATGTTCTGTGATACTGTGACCAGGTTGTCCAGAGCCCCATCCAACCTGAACACTTCCAAGGATGGAGCAGCCACAACCTCCCTGGACAACCTGTTCCAGGACCTCAACACCCTAACAGTGAGGAATTTATTTATTTATAAATAAATTTTATTTATTTATAAATAATAAAATTTATTTATTACTGAATTTAATCCAATCTAAATCACAGAATCACAGAACATTAGGGATTGGAAGAGACCTCGAAAGATCATCCAGTCCAATCCCCCTGTTACAGCAGGATCACCTAGACCAAGTCGCACAGGAACACATCCAGGCGGGTTTTAAACATCTCTGGAGAAGGAGCAAACCCCCTGGGCAGCCCCTTCCAGTGTTCTGTCACCCTCACTGGGAAGAAGTTCCTTCTCCTATTTATATGGAACCTCCTATGTTCCAGCTTAAACACATCAGCCCTTGTCCTATCATTAGATGATGCTGAGAAGAGCCTGGCTCCATCCTCCTGACACCCACCCTTCACATATTTATAGACATTGCAGATAACGTAAGCGCTACAGGATTTTATACAGGATTTAACCAACTTCAACTGATGTAGTTCACATGGATATTGTAGTGGAATATTAGTACAGTCAATGATTAGTAGCCAAACTGAAGGAAGATAGAAGATAAACTGTATGCACTCACAATCACAAAAAGACCCCAACTTCATCTTAATTTTATGTTCGTTTTCTTTTAATTCTATTTTCCAGAATGACAAATCCCCAGGGCGTTCCACAAGTCGGTCGAGTAACATTTCGAAGGTAGGGGAAATTGATTTCCTTTTGTGTAGAATTTAAAGAAAACTTGAAATTTATTTAGCGGGTATAATTTAGTACCCATTTTAACCATAAATTTTAACCCTATTGCATAGTCCTGTGTTTTCTATATATTTAACATTTTACTTAACCTTGTGGTTACCACATAAAACCCATCTTAAAGTATAAATTATTTGTAATTTGTCATTACTGGTCCCTGTGTAATAAGAAATAAATAACAGTTGTATTTTTCCACCTGCTTTCCACAGCTGCTTAATGCAGGATTAACACTTTCTTTAAGAAAGAATAGCTTTGTTTTCCTCCCCCTGCCCTACCCAAGTAATAACAGCCATGATGGGCAAAGCTTGGAGTGTGTTGTCATTTCAGTCTGAATTCTGATTTATAGGGATTTATGGTTCAGCAAAGCCAGGAATTTATATCTGGATACTGTTTAGTTTCTAAGAAGTGGAGAAGGGAAACTTTAGGAAAGGTGACCTCTGATTTTAGTGGGATTTATCTGGTGCTAAGAAGTCTGGTCTAGTTGTGAACTTGGTAGAGCAGGGTTATTGGTTGGGCTGGACGATGTCAAGAGTCTTCTCCAACCTGAATGGTTCTGTGGTTTGTAGTAGAGTTCTTTTGGATTATCCCCCTTTTTCCTGTATTTTTGGTTCAGATGTGGGTGACTGAGCACTGGACCGTGCTGCCCAGGGAGGGTGTGGAGTCTCCTTCTCTGGAGATGTTTAAAACCCACCTGAATATGTTCCTGTGTGACATGGTCTAGGTAGTCCTGCTCTGGCAGGGAGATTGGACTAGATGATCTTTTCTATATGATCTTTTGAGGTCCCTTCCAATCCCTAATGTTCTGTGATTCTGTGAAATCTATGCCAAAAAGAAGGATGTACAGGAGGTAGAGAATAAAAACTCAATAACTTTTTCAGTCCCAGCCTAAACCTCTGCCATCTGTAGTTTTTGCATCTAGAGATTAACTGACTCTGAGTAACTGATTTTCCTGTGTTATTGTTATGTCTGGGGCAAATATTGTGAAACATTTCTTCTGAGAGCCACAAAAATGCCCCAAATGTGTAATTTTTTAATAAATAAACTAGTTAGATGGTGGTTCTCTCTCACATGAAGAATGAGAAAAAATGCAAGGTAAAGCATTTAGAGAATATCGATCCTGTTGTAGGATTGTTGTAGAATATGGCTGAATCTAGAATCATAGAATCATTAAGGTTGGAAGAGTCCTACAAGATCATCCAGTCCAACTATCAACCCCATCCTGCCCACTAAAACATGTCCCCCAGGGCTGCATCTACTCCTTGTTTGAAGCCCTCCAGGGATGGCAACTCCACCCCCTTCATGGGCAGCCTGTTCCAACCCCCGACCACTCTGTTGAGGAAGACATTTTTCCTGATGTCCAATCTAACCCTCCCCTGGCACAAGTTGAGGTCATTTCTTCTTGTCCTATTACTGGTGACGTGGGAGAAGAGATTGACCCGCCCCCCATCTCTATCCAAGTTCCATTCATGTAGCTGTAAAGAGCAATAAGGTTTCCCCTCCACCTCCTTTTCTCCAGAAAGTATCTCTCCCTGACTTGCTGCTTATTTCCAACAAACACGTAGTTACACACACACGGGCTTGGTCACAGTGGTTGTAGTTGTAAATGTCTGTAGTTTTAAGTATCTGTTATTATCATAAATCTGTGATGATTTGAGATCACTTTTTCACCTTTGTTTTTAAATGAATTGCTTTAACGTTTATATTATTTATTTTTAGAATTTATATTATTTACCTCTATTTATTTATAAACTGTGAAAAACATTGGGCTTTGGCCTGTATACCAGGCTTTTTGCCTGTATGAACAAGCTCAAAAGGATCCAGTAGGGAGTTTCAGAGAATCACAGAATTATTGAGACTAGAAAAGGCCTCTAAGTTCGTCAAATCCACCCTATGACTTGAGTTCTGCCAGTCTTGGTTCTGTATGGAGCTCCTGCCCCAGAGCAGAGATGCTCCCTGGTACCTCCGGATATCAGACCATTGTATTTTTTAAATTCAATATTGCAAAGATTCTGCAAACACATAAAATAGACTCACAAGGTTGGAAGGGACCTCCAGAGGTCATCTAGTCCAGCCCCCTTGCGACAAGCCGGGCCATCACTCACCAGACCAGGTTGTCCAGAGCCCCATCCAGCCTGACCTTGAATGGTTCCAAGGATGGGACCTCCACCACCTCTCTGGGCAGCCTGTTCCAGGGATCCACCACCCTCAAATTCACAAACTTCTTCCTGATGTCTGACCTAACTGCCTGTTTCCATCCTGTGCAGATTTCATTCCATAATGCTCTCGGGTTGTTGGTTTAGAGAGGACACTCGAGGTTTGCAGCTCACGGTTAAGCAGCTTTGCACAGCAGCTACATTAACTCTCAGCTACATCAGTTCTGTATAGTGTGGGATTATTTTCACTCAAATTGTTATATTTTCCTAACTGTGCATAAAATTTAAATGGGAAGAGAGGCTGAGGAGGATCTGGTGGCTTCATTTCTTTCTGCTGTGGTTACCCGGTGGAACAAATCTTGTGTTTGAATTACAGTTCAGGGAGGTTACGCTGATGTGTGTTTCTGAGGCTGCCTGGTGATGTTCAACTGCTTTCTGGAAGGAGCATTTCTAACACTCTGTAATTATCTTTCTGCATGTTAATTCTGATTCAAGAGCTCCTTAGAGAAGGCTGCTCTCTCCGCAGCAAGATTTGAAATTCTCAGCTGGGAATTTGGGGCTTATTTTTCAGTGCAGAGAAATTGAGGCTTGGAGCGAACTGCCTGATTTTTGTTTTGGCTCAGTTGCTTCTCAAAAGCTTGGAGCAGGTGTTAGAACACTTTTTATTTCCAAGTCTCCGAAGCAGCCACCTAAAAAACACTCCGTTGAGTTATAGCAGCAAGGCATGAGCTGATCATTGCAGAATATTCTGTGTGATAACATTCTCTGCTCTAATTCAGGATGTGAAAAACAACTGAAAAAGGAAGGAAGGAAATAATTTATTCTGCTGTATGCTGATGTGGTTTCTATACTGATTTCTTAAGTCAGGTTTCACTTCTCTTAGTGTGATAGAAATGAAAACCAAAAGGCACTAACATGTCAGGTCAGAACAACCAAAGGGACCCGAGGGTGCTGGTGGCCAGCAGGATGACCGTGAGCCAGCAATATGCCACTGTGGGCAAGAAGGCCAAAGGCATCCTGGAGTGGATCAAAATGGGGGTTGTTAGCAGATGAAGAGAGGTTCTCCTCCGCCTCTACTCTGCCCTGCTTAGCCCACATCTGGAATCTTCTGTCTCATTTCTGGACCCCTCAGTTCAAAAAGAACACACAGCTGCTTGAGAGCTCCACAGCAGAACCACAAAGATGATGAAGGGAGTAGAACATCTCCCTTATGAGGAAAGGCTGAGGGAGCTGGGTCTCTTGAGCTTAGGAAAAAGGAGACTGAGGGGTGACCTCATTAATGTTGATAATTATGGAAAGGGTGGGTGTCAGGAGGATGGAGCCAGGCTCTGCTCAGTGGCATCTAATGATAGGACAAGTTGCAACAGGTGTGAGCTGGAATAGAGGAGGTTCCATATCAATATGAGAAGGAACTTCTTCATGGTGAGTGTAACAGAGCCCTGGAAGGGGCTGCCCAGGGGGGTTGTGGAGTCTCCTTCTCCAGAGACATTTAAAACCTGCCTGGATATGTTCCTGTGTGACTGGATCTGGAGGATCCTGCTGTGTCAGGGGGATTGGACTGGATGATCTTTTGAAGTCCCTTCCAATGCCTAATGTTCTGTGGTACTGTGATGGGTTGTTTTTTTCATGGGACCACGTAGGTCCATTGTTTTTCAAGCATAGAATCTATGTTTCTGTAGTGAGCAACAGTGAGAAACCTTAGAGCTTTCAACAAAAGAAAATAAACTAAGAAAAAAATAACTACCTGCTCATGTAAAATGTCAGCCTTTAAAAGTGCTGCTACAGTGAATAATACCCTGGATACAAACCCCAGCATTAAAAGATGAGTGTAAATGTTATGCTAGTCATCAAAATTATTCTTCTTGCTTATAAACAGAATTATTCATATGAAAAGTGAAGAATAACCTGGCACTTAACTCTCATTTACAGCATAAAGCAAACAAGTTAGTGAAAAGTGTTTTGCTCATCAAAACACAAAGCAAGGAAAGGCAAATAACTGGAACCAGATGCAATGGCAGAGCAGCTACTGCTGTTCTTTTTCCTCTCAGCTGGAAATCACAGAAATATGNATGCCACTGTGGGCAAGAAGGCCAAAGGCATCCTGGAGTGGATCAAAATGGGGGTTGTTAGCAGATGAAGAGAGGTTCTCCTCCGCCTCTACTCTGCCCTGCTTAGCCCACATCTGGAATCTTCTGTCTCATTTCTGGACCCCTCAGTTCAAAAAGAACACACAGCTGNGACCAGGGCACTAAGTGCCATATCCAGTCTGTCCTTCAAAATCTCCAGGGATGGAGACTCCACCACTGCTCTGGGCAGTCCAGTCCAGGGTCTAATCACCCTTTCAATGAGGAAGGGCTTCCTAACATCCACCCTAACCCCTTCCCCTGGCAGCTTCAGGTCCTGCCCTCTCATCCTAGTTGCAACCCACCTGCATTGGCAGGGACACCTTCACTAGAGCATCCAGCCAACCAGGCCTTCAACACTGCCAGGGATGGGGCAGCCACAACTGCCTTGGGCAACCTGTTCCAACATCTCAGCACCCTCACAGCAAAGAATTTGTTCCTTGTGGCAGATACAGAAGCTGCTAGGAGGTCACGTGTGAGCCTCCTCTTCTCCAGGCTGAACAACCCCAACTTGCTCAGCCTGTCCTCATAGCAGAGGTGGTCCAGCCCTCTGATCATTTGAGTTCCTCTCCTCTTTGTTGTGGTCTATTCCCCTCTCAGGAGAACACAATTTTAAAACGCATTACATATATTCCAGAATAAAATTCATTCTTTTCAAACAGTTGTCTCATGTAGCTGAGATGCTTTTAATGCCTTTTTACTCTGAAATTCAAGTTTCAGGCAGACATAGCTAACTTCTGCAGTCACAGCTTCTGTTAAACTTATTGTAAATGAAGAATAGATTGTCTGGATGATCCACAGAAAGAAATCTGTCTACTCCTAGAAATGTTTATATGGCATTTATTTTTCACTATAGCTCCCAGAAGCACCTTTCAGTTCTTCGTCCTAGAGAGACTTCAATTCCTTATCAATTTGGTATTATCTTTGTTTCTAGAGTGATGCCAAATTATTTCTGGCTGAAGTTAAGTTCACTTCATTAAAAATGGGGTGTCTCCTGCTTTTCTGTAGTGATGCCATGTGAGGGATTCAGTGGCTTTTGGCTTAGTTACCTGTATTCATTATAAAGCTTTCTTGGTGAATTTAAGTTTCTCTCTTGCTTTAGGAATAAACAGATATCCAATCTATAAATCTGGTAGGACTTTTAGATATAAATAGTTATTACAGAACATAAGGGATTGGAAGGTACCTTGATAGATCATCCAGTCCAATCCCACTGCCACAGCAGGATCACCAAGATCAAGTTGCACAGGAACATGGCCAGGTGGGTTTTAAACGTCTCTGGAGAAGGAGACTCCACAACCCCCCTGGGTAGCCCCTTCCAATGCTCTGTCACCATCACGGGGAAGAAGTTCCTTCTCATATTGATGTGGAACCTCCTATGTTCCAACTCACAATGGGGTACCCTTTGTCCTATCATTAGATACCACTGAGCAGAGCCTGGCTCCATCCTCCTGACACCCACCCTTCACACATGTATAAACATCAATGACTTCACCCCTCAGTCTCCTTTTTCCCAAGCTCAAGAGGCCCAGCTCCCTCAGCCTTTCCTCATAAGGGAGGTGCTCTACTCCCTTCATCATCTGTTGCTCTGCACTGGACTCCCTCCAGCAGTTCCATGTGTTTTAGGATTAAAAAGTTATCAATCTGGTAGGAATTTTAGGAGTCAATAGTTATCAAATCTACAAAGCCTCATTTGTCGTCTGTCTACACACAGGAGTAGAGTAGAATTTTTGGAAAATAAAGTCTTAATGATATTCTCTGAGCAGCTTTAGAACCAAAGGGTTACAAAATTGACTAAGAAAAAGATTCATGTTTTGTGCTTCACCTTTCCTACAGCGTCGATCTGCATTTAGCTCCTTCTAGACGGTTGTTCATCTCAGAGCTCTGTACCTTTTGTTCCCGTTGCCTACATCAGTGTGCTATTCACAAAGAACTACAAAACATTTTTATTAAGTGATTATCCTCAAAGAGAATCATGAATTGAAACCAGTGCATTGCTGCAGTACAAAGACTTCTGCAAACTAGAATTAATCTGATAACGCAGAGCTTAGCTGTCAGTGGTTCCACACTGATGAAAGAGTGGATCACAGAATCACAGAACATTAGGGATTAGAAGGGACCTCAAAAGATCATCTAGTCCAATCCCCCCTGCCACAGCAGGATCACCTAGACCAAGTCACACAGGAACACATCCAGGCGGGTTTTAAACGTCTCTGGAGAAGGAGACTTCACAACCTCCCCGGGCAGCCCCTTCCAGGGCTCTGTCACTCTCACAGTGTTTTCTATAAATGAGTTTGGGATGTGTAGCTTGTAGAGGAGATGTCTAGGATGGAGTATCACCAGAAAAAATTATGTAAGCCCAGAGGCAGTGTTGGATCAGAAAGCAGATGCAGTTTATGCTGTAGAAGGATGAGTTATGATGAAAAAGCAAAAGAAAGAGGGTTTGGAGTAAAGGCCTGGAATAAGCTTCCAGTGGAGCTGGAGTTTACAAGATGATAAAACCAGGGTGACTAGCTAAGAGTGGTGTGTATTCGTATGATGTAGCAGGGACAGACCTGACATTAACTGGTCTTTCCATTTCCATTTAATTTACGTTGAGCAGACTGCAGTTGCTTACAAAATAAAGCCCTCACTAATTGGGAGGCTCATAACTCAGAGGTTCATAATTATCAGAGACTGAGTATCAGAAACACTGACTTCCTTGTGTTTAGAATCATTCCATCAATTCATTTTCATTTCCTCATCATTGGACACCATTAAGATTCTGCTGGACAGGGTGCAGGTCCATGCTTTTGTGAAGAAAGGTTGGACCAGATGATCCTTGAGCTCCCTTCCAACATTCTTTTCTATGATTGTATTGATTTAGCATTAAAAGATTTGTTAAATTAGATAGACGTTTGTATTTAAAAGCTGTAGAAACCTATTTAATGGAACTTGCTCATCGGTAAGAGTGTTGTGTTGGCTCTAACTTGATATGTTGGGGCTTCCTTGCTTGGTTTTGAAGATTTAAGTGGTGCCCAGGCTTCGCTGCCTGCCCAGATGTCAGGTTTGCTCCAACAGAGAAAACCAAGCAGAAATGTCCATATTTTTAATAGAATTTGAATGTAAATCATTTTAGAAGGAGATACACCTTTCTTTGAGAGTCATGTGCAACTCTGCCTTGTTGCTACTGGAAAGGAGGATGGACAGAGGTGGGGATTGACCTCTTCTCTAAAGTCACCAGCGGTAGAACAAGAGGAAACAGCCTGAAGTTGTGCCAGGGGACGGTTAGACATCAGGAGAAATCTTTTCCCTGACAGAGTGGTCAGAGGTTGGAACAGGAGGAGGAGGTGGAGTCACTGTCCCTGGAGGGGTTCAAACAACGAGTAGTTGTAGCCCTGGGGAACAGGATTTAGCAGGCAGGATGGGGTTGGGTTGGATGATCTTGGAGGTCTCTTACAAACTTAATGGTTCTGTGACTCTATAGCAGATTTTGCTAGTGCAGGGAAACTAGAGTGTAAATATGACAGAGCAGTTCTGAAATGGTCCAGAGCTCCTTACAGCTGAGAGTGACATACAAGGTTTAACCAGTCAAACTGGTAATGCAGTTCTTATCTGGAAATAATGAGATTTCTACCTGCTTGTGGTCCCACATGATAAGTATAAATGCTCTTCAAGGAATGTATTTTGATTTTTGGCCTGGCTCCAGCCCTCTTAAGAACTGTCTGAATGACTTCCTGCACTAATAGCAGCTCTGAATGTTCTTTGAACTTTTGTTGACCCACTGTACAGCTACTGGGCCACTTAGTCCTTTTCCTCATTCTGTCCCAGGGTGATGCTTGTGGCAAGATGATTTAAAACTTGCATTTACAGCATGATGATAACTCATGATTTCTCACTGCTCTGTACAGTTACCTGAAGGGAAGTTGGAGTGAGGCGGGTGTTGCCTCTTCTCCCTAGTGACTAGCAATAGGACGAGAGGAGATGGGGTTAGGTTGTGCTAGGGAAGGTTCAGATTGGATCTTAGGAAAAACTTGTTCCCAGAAAGAGTTAGGAGGCCTTGGAACAGGCTGCCCAGGGAGGGGGTGGAGGCACCATCCCTGGACGGGTTCAACAAAAGGGCAGACAGGGTATTTCAGGAGATGGTTTAGTGGTTGGAGGTTGCAGGGTGGATAGTTGCACTTAATGACCTTGAAGGTCTTTTCCAACCGTCATGATTCTAAGAAAGACTGCCTATGATCAAGGCGAACCCTCTAGCACACAAATCCTGAAAGAAGCAATGGGAACAGTCCTGTTGCTGTGAGGAGGAAAAAAGAATTGGGAGCTGGTCACAAGGGATAATTCAGGAGTCCACACTTGACTCTGGGGCCATTCTCATGGGGTTTAGTGTGGAGGGATGTATTTTCACACAGCAGCAGCATGTAGCCCACCACCATGGTTCTGGTGCTGATGGCTACATCTTTCCACTAGTGTTTTTCCTCTGTCTGGTGGACTCAGGCACATTTGAACTTAACAATTGTGCCCAAATGCGTTATCAACTTAGTTCGTCGCGTTGGCTTGGCTTTCATACTTCTGACTTTCATTTTGTAAAGAATTAATAGCATTTTTGATGCTGTGATATCAATCAAGAGGTTAAAAAGGTTAAGTTGAATTCTGGAACTATTCTAAAAACTAGAGGACTATTTTAATACAAAATTGCTGATTTTAAATCTGATGCTTCCAAAAAAATTTATGGATGAAATATGAAGGATAGTAAGAACCTTGGATAAAATGCTATGATTATTTCTTCTTGCTTTCACTATTAATTTTCAAACTGACACCACCAAAATGTCAGTGGAAACTGAGCTAGAAATAGTTTTCATTATGGACTCGGGCTATGACTGAATTTGATTTGCTAGTACAGAAGCTTAAGGTGGCAGCCTTTATATCTTTGTGTTATGGTTTAACGGGTAGGGTGAGGTTGGCTGAGTTGATGGTTGGACTGGATGATCTTGGAGGTCTTTTCCAACCCTAATGATTCTATGATTCTCTACCTTAAAGTCATTCTTTCCATGCATCTGGTGTGTGATCTTGTGGAACTCTCAAGCTTGAAGTTATTTGTAGGGTTGTAAGGTAGGGTAGATGGTTGGACTCAATGATCCCAGGGGTCTTTTCCAACCAGAGTGGTGATTCTGTGATTGTCTGCCTTTGGGAGTAGTGCTCACAATAGGATATGGTCGTGTACTGAAACCTGATGGGTTTATCAGCCTTAAGAATGGGAATGGTGTAAGGGTGAGTGAGACTCCCAGTGTTTGTGATCCTAAAGAATCACAAAACTTGAGGTTGACATTTAGACTCTAGAACTCTGCTGCCAGTAGACAGCGAGGCAGATTGTTAAAATACTTTGTCCGTGGAAGTATCATAGAATTGTTTCATAAAATCGTTAGGGTTTGGAAGGGACCTCGAAAGGTCATCTAGGCCAATCTCCAAGTATTGAGTAACTGAGTCTGCAGTTTGCAGCAACAACCTCAACATCCGTGTAGCAATTAATGGTCTCGGGATTAGGGAGATGTTGGGATGAGGGCTGGACCTGCTGATCCTGGAGGTCCTTTCCACCCATAATGATTCCATGAGCAGAATGTCTTGTATTAAACATGTTTTATATCCCTCCTGCTGTTTGAGGATGTGATTGGCTCTGTCGAGATGCAGCCTGCACTTTGGTCATCTCAGGCTCATCACATTAACATTTTTTTCAGCTCTTCTAGAAAACATGATTGCCTTGAAAACCTTTCAAAACATCCTTTAATTTGCTTGCTCTCCTGCCAGTCTGCTCAGAGGTGAGCTTTGTGCTCTCCGTCACTCAGTGTAATGTAAACCCTTCATGGTTGGTTGATTGCATGCGCTGAACCCAACGTCTTTTCCCAGCAGACAATTTCCAGCAGACCAAAACCGAAACGAAAATTCAAATGCTGAAAGCTGCTTCCTCAAACAGTCACAACCAGTAATCACGAGCAGATGAGGACTGAAACTCTTCAGTCACATGTGGTTCCACAAATAGATTTTGCTTTTCACCAGGCTTCCTGTGTTATTTTGCACGTATGGGTCCCGCAGCTTGCGAAGACCCACGGCAACAGACGCTTTTGTCTTTGTGATCATGTGGAAAAGCAATAAAATAGCTGTCGTGTGTTTCATGGACAAAGATTCCAAACTGTCTAACTTATTCCAACAGGCGAGCAGTCCCACAACAGGATCAACTCACAGGAGTCAGTCACGGTTGTCTGTCTGCCCTTCCACTCAGGATATTTGTAGGTATGTGCTGAGAAACTGCTCTGGGCTGGCTGGTAGTTGGTTTGTGTTAATGTAGCTCTTGATTGTGCTTAGTAGTTCATGGTTTACATGGAGTTTAGTTTTGTTTTTGGTCTCTCTTTGCTTTGGTTCTGTTTTTTAACTTCTCAGTGTCGTGTTTTCCATGTCCTCATGTTCATAATTTTTTTTCTGTGATTTCTCTCTTCTCACCCACCGTTATACCATTCCCATCCCTTTCCTTTTGCTTACTGCTTCATCTAGATCTCCTACCTTGCATGATTTGTCGGAAGATGAGCTTGAACATACAACCCCTGTAATGTTGCTGACCCCTTCTAATAGGGAGTCTGGTAAGAAACAAGTTAAACGAAGGTTTAGGCGGAAAAGAGAGACTGGAGACAATGGTGAGCATGCAGAAATGCGAGGAAAAGGGAAAGACTCTAAATTGCATCCTGAGCCTGCGAGAGCCACCTGGAATGCACCTGATTCATCATCGTCTTCAGATGACAGTCAGTGGGCTCAGGCTAGGAGGAGAGCAAGAGAAAAGGCCAGAATGTCCAGGAGAGGCAGAAGGAACAATAGATCATGCAGTAACCATGATGGGTCCTCAAACAATAATGCTGTTGAACTTGTCACCTTGGAAACAGTGGCTAAAAAGAAGCAAGAGGTGTCTGACCCTGAGAATCCTGCTTTAAATCACCGCCGAAGAAGGGTGCAGAGGCTTAAAGAGTCACAATCTTCAACGTCATCTCAGGAAGCAAGGATTTGCTCAAGAAAATGTGGGAAGAGCAAAGGGAAAAGCTCCTCCAGAGATCATCAGCCTAGACTCAGTAAAGATTTGAAGGACAACTTTGCAGAGGCAGGCTCTGGCAGTGATGCTCTAGCAGTCCCTGATAAAGGAGCACCTGCTCGGGCAGTGCCCAGTGTCACTGATGCTGCTCAGAAGCCTCCAGTGTTGTATGATGACTGGTCTGATGATTTAGAAGTGTGCAGGTTAGTCCTTAATAACAAAGTTTGAACGTTAAGAGGAATTTCTCATTGCTGAGGTCCTAAGTGCCTTTGTTGTGACTGCTGTTGCTATTTCTCAGTGAGAAACTGTGAGGCGGAGCGTAAGAAATAACACTGAGACTTCGCTACAGAGGGATGGGAGTATTTCATTCTGAGGACATACTGGTCTTACTTACAATCAGCACTGCTACAGGGGAATCAAACGTTTAGTTTTTGCTTTGTGAAGCCAGTCACACTGTTTTCTGACAGAGTACTTTGGGGTCTGCAGCACAGCCTCTCCAGCTGGCCAGAAGTTGTGTGGGACTGCTTTGCTCTACCTTGTGAACATTTGGGGCTGTTTGGTACCCATCATAAGGACCAGGACAGTACAAAGGGTGATTGGGTAGAATAAGCATTAAAATAAGCTTCAGCAAAGTAAAAGCAGCACCAATAGTCCTCTCTAGTTCAGGAGTTCAGGCTTTTGACAGTCTGATACGCTTGGTGGGAAGTGTGCAGACAAGAGGGGAGGCTACTGAACTTGGTGGTAGATTTTCATCTACCACCATCCCGTAAGTTTAACAGAACTGATAAACTAATCTCAGTGATTTTATTTTCCATCCCAAATCTTGTGAGCTGGCAGTGACTCTTAGGCACCAAGCATAGATGAGGATCAGGCTTAGCTAATCTAGAACTTCTCACTTTTCTTTGCTGGGAAGAAACTCGCATGGAAGTGTAAACAGTCAGAATGAGGAAGTTCCACATCCTGCAGTTTCACAGAGTACTTCAACCTGCTAACAAACCACAGAGACCATGGTTTGAAAAGACAGACAGGCCCTGTGCTTTTCCACAGCAGGAGCTACTGGCTGTTACATTTCAGTTCAAGAATCAAGAGGCTGGAGCAGGTGCAGAGAAGAGCAATGAAACTGGTGAAGCATCTAGATCTGATGAGGAGCATCTGAGGGAGTTGGGGCTGTTTAGCCTGAGGAAGAGGAGGCTGAGGGGACTTTATTGCCCTCTACAGTTACCTCAAGGGGCAGTGTAGAGAGATGGGTGCTGGTCTCTTCTCACAGGTAGAATGAGAGAAAATCCCTATAGTACAAGAGGGAACAGCCTCAAGCTGCACCAGGCGAGGGTTAGGCATTAACCTAGACTTTAGGAAGCATTTTTTTCTCTGAAAGAAGAGTCAGGGATTGGAACAGGCTGAGCAGGGAGATGGTTGAGCCCTCATCCCTGGTGGTGTTTAAGGATCATTTAGATGTAGTGCTTAGAATCATGGGATTGGAAGAGACCTCCAAAGGGCATCTAGTCCAACCCCCTGCAACAAACAGGGCCATCACTCACCAGAACAGATTGCCCAGGGTCCCAGCCAGCCTGACCTTGAATAGCTCCAGGGATGGGTTCTCCACCACCTCTCTAGGTAGCTTGTTCCAGGGACCTTCCACCCTCAGATTCAAGAACTTTTTCCTACTGTCTGACCTTTATCTACTCTTATCCAACTTAAAACCATGACCCCTTATCCTATCATTCTCTGCCCTATTGAACAGTCTTCCCCAGCCTTCTGATTTGCCTCTTTCAGGAACTGGAAGGCCACTATAAGGTAGTGTACAGGTGACTGTGTAGTTTCTGCCTGTGAAATCAAGTGCTGTAACAAAGGGGTTTTTTCCCTAATATTTTTTAGGACCTGCAAAAGTAGTGCCTTGCATGAAAATTCTTGCATCCTGAAATATTTATGTAGCGGAGTACTCACCACATCAAGACAGAAAGCCTCTGCCGTGGAAGCAGGTACTCACAGACATGAGAAAAAAAGAGGAACGTGAGCAGAAGATGTTTAGGTAGACTCAAACACTGCTGTTCAAATTTACCCCTCATTTTGCATGTTTATGCTGAAACCATGGAGTTGGATCCAGTAAATACTTTAAACTGTAGTGCAGGATGTGGAGACTTGAAATAGCACCCAGAGCCCTCTAAAATCACCAAAACCTGGAAGATTTTGAGCTGCAAGCCTGTGGTGTTTGGCTGAATGGGCTTTTTAATCTGTTTCTCTTTAGGAGATTAGTGCCTTTCTTGGGATCTCAGGGTGATACCTTCCATCATGAGGATCCGAATCTCTGAATCTTCACTCCTCACCCTTTTCTTTTAAAGAACTGTGACTGCTGCTCACTTGGTAAAAGGTGTTTTTGCAAGGTGATTACTCATAGGAATCTCCTGCTTTTTGAGGGATCTCCACCTCTATTGGATGGTCTACTGGTTCATCAGTCTTTTGTTAGAAGAGTGGTTGTTAGTAGGGCAAGGCTGGTTCTCCTCCTTTTCTGCTCTGCCCTGGTGAGACCACATCTGGAATTTTGTGTTCATTTCTGGGCCACTCAGTTCCAGAAGGACACAGAACTGCTGGAGAGACTTCAGCACAGAACCACAAAGATAATGAAGGGAGTGGAGCATCTCCCTGGTGAGGAAAGGCTGATGGAGCTGGGTCTCTTCACCTGGGAGAAGAGGAGGTTGAGGGGTAACTTCATCAATGTTTATAAATATAGAAAGGGTGGATGTCGGGAGGATGGATCCAGGCTCTGCCCAGGAGTGTCCAGTGATAGGACAAAGGGTGGCAGGAACAACTGGAGCAGAGGAGGTTCCATGGGATCATCAGGAAAATCTTTTTCTGTGTGAGGGTAATGGAGCCCTGACACAGTCTGCCCAGAGAGGCTGTGGAGTCTCCTGCTCTGGAGGCTTTCAAACCTCACCTGGATGCAACCCTCCTGCCTTGTCAGGAGGGTTGCATTAGATGGTCTTTGGAGGTCTGTTTCAACTTCAACTTTCTGTGATTCTATGAAGCAGTATGAATTCCTGTTCTCCACTTAATGTATCACAGCCCGACCTGTCACCTCTTTAGGCATCTGGGTTTGCTGTCTCTTTGGGAAGCGGTCTATGGTTCAGAAGGATGTAAGGTGAGCCAAACAAGGCAAGCATGACTTTGTTGTGCTTAGGGTCACTTAACTGGGGGAGAACTGGCTCAAAACCTATTATTAATTTTAATGCAAAGAGATGAAATGGCACCAGTAAGTTTGGGTGAAGGAGACTCTTGGCTTTCGGGATTTAAATACTTAAATCTTGCAGATGTTCAGGTGAGGAGTCTTGTAACCGAACGATTTGACTTTCACTGGGTGGATGGAAATCAAAATGAGCCTATGCAAGGAAGGGAATTAGAAGATCTGAAGCCCAGCTAAAAATTAACATGGTCTCCATGGTAAAGGACAACAAGAAAAGCTTCTGTAAATATAGTAACAGTAGAAGAAAGACCAGGGAGACCCTCCATCCCCAGGAGGAAACATAGTGGTGAATGATGAGGAAAAGGCTGAGGTGCTTAATGAGTTCTTTGCCTCAGTCTTTAGTAACAGGAGTAGTAATGTTGAGGGAAACCCGCCTGGACGTGTTCCTGTGTCCCTGCCTGTGCTGGGGGAGTTGGAACTGGATGATGGTTCCTTCCAACTCTGAGTGATTCTGATTCCATGGCTTCTCCAGTGAGGTGAGCCTGCTCTGGCAGGGGGATTGGACTAGATGATCTTTCGAGGTCCCTTCCGATCCCTGATGATTCTATGATTCTGTGATTCTATGACTTAGTCTTGGTGGTCCTGCTCTGGCAGGAGAATTGGGCTAGATGATCTTTCAAGGTCTCTTCCAATCCCTAATGTTCTGTGATATTGTGATACTGTGAATCTTACACCTTAAGCCAGGGTACAGGGAGATCTTGGAGGCATGATCCCTGGAAGAGTTCAAAATATGGGTAGACATGGTGTTTCAGGAGATGGGTTAGTGGTTAGGGGTTTTAAGGTAGAGAGTCGGACTTGATGATCTTGAAGGTCTTTTCCAGTCTTGATGATTCTCTGAGTCTAAATCCCTTTTAAGATACAGCCCCTAAGTCTTTGAACTACGTCCAGTGCGGTGAATCCTGTTTGATGTGAATCTTGAGTTGCACTGACTCCACGTCTGAGTCAGAAACAACTTGTTCCTATCAGGATGTTCAGTTATCGTATTTATCATCTCTAATGGAAGATTAATAAGAGGACACAAAATGTTGACAAAATAAATGCTTTAGTGTGCTTTTCGCTAATGTTGTTTGCTTTTGAGCCTCTTACGAATTCCAATCACGTTTGCAGAAATGAAGAGAAAGCTTTGTCTAGACCTTTAGTAAATTCCACTGGTTTGGTGCAGCATTTGGAACTGGTTTTTCCCTCTAGCCAGCAAATGACTGTATGGCATAATAGAAGGGCACAAGTGACAGGGAAGAGGTACACCCTGCATCTTTAAAGACTCTGATTGTGAGTTGAGCACAAATCTCTTTTAAACTCATTTCTTCTGGCTAAACAAATAACAAAGAGCTAAATTGCACCAAAAAGCATCCAAGCTAATGCAAACCGTGCCTTTTATTTTCTCTAGACTTTTAATGTCACTGGAAGTTTGGCTTTATGCTCATTACATATTTCATGGTTATCAAGCTAGAAAAGACCTGGAGATTGTTTAGTATAATGCAAATTCTTCACATCACCTTGTTACTTCCTCTCTTAGCTGCTAACTTCTGTACAAGCAGAGCATGACTGGGCTGTGTAATTAATCCAGTGCTTTTCTCTAGGAGCATTTCTAGTGAAGAAGACATCTATTCAAGTCTGCAGGTCACTTTATTTGAAGATCCCAGAGGAGCCTTAGCCTTGTGGTGTAGCTTATTAAAACCATTTTAAACAATTCTAGCAGCAGGAAAATAAGGCTCTTGAGTGTGTAGCTTAGTTGTCTAATTCCTAAACAGTTTAAATGCAAAGCTGGTAAAATAACTTTTGGATGGCTTGAATTTAAAGGAACAAAGAATAGTCATTTGCCTTTGGGACTTTAATTTCCAAAGAAAAGCTATGACTCTGAACTAGAGAAGGCGTTTGGTACAGAAATAGCTCTTGGGTGTTTTGAAAATTGAGTTTGCTTAAGCTACAGGGTCAATAAGAAATCAACACAGAGCCAGTTTCCATTTAAGAACAAAGCCACTGGTTCAGCTAACTTGGCTGGGTTCACAGAATCACAGAATCATTAGGGATAGGAATGGACCCAGAAAGATCATCCAGTTAAAGCCCCCTGCCACAGCAGGATCACCTAGACCAAGTCACACAGGAACACATCCAGGTGGGTTTTAAACATCTCCAGAGAAGGAGAATCCACAACCCCACCGTGCAGCCTGTTCCAGTGCTCTGTCACCCTCACTGTGAAGAAGTTCCTTCTCATATTGATGTGGAACCTCCTATGTTCCAGCTGACACCCACTGACCCTTGTTCTATCACTAGATGCCCCTGAGCAGAGCCTAGCTCCATCCTCCTGACACCCACCCTTCACTTAGGGTCACCCCTCAGTCTCCTGTTCTCCAAGCTCAAGAGACCCAAGTTGAGATCTTGTCAAACATGGCTCATAAAATCAATGGGCACAAGGTGGAAGTTGTGGGAATTTTACACATTGGGTATAAGATTCTGTGTGCCCACTGCAGACACTTGAACCTGGCTTTTGGGTACCAGGTTTCTGGAGATGTTGAGGGAGTTTTTTCATTTTCTTGGGTCTTTTTCAGCAGAACACTGCAAAAGACTGGTTGAGACTTCCTGCTGGAGAGAGTTCAGCACACAACCACAAAGATGATTAAGGGAGTAGAACATCTCCCTGAGGAGGAAAGGCTGAGGGAGCTGGGTCTCTTGAGGTTGAAGAAAAGGAGACAGAGAGGTGACCTCGTTAATGCTGATAACTATAGAAAGGGAGAGTGTCAGGAGGATGGAACCAGGCTCTGCTCAGTGGAATCCAATGATAGGACAAGGGGCAATGGGTGTGAGCTGGGACAGAGGAGGTTCTGCATCAATATGAGAAGGAACTTCTTCATGGTGAGGGTGACAGAGCACTGTCCAGGGAGTTTGTGGAGTCTCCTCTGGAGACATTTATAACCTGCCTGTCGTGTTCCTGTGTGACTGGATCTAGATGATCCTGCTGTGGCAGAGGGATTAAACTAGACGATCTTTCGAGGTCTGTTCCAATCCCTAACATTATGTGATTCTGTGATATCCCATTACAAAGTGACAACAGTTCTAGGACCTACCTCTTTCTTAGGGTTTGCTTACAGCTGGAGCTTTTGTTATCCCAAATTATACAGCTACCGGCTCCAGAAGGACAATGTCTCCATGGAAAAGAGGAAGGACCATGACTTTTTTTACACCTGCCTCCTAAAAAGTGTGTGCATGTACGTGTATCCGTGGTCGCAGAGTACCCAGAACTCTTCTTGAATCCTTTTAACTGTGTAAAACCAGAGGTATCCCAGGAACTTTACTTTTAATAGTGGATGTTGTGAGTTTGGGTTTGATTCTGCCAACGTTGGGTGTTTCACTGGTAGTACCCGCAGACCAAGAACCGATCCACTTGTAGGAGGAGCACTGGTATTTGTCTTAAAGGTCTAAAGGGAAAGCTAGTGCTGTTTGTATTGATTCGCCTTCAAAGAGAAATAACAAATTGAAGGGAAATTGTGGCAGAAGGGAACAAGGAATATTTTCCTGGGCCTAAAAGGGGCTATTGGAAGGCTGGGGAAGACTGTTCAATGGGGCAGAGAACAATAGGACAAGGGGTCATGGTTTGAAGCTGGAAAAAGGGCAGATTGAGGCTGGACAGGAGGAAAAAGCTCTTGAATCTGAGGGTGGAGGATCCCTGGAACAGACTGCTTAGAGAGGTGGTGGGGACCCCATCCCTGGAGCTATTCAAGGTCAGGCTGGATGGGGCTCTAGGCAATCTGGTCTGGTGAGTGATGGCTCTGCTTGTTGCAGGGAGCTTGGACTAGATGCCCTTTGGAGGTCCCTTCCAACCCTGTGATTCTATACCTGACACCTTGTGAATGTCAAGTCTGAAAACGAAAAAGCCGTGTAAACAAACTTGTGCCTCCATGTTGTTGGTTTGCAAGTTCCCTCACTCACTTACTTTTACTGTCCTTCCCGTAAGGATCTGTCACTGTGAGGGAGATGATGAAAGTCCCCTCATCACACCGTGTCGCTGCACGGGGACCCTGCGCTTTGTTCATCAGGCCTGTCTGCACCAGTGGATCAAGAGCTCCGACACGCGCTGCTGTGAGCTCTGCAAGTACGACTTCATAATGGAGACCAAGCTCAAACCTCTTCGGAAGGTAAGGTGCCTTTGCATTTCCTCACCCTCCTTGGGGAAACGAGCACAATTAAAGCAACATCTGCCTGGCCAAAATGGATTTGGATTCGATGTTGGTCAGTCAGTCCCCATGATTTGATTTCTACCTTAGTTAGTTTACAGCAGCAGAGGACTTGGAGTAAAGACACCATCACATGCAATAGAAAAGCACAAATCTTGGAGTTTTTTGTCTTTAGAATTTTCTACTTTTAGAATTTTATATGTTTGGAATTGTCTAGGTTTAGAATTTTCTACAGTCAGAATTTTCTCTGTTCGGAATTCTCTGCTTTTAGAATTTCCTACTGTAGAATTTTCTACAGTCCAGATTTTCTTTGTTTAGAATTTTCTTCATTCAGATTGTAATTTGTTCAGAAATGTTGAATTTAGCTTTTTATTATTGACTCGTCTCCCTCTTTTTAAGCCAGAAAGAAACCATAAGCCAGAAACTCAACACATTGTGCTCCTGGATATGACACAGCCCAGTTCACCCAGTCACTTTTACATTAAGCCCATAACTTCTGCTTAAGAAGGATGTTTATTCCAACATGGAGGCAGCTGTTACGAAATACGAATTTAGCTGCATCTGTTCCAACTGTTACACTTGTGGGCAAATTAATCACTCTTGCGTTAAGATTAATTAATGGAATCTAAAGTACAGGGTGAGCTTGCATCCTGAAAGTCAAATGTATGTTATCTGCGCTCATCCGTGTCCCAGGATAAATCAATTTAATGGGACATGGGTTGTCAGGATAGGGAAGACAAAGAGTTTGTTCACCATATGTGGATTTTGTTTGCCCTGGAGTGAATCAGCTATCCTCTAATTCTTCTCTAGAAACCTTCTCATCCTTTTAAAGGGTTTGGTTGCATCTTTGAAGTTTGAGGCAATCTAGAACAGGGCAGGTTTTTAATTTGTAGTATTTATGTAGGTTCTTTCTGTGTATCTGTGTAACTCTCTGTATCTCTCTGTGTCTCTCTATCTCTTTCTGTGTGTCTTGGTATCTCTAGATCTCTCTCTATATATATGTCTTTATGTCTCTCTCTCTCTTTCTCTGTATCTCTCTCTATGTCTCTGTCTCTCTGTATCTCTTTCTATATATCTGTCTGTAGCTCTCTCTCTCTGTATCTCTGTCTGTCTTTCTCTGTATCTCTCTGTGTCTGTCTCTCTCTATCTGTCTCTGTTTCTTTAACTATCTAGTTAGTTAGTTAGTTGCATCTTTGAGCCAGTCTTGAGGAGTCTATTAGACCTGGATTCAAAATGGAAGGGTCACACCTCTCAGTGAGTTCTGATTTGTGTTCTTGGTCTTGCTGATGATGTGAGACTCTAAAATCGGGTAAGATTTCCATGAGATTCTGAAGTTTGACTGTGGATGACTTAGTTCTGATGAATTTTATCATGTAGCACCTTTGGAACACTCCAACGTCTGGTCTCCTGAAGGGAAACAATTACAAACCACAGAACTGAATTGCAGGTGTCTGTACTTTTGTTTTTTCATAGCACAAAAGCAGAATTTAAATTCAAGACACACTGTTTGACTGAACTGGTGAATTACTGTCTGTGTTCCTGTCCCACTCTTCCATGCACTTTCAATGTCTGTTCACATTTTACATCAAAATCTAGGGATTTATAGCAAAATCATGTTTGAACATCCAATCAGACAGCTACTACCACACATAAGGGGGGTGGTGTGCAGCATACAAAGTCAGCATGAATCAGAGTACCTCTACTAAAACAACAGACTTGTGATAATATGCAGCCGTTTATTTAATTACAGAATCTCTGAGAGCACCAGACATCAAATAACAATCATTTCAGGAAGTTTTTGTGTTGCACTAATGCTTTTTAAGGCATCGCAAGTGTTGCATGTGTGTGAGCAGGTCTTGGTACTTGGATAACTAGAAATTCAAAGATTAAGTGTTAAGCACAGCTTAGTCTGTCTGGTTTATTTCTCCTGTCTCTGTTAAGTCTGTCTGTGGTTATAAATCACATGGCAGCACTTGCAGTGTTGCCTCTCAGCCATCCGTAATGCAGGATTCCTCGGGTATAAAGTGATGTTATTTGGACAGGCTGGAGCAATGAGCTGAGGCCATTGGGATGAGGTTGAACAAAGCCGAGTGCTGGGACACGCACTTCAATCATAACAACCTTCAGCAGCTACAGGCTGGGGGAAGAGGGCTGGAGAACTGCCCAGCGGAAGAGGACCTGGGGGTGCTGGTTGACAGCTGGCTGAACAGGAGCCAGCAAGTGGCCCAGAAGGCCAAAGGTATCCTGGTCTGGATCAGGAATGGGGTAACCAGCAGGAGTAGGGACGTGCTGGTGCCCCTGTACTCTGCAGTTGTGAGACTACACCTTGAGTACTGGGTCCAGTTTTCAGTGCCATGGTATCAGAAGGAACTGAGGTGCTGGAGCAGGACCAGAGAAGGGCAACAAGGCTGGGGAGAAGGCTGGAGAAAAGGCCCTGTGAAGACCAGCTAAGGGAACTGAGGTTGTTTAGCCTAGAGAAGAAGAGGTTGAGAGGACACCTTATTATTCTCTACAGTTACCAAAAAGGAGATTGTATCGAGGCTGCTGCTGCTCTCTTCTCCCAAATGACCAATGACCGGATGAGGGGAAATGGCCTCAAGTTGCGTCAAGGGAGGTTTAGATTGGGTATTAGAAAGATGTTCTTTCCTGAGAGAGTGGTTGGGCACTGGAACCAGCTGCCCAGGGAGGTGGTAGAGTCCCTATCCATGGAGGTGTTTCAAAACTGAGTAGCTAGAGCACTTGAAGCCATGGTCTGGAGGTTAGGGAGCTGTTGGGCTGAAGGCTGGAGGAGGTCCTTTCCAGACAGGATGATTCTACAATTCTATGTTATTTACCATTAAGGAATTAAAAGGTCTCAGGAAGCTTGCATGAGTTCCTTACTGAGCTCTCCCAGGCAATATTCATCCTGAGAAAATCACTGCTTGAGAAAGGTCATAATCCTGTACAAGTAGCCCCTGCATTTCATCTCTCTTTAATTTGATGTTTCAAGTACAGTGGAAACAGGAACTATTTGAAAAGACTGAAATGGATTAAAGAATCAAGTGAAAAGGTGTTTAAAATGCAGAAACATCTTCAAACGGAGATTTAGAATCACAGAAATGGAGATTTACCTGCAGTTTCTCGCTGCTCTACTTCAAAATACTCTTCATATTTAAATTTTTCTGTCCATTTCAGACGTCTGGTGTCTGATGAGAAGTTTTACTTTGATGCCCGATCCAGACCAGATTATTCTGTGATGTCGGAGGTGTCTGTTTTCTCGCCTGATTTTGTTTTATCTTTGAAACTGTGTACAAATACTGTCTTATTTACATGAGATGTAAGCAATATTGCTTGTTCTTGCTGTATAGTTTCTCTTAGTCATTAAAGAAGGGGTCCATTTTTTTCTTCAGAGAAGCTCTGTGTGCTTTGGGAGTTGGCTTTCTTTCTGACAGAAATAGCTTCCGAGTTCATCACTTAAAACTCAAGGGCTGGGATTGTGCTTTCCGTACAGAGTGATGAGTTTCTGTTAAACAGAAGCTAAGCCAGTCTTAAAATATTGATAAAGAAAGAAACTTGTTCCTTTTATTCCAAACCCTGTATCTTTTCAGTGCTGTGAGCAATAAAATGCCCATGCTGGCTTTCACTCTCATGCAGGATTCAAAAGTTGAAGTCCCAGTTGGAGATCTGTGGTTCACAAGTGTCCAGAGTAGTGCATTTAGGTGCTGGAGAGAAGTTATAGGACTGGCTGACACAAACTCCCATATAAAGCAAAATCCAGTTGAAGAATCTGTGCCCCTTGGTGGTCAGGTTGGTCATGAACACGTTAAACCAGTCTGGGGAAGATTTCACTGGTTTGGTTTTGTCACAGAATCATCCTGGCTGGAAAGGATCTCCAGGATCATCAAGTCCAGCCCTCAGCCCAGCAGCTCCCTAACCCCTACACCATGGCCTCAAGTGCTCTAGCTACTCACTCTTTAAACACCTCCAGGGATGGGAACCACACCACCTCCCTGGGCAGCTGGTTCCAGTGCCCAACCACTCTCTCAGGAAAGAACATCTTTCTAAGATTCAGTCTAAACCTCCCCTGATACAACTTGAGGCCATTTCCCCTCGTCCTACCATTAGGAATTTGGGATAATATTGATCAGTAATAGCTGAATCAGCTACTGTATCAAAAGCAAATAAGACAGTAGGTGAGAGAGATTCTGTGTGCCAACAGGACCATAGGATCGGTAGGAGCTGTGTAACTGATTAAGATGTAGGGTTTGAGCCTACAAGACCCCTTGTGGGCAATGCCCAGCTGTAAGGCAGAGAAATAAGCAATTCCTGAGGCTCCTTAAAAAAGCCCAACAGCGAATGCCCTATGGAAGAAACATAAAGGCAGAAAGCTGCTCTGGGAGCTGTGATAGACAAAAGGGAAGTCCAGACTGAATCTTTACATGCCTTTTCTTTCCCAGACTTAATGTTTCACTGACACATCGCTTCTGCTCCCCACACTGGGGTTGAAACTTCACAGGGTGCCTATTTTTTGCACAGTGGGCTACTCTGAATCCAGAGGCTGGAGCTCTTAGCTAAAGTGGGAGAGATCCAGAGTCTGTGCTCCAGGCAGTCCTTGAGTAACTCTTAAAAAAACCCCTACTGCCTGGAGGAATGACTTCAAAAGCGACTGCTTTGTAGATAATTTATGGTTTTAATAGAAAATCTAGTAGCAAGCCTGGTAAATTCCATGACAGCAGGAAGTGCTAAGGGTGTTGGTTTATTTTTGGTCAAATTCTCACTGAGGAATTTGTATTTACGTTCCTTAGTTAAGAATGTAGTGATCACTGCCTATAGCCTGCAGGGAGTTCTCTGTGGAACCCTGCTATGAAATCAAAAGTGGTTGCCATCAGAAACCACTTCCCTTGCCAGAACAGACTCTCGGAACCAGAAGACTCTTCCAGGAGAAAACCAGTTAACCGTGGAGCAACTGGTTCTGTTTCACTTCCTATTGTTACTTCTTATTCCCCTGTGCTGTGAAGGATGGAATCACAGAATGGTTTTGGTTCAAAAAGACCTCAAAGATCGTCTAGTTCCAGCCTCCCCTGCCATGGGCAGCAACACAGATCAGTAGGTTGGGTGTGACACGCTTGGCTTTTGATTGGTTTCTGATATGGCTGATCTCCTTCTCTGGGGATGTTTAAAACCCACTTGGACTAGGTCTAGGTGATCCTGCTGTGGCAGGGGGATTCGGCTAGATGATCTCTCGAGTTCTTTTACAATCCCTCATGTTCTGTGATGCTGTGATGATAAGAAGTCCAACGGTATCCTGGGGTGGATCAGAAGGGTTAGTAGATTGAGAGAGGTTTTTCTCCCCCTCTACTCTACCCTAGTGAGACCACATCTGGAATATTGTGTCCAGTTCTGCATCCCTCAGTTCCACAAGACCACAGAGCTGCTGGAGAGAGTCCAGTGCAGAGCCACGAAAATGATGAAGTAAAGCATTTCCCTGATGAGGAAACGCTGAGGGAGCTGAATCTCTTGAGCTTGGAAAAAAAGAAGACTGGGGGTGACCCCATGAATATGGTAAAGGGTGGGTGTCAGGAGGACGAAGCCAGGCTCTGATCAGGGGCACCCAATGATAGGACAATGAGCAATGGGTGTGAGCTGGAACAGAGGAGGTTCCACATCAATATGAGAAGGAACTTCTTCCCCATGAGTGTGACAGAGCCCTTGAAGGGGCTGCCCACGGGGGCTTGTGGAGTCTCCTTCTCTGGAGACGTTTAAAAGCCACCTGGCCATGTTCCTGTGTGACTGGATCTACGGGATCCTGCCATGGCAGGGGGATTGGACTGGATGATCTTTCGAGGTCCCTTCCAATCCCTAATGTTCTGTGATTCTGTGATCCAGCTAATACTGGATAGGTCAGCTAACAGTGACTGGTTGTGGGATTAGTTCCCTTTTAACCCAGTTCACTGAATACTTTGCAGTCTTTAACACAGAAGAGGATCCTGCATTTCCTTTTGGTTTCTGGTGCAGCTACACAGGGTTGCCAAGGCAACCTGCTCCAGTGTTTTCTTTCTTCCAGTGAACTGTCTCCAGGCATCACTGCTCTTGAATCCTTTCTATTCAAGCGTGGGGTTAGATACTTCACTAGTGTGCACAAAGCTATTCGTTTCTTATTGCCTCTTGTATCGTCACATGTGTCTTTTAAAGCTTTAAAAGTAAAAAGAATCCTATAGCATGTATATCCTGTTGTGATTCCTGTTGTTCAGAGAGCGTGGTAGTGTTACTGCTAATTTTTCTGCATGCTCTGGGTTGCAGAGTCATGTGGTCGTTGCATTATCATGCTGTAACAAGAGTAATAGGCATGAGCTGTCTCAGTGTGGGCAGAACTTGGGTTACCTTTCCATCACCATATTTTCTTCTCTTCCATTCCACATGGCTTTCATTGGCAGTTCCAATGTGCTTTTGATGAAGGGTTGTGACCTCTAAGGACTCGTGCTAGAAGTAGAGTGGCCAGCAGGACTAGAGGGGTGATTGTTCCCTTCTACTGGGCACTGGTGAGGCCTCATCACAAATGCTGGGTCAGGTTTGGGCACTTCAGTACAAGGATGTTGAGGGGCTGGAGCGGGTGCAGAGATGGGCAGCAAAGCTGGTGAACGGCCTGGAGGACAGGTCTGATGAGGAGAGGCTGGGGAAACCGGGGTTGTTTAGTCTGGAGAAAAGGAGGCTGAGGG
>VXBP01006367.1:109736-141731 GCA_013400115.1 Rhinopomastus cyanomelas | reverse complement strand
AGCCTGAGGTCTGCACCAGTACAGACAGGAGAGAAGAGCCGCTGCCACCTCCAGTGCCACAGCACCCCTGGGCACCCAGCGAGCTCCAGTGGGAGCAACGGGCTGTTTCCTGGTGGTGGGACCTGTTCTTTACCAACAACATCCTTCCAGGCTGCTTCCGAGACCATCTGCCCTTGGGATCAGGGGAGACCTCTACGCTCGGTTACCCCATCCCTGCCCTGCCCTATAACCAGGCTCTAGCTCCTGTGGTGACCCAGCACAGGGTCATTGCATCATCCTGGCTGAGAAGGACCTCTAGCATCAGCCAGCCCAGCCCTTGGATTCCAACAGCTCCCTGACCCCCCAGACCTTGGCCTCGAGAGCTCCAGCTACTCAGTTTTTAAACCCCTCCAGGGATGGGGGCTCCAGCACCTCCCTGGGCAGCCTGTTCCAGTGCCCAGCCACCCTCTCAGGACAGAGCTTCTCCCTCAGATCCAACCCAACCCTCCCCTGATGCCTCTTGAGGCCATTTCCCCTCATCCTATCATCAGTGATTTGGGAGAGGAGCCCAGCAGCAGCCTGGCTCCAAGCTCCTTGCAGGCAGCTGGAGGGAGCAAGAAGGTCTCCCCTCAGGTCTCTGCCCTTCGCTGGGCTGCAGCTGTCACTGCCCTGGTTGTGAGCATCAGGAGCTCCTCCTGCTAGAAGGGAGATGGAAACCCCCTTGGGACCAGGCAGAGGTTTTCCTCACCTGGCCAGGGAGGATCCTGGAGCTGCTGCAACCTCTGCTGCAGCAACTAAAGGTCACTGTTGGACCACAGTGTGGAGGAGCCCTGGCGGGGGGCTGTGCTTTGGGGCTCTGGTTTCACTCCTTCTGGACAGATGTTGGGTGACAGGTTTGGTCCAGATGTTGGCAGTAAATTGGGATGTTAAAGGACAGGAACCTCTGTCTCAGTGAGGTCAATCTGCCAGCAGCAGCCCCAGCACACGGGGTTCCTGCACCCTGATGCCACCACATTGCTTGGGGGGGGCTTCCAGAGAGGGACCTGAACAGGAGCCAGCGGGTGCCTGGGAGACCAATGGCACCTTGGCTTGCATTGGCACTGGTGTGGCCAGCAGGAGCAAGAAGGGGATCCTGCTGCTGTACTGGGCTCTGGTGGGGCTGCACCTGCCTGTCCTTGGGCACCGCAGGACAGGAAGGACAGGGTGGGGAGGGGGAAGAGAAGGGCAACTGGCCTGGTTTGGGGTCTGGAGAACAGGGCTGATGGGGAGAGACTGAGGGAGCTGGGGCTACTCAGCCTGGAGAGGAGGAGGCTGAGGGGAGACCTCACTGCTCTCTGCAGCTACCTGAAGGGAGCTGGAGCTGCTCAGCCTGGAGAGGAGGAGGCTGAGGGGAGACCTCTTTGCAGCTCCCTGCAGGGAGGATACTGTGAGGCTGGGGTTGGCCTCTTCTCCCTAGGGACTGGTGACAGTAGCAAAGGAGCTGGGGTCAGGCTGTGCCAGGGGAGGGTCAGGTTGGATCTGAGGACAAATTTCCCAGCAAGAGTGGGGAGCCCTTGGGACAGGCTCCCCAGGGAGCAGGTGGAGGCTCCATCCCTGGAGGGGCTCAACTTGCTCTACTGGCAGAGCAGAGCCTGGGGGCTCAGAACAACCCCAGCTGGGCCAGCTGGTCGCAGAGCTGGGCACGAGCGTGTCTGCTCCTGGCCCACGGGGACCCCTGGATAAACAGCTGGTCCCCCACCTCACGGGCCAGCAGGACGCCCGAGCTCGACACACCTCCGGCTTTAATACCGCACCTCCGGTTGGCAGACACCCCTGGGTGCCCACAGACCCCGCCAGACGCGCACCCCCGGCCCCGCCTGCGGGTGCCCTGCACCCAGAGCACTCAAACCTGGACATCTCGGGGCTGGGGGGCTCCTGCAAGCCGGAGCCATCGTCTCCAAGTCACAGCGTCTGTCCATCCCTGTGCCAGCTGCCTCGCCAGACAGCACCCATGGCTGAGCAGCCTGCTCCCAGGGGTGCCAGCCCCAGCCTTGCGGCGTGGAGGGCTGCAGGGGAAAGAACGCAGGGTCTTCCTCATATGGCCACCAGGTTCTGAGCCACTGGCCACACCCCTCTCTCCGTGCCGTCAGCCGGCCACAGGGCAAGACGGGCACCACGGCTCTGTGCCACGGGCTGCCAGCCCAGCCTTCACAGCGGAGTGAGGTCCAGTCCGTGCGGAGCCGGCGAGGAGCAAGCAGCGGCTCGGGGGCACCCGCGGGCCCCCGCAGCCCGTTAAGCAGCCTTCTTGCCCTGCGTGGCCAGCAGCTGGGCGGCGCAGTAGGGGACGAGGCCGGCCGTGGCCAGCGGCACGGCCGCGCTCTTGCAGAAGGACAGGGCGTAGAAGAGCAGCTGCACCTGGGCCGGGGGCTTCCAGCCGTCGAGGAGGTGCAGGACCAGCAGGGAGGCGGCGGCGCAGCCCAGGCGGAAGGGCAGCCGCTGGCCCCGTTCGCCCCGGCGGCTCTCCAGGTACAGGCGGGAGTTGAGGGCCAGCCCCAGCCCGAGGAGGACGCCCAGGTTGCGGAAGAGGCTGGCGAACGGGGTGGTGTCGAGGTGGACCCAGGCGGGGTCGGCGCACCAGCGCCGCGCCTTCTCCAGCGTCCACAGCAGGTCCACCCCGAGCAGCCGCAGCAGCAGGTAGAAGCCCAGGGCGAAGCCGAAGAGGAAGGAGGTGACGGCCAGGTACCGCCGGAGGCTGGCGCCGTAGATGCTGCCGACGTGCTCGAAGGTCTTGGCCACCATCATTCCTGCCGGCGACAAAGGGGCACCGGTCACCCAGTGACCTCCCGACTGGGTGCAGGGCAGGGAACCGGGGGGAGCCCACAGGAAACCACAGGGCAGGGACCCAGGGGGATCCCATAGGAACCCACAGGGCAGGGACTAAGGGGGATCCCATAGGAACCCACAGGGTGGGGACTCAGGGGGATCCCATAGGAACCCACAGGGTGGGGACCCAGGGGGATCCCATAGGAACCCACAGGGCAGGGAACCGGGGGGAGCCCACAGGAAACCACAGGGCAGGGACCCAGGGGGATCCCATAGGAACCCACAGGGCGGGGACTCAGGGGGATCCCATAGGAACCCACAGGGCGGGGACTCAGGGGGATCCCATAGGAACCCCCAGCCCATGAGCCCTTCCCCGCTGGCCCAACAGGGGTGCTGGGGGTCCAGTGCACTCACCTGAGATGACCCCCGTGATGACCTGGTGGGGGAAGTGGGCGGCGATGAAGACTCGGGACAGGCAGACGCAGACCTGAACCGCCCAGAAGCCCGTCCAGAGCACCAGCCACAGCACCCTGCGAGGGGGCAGGGGGCAGGGGTCAGGCTCAGGGGCCGGCTCACACGCCTTGAGCAGCGCGGAGCCTGTCCTGATGTCCTGGCTCGTTGCCCGCAGCCTGGTGGCCCCCACGGGCTTGGCTCAGCGCCCGGCGGCTCCCCAGCACAGGCTGGTCTGGAGGGCAGAACTCACCAGTATCGGAGGGTCTTGGGCTGCTTCTTGCCGAGGGCGGCTGAGAGCAGCGCCGTCACCATGACGTAGTAGACGCCTGCGGCACCCATGGCATGGCCGGAGGGGCTCCCTGGGCCACAGGGGAGAGAGCCGGGTCAGAGCCCTTCTGCAGAGGTGGCCGTGCCCGCGTGCCCCAGGCTCCCCGGCGGCAGCCCAGGTGTCAGAGGCTGCAGCACTGAGGGCTGGGCTCTTCTCCCAGCGCCAGGACAAGAGGAAAAGGGGGGGACCAGAGCCTGGACTGGGCTGCCCAGGGCACTGGGGGAGTCCCCATCCCTGGAGGTGCTGAAGGCCAGCCTGGCTGTGGCCCTGAGTGCCCTGGGGTGGCCGCTGGGGTGATGTTCTGGCTGAGCTCAGAGGGCTTCTCCAGCCTGGATCATTCTGTGGAACAGGGTGCAGATGCCCCCAGCCGAGCTCCAGACCCAGGGGCATCTGCACCCTGTGGGTCTGAGCAAAGGGGAGGCTCTGCGGATGCTGTTTCGCTGTTTCAGTGGCAGGAGGGGGGTGGCCAAGGCTCATGCCAGCCACAGTGGCACAAGGGACGTCACCACAGCTCTGCTGGGCACCAGGTCCCTTGACGGCAGGTGCCCAGCTGCATCCCTGGGTGCAGGCAGGGCTGCAGCAGGGGACAGCAGTGGGGTTGTGGGGGGAGCTATGGCTCTGGCTCTGTGTCCTGTCTGCTGGGGTCAAGGCTGGGGGTGCAGAACAGGGTCCTGGCCCGGGCCAAGGCCACAGGGGCAGGGCTTGTGCCGAACCGCCACGTCTGCACCGGGGGTCAAGGTCTGCTCTGCGCAGGGGCTGCCCTGCCTCCACCTGCCGCCGCTGGGGAGAGCGGCACCCAGCCAGCACCCCCCTTCCCTGCAGGAACCAGGAGCCCTGTGTGCAGCTGGCCCCGGGCAAGTGCCCGAAGGGCTGGGGGTCCTCACCAGGGCCGGTCTCACAGGTGAGCGGGAACTGCTGGATCTCCGGGGCGGTGACGTTGCTGTAATAGTCCGTCTCGTGGACCCACCAGTACGGTCTCTCCCCAAAGAGGATCCTGAACAGAGAGGAGAACGTTGGCTGGAGGGCTCCTGGGCACCAGAGCAGGGGGCTATGGCTGCTGCTTCGGCTCTGGCCCAGGAGCTGGAAGAGGCCGAGGAGCCGGGAGCGGACGAGGACACCCCGGCAGATGGAGCATCCCGCTGGCTGCCGGGTCCCAGCAACGGGTCTGGGCCCCCTCCCTGGCCCCTGGAAGGGAAGAGTGAGACTGTTGTGGGAGCAGGTCGACAGCAGAGAACAAAGAGCAGAGTCTGCTGCCTCTTTAAGTCTTTCTCAGGCCAAGAGCATCTCATGGTGGCACCCAAGGCAGAGGCCACCCGTCCTGCCAGCCAGCGCGGGCATCCCTGGGATAGGAGCTGTGGGGTTAAGTGCAGAGCTGGGGCAGCCAGACTGGGGGGGCACCAAGCCTTGACCCCACATCTCAGAGATGTGCTGGACCCCGCTGGGGGCTCCCCGTGCTGCAGTGGGGGGGCTCTGTGCAGCCCTTGCCGAGAGCTGAGACAGAGGGAGCTGTTGCAGGAGGAGGCTGAGGGGAGACCTCACTGCTCTCTACGGCTACCTGAAGGGAGCTGGGGCTGCTCAGCCTGGAGAGGAGGAGGCTGAGGGGAGACCTCACCGCTCTCTGCAGCTGCCTGAAGGGAGGCTGCAGTGAGGTGGAGGTTGGCCTCTTCTCCCTAGGGACTGGTGACAGGAGCAGAGGAACTGGGGTCAGGCTGTGCTAGAGGAGGGTCAGGTTGGGTCTGAGGACAAACTCCTTCCCAGCAAGAGTGGGGAGCCCTTGGGACAGGCTGCCCAGGGTGGGGCTGGAGGCTCCATCCCTGGAGGGGCTCAACAACCAGCAGCCAGGGGGTTTGAGGAGCTGGGGTAGCAGCTGGGGGGCTGTAGGGTGGATGGTTGGACTGGATGATCTCAAAGGTCTTTTCCATCCGGGATGATTCCACGATTGTAGGATTAATCCAGCTGCAGGAACAGCCCCGGGTGGGATCCACTCACCACTTGAAGACCAGGTTGAGCCAGTCGCCGATCACAGCCACCCAGAGCAGCCGGACGCCCACCGCCTCCTGGAAGTGGAACCAGACGGGGAAGAAGACGAAGAACGTGTTCCGGAGGTCAGCGGCGAAGGAGATGAAGAGGAACCAGTCCTGGGAGCCCTGGAAGTGCTGCTGCAGCCAGCGCGTCGCCCGGATGCCGCCGTCGTGCAGGAGGTTCATCTGGGCCTCCATCGTCCCGGCAGCGGTGCCCCTGTGCCGCCGGCGTTTTATACCCCACGGGCTCTTGTTTGCCACGGGCAGGTCGCTTGTCCCAGCGCTGATCTTTGGACCCAAAACCACTTTTGCCAAAGGTGCATCAAGGAGGGGGGTGGATGGAGGGGGGGGTTGTTGTTTGGAGCCTCTTATGTAAAAGGGGAGAACAGGCTTCGAGGGCGTCGGGACGGGGGGAGCTCCGGTGCTTTAACCCTTCCCCGCGGCTCAGGAGGGGACCCTGCTAGCAGGGAGCTTGCCCCAGGCACCAGTTGGGTTGCCCTGGGATACAGGCTGGTTTGTGTGGGGCATGGAGGGCGGGCTGCCCATCCCCACTGTGATTGGCCAAGACCCCCCCTGATGGACAGACCCTCTTCTTGCTGCTGAGACCCCCCCAGCTGATGGACAGACCCTCCTCTTGCTGCCAGCCCGGGCTTAACCAGGTCTCTGCACAGCAGCAGCCTTCCCAAGCCGTTCCTGGAGCTCCCCACAGCCCCAGAGAACCTGGAGGAGCTCCTGGCTTGCAGAGCTGATTTGCTGGCCGCTGGTGTGAGCTCAAAGGACGCCTGGCAAAGAAGATCCTCCCTGTTTCCTGCACAAAGCTGCTCCACCAGGCTCCATCTGCAGGGATGGGGCCACCCCCACGGCTCATCCTGCAGGTGCCAGGTCCCTGCCCATGGCCTTTCCCTGCCCCGGCCCCGCAGCCTTATCACCCTGTTCCTCCCCGGAGGCTGCAGTGAATGAGTAACGTGGAGAGCTCTTTCCAGGAGCTTGAGGACACAGGGTCACCTGGGTGGGAGAACCCTCCATCCCCAGCCCGGCCAGCAACTACAGCGGCTGGCTCGCGGGCACGCAAGCCCTGCGGCATCGCCGGGGGCCACCGCCGCGGAGCTGGGCAGCCGGGGGAGCGGGGAAGAGATGTTAATGATTAGCAGCCAGTGAAAACGCATCACTTATCTCCCTCCTCGAGGAAGTTCAGGCCAGGGTCCCTGAACCGCTGCCCCCTGGCACAGAGCAGGCAGAGGTCAGGGCCAGCGGCCAGTGCTGCCGGCAAACAGCTGCATCTGGCGGCATCCTGCCCCTTCCCTGGGCTGCCGCAGGGTCTGACAGGCAGAGCCATGGCACAGCCTCCTCCAGGAGTACGAGCACAGACGGCTCTTGGAGCCACCAGCCTGGGGAAGAGGGGTCACATTTGGGGGTGCCTGAGCTCTGCAGGCAGCTGGGGGGAGAGGTCTGGCCCCATCTGCCTTCCAAGATGCTGCTGCTGGTGGCTGCAGAGGAGCAGCAACCACGAGGTCTGCAGGCAGCTCATCCCAGAACACTGGGGATTGGAAGGGACCTCGAAAGATCATCCAGTCCCGTCCCCCTGCAGGATCCCCTAGACCGAGTCCCACAGGAACTCATCTCAGGCCCCAGGAGCTGCCCGACAGGGGCAGCAGCTGGGATCCCTCCTAGTGTCCTGGGCACGAAGCCTCACCCTGTGCTCAGCATCCTTGACCCAGGCTGGCCTCATCCTGCTCTGTCCCTAGGGCTGCAGCAGGGCCAGAGCAGCCTCACCACTTGGTGCCAGGGAGCAGGGGCAGCACCGGGAGCTCACCCCAGTCCTGCACTGCCACCGGCCAACTGGAGGTCGGGCACCCAGGACACTCCGTGCAGGTGCTGCAGGAACAGCCCCAGCAGCACTGGTCCTCCTCAGCCCTCGAGGTGGATGCTGCTGCCCCAGCCTGAGCTCCCAGCCCACGGGAAGACAACCCCAGCAGAGCAGAACTTTGCACAGAGACAGGGTGATTCTTGCAAAACAAACTCCCCACCAGCTCCTTCCCAGGGCCCTTGGCCGAGGGCGGCTCTGGTCAGCGTGAAGGAATGCGGCCGGCGTGGCCTCCGCGTCAGCAGCCCTTTGAAAGGGTCAGCAAGAAATCCTTCCCGAGAGGACCTACTGCAGGGATCGGGGGCAAAAGCTGCTGGGGGATGGGGGGGACTGCTGTGGCTCCAGCCCCCTCGGAGAGGGCCGCTGCAGGGAAACAGGCTGCGTCACGGAGAGGCTGGGAAACAGAGGGGAGCTGCCAGCTCCTCTGCTCTGTGGGGCTGCTCTGTGCCAGAGCTGCTGGGGGCTCCACGCAGCAGAGAGGTTTCCCAGAGCCAGCTCTGTGCTGGTGATCGCTCTGGTGGATCTCCATCCCTGCAGCTGGGGCTGGAGCTGGGCAGGAACTGGGGTAGGAACTGGGGCAGGATGCGGGTAGCAGCTGGGGCAGCAGCTGGGGCATCAACTGGGCAGGAGCTGGGGTAGGAACTGGGGCAGGATGTGGGTAGCAGCTGGGGCAGCAGCTGGGCAGGAGCTGGGGTAGGAGCTAGAGCAGGAACTGGGGCAGAGGCTGAGCAAGACTGGGGGCAGCAGAGGCTGGTGACCTCCTGGGCACTGCGGGTATCAAGTCCTGGCTGGTTTGGCTGTTGGCTCTGCGAGGGCCATGCCAGGCCCTGGCTTGTCCCCTGCACCAGAGCACCGCTGCCCAGGGACGTGCACTGCAAACAGGGGGCGGGGGGGGCTTTCCCAGGGGTGGAGGGGGAATCGGGCCAGTGCAACGGGATCTGTGCACATTGAACCCGGGATCAGCCCCGGAGCCCTGTGCCAGCAGCAGCTGCCTGCGGGACACGGTGTCCCTGCAGCTCCCAAGGCGGCGACGGTCAGAGCAGCCCAGGTGGCCGCCGTAACGGCACGTTCTGCACGCGGGGCTCGTGCCTCCTCCAGAAAGCTGCCAGTGTGCTGCAGGTCCTGGGGCCAGGCAGTGGGCAGCGAGCTGGTCCCACCTGCGTCAGCAGCGGGCAGAGTCCAGGCAGCACCCTCGAGCACGCGGGTGCACGCTGGTAGCCACTGAGCCGGCTGGCTGCCACCTCCTCACAGCTGTCTCTGAGCCCTGGCAACTGCCTTGGGGCACAACCCCGCTCCAGGGCACTGAGCTGCCCACTGCTGCCCCACATCCCGGTGCTGCCAGGAGCTGCCCCAGCCTCTTGAGGGAACACACTGCTGCCTCGAGGGCATTGCCCCGGGGGGACCCCGCTCCCACGGTGGTGCCCCCACCGTTCCCCAAGGACCTGTTGGCATCTGCAGCCGTGAGGCTGGAGCTGAACTGCCCTCACTGACCCCCCATCCTCAGCATCCCCATCCCAGTGCAGAGAGGCTTCAGCAGGCTCCAGCTGCTGCAGGATCCCACAGCCCAGCCTGCGTGTGCAGCGAGGGGGGTGCAGGAGCAAGGGTCCCCGTGCCAGCGGGGGCTGAGCGCAGCCGGCGGCAGCAGCCAAGGCCAGAGCAGGGCTCAGCACCACCGTTACACATTAACCCCCTTGTTTGCCCCACACTCCCCAACAGAAGCCTCCTGCCAGTACCGGGGGCTCAAAAGCACGGCCGCCACGGGCTCCCACAGCTGCACCACTGCTGCACCAGCCTCACCTGTGCCCGTGCCAGCAGCAGCCGCAGCGCTGGGGAGCTCTGGCCACCGGCCACAGGAGCTGCAGCGACACCCACGAGCGACACAGCTTGGTCAGAAGCAGCACCCAAGGGCCTGTTTATTGGGGGGGAAGTTCAGCCCGGGAGGTGCCCATCCTGCATCCCTGCAGGGTGCTGGGGGCTCCCAGGACAGCCCAGTGCACTGGCACCAGAGCAGTAGCCAGAGCTCGGCACCGCCGCGGAGCTGCAGGGTGTCCTGAAGCTCCTGGTGGCCCACAGCCCTCACGGTGGTGGTCCAGCACCCTGGGCAAAACCCCCGGCGGGGACTGTGGTCCACGGGGAGCTGCGGCTCCGCTCAGCCCTGTCCAGCACCGTCGCCTCACGAGCACCGACCTACCTTGAGGAGGTGGTAGGAGCCTCGACCCACGGGAGGAGAGCGGCTGTGGTCGCGTCCTGGGTGGAACATCCCGAACCCCTTCCTCGGGGGCCGCTCCTCTGCGGCTCGGAGTCTGCTCCTGGCGGCACCACGGTGCTGGAGCGAGAGCTGAACCCCTCCAAAACCTGACCCCGAGCACCAGACAACCCGGCTGCGGGGAGGGCAGGTCCTGGTGCGGCGGCGGGGTCCCTGCAAGGATGGACCTGGTGCTGGACGTGGGCCACCCGCAGCCGCAGGGCCGGGGCGGCGCTGGCCCTGTCCCTGTCAGACGCCGCCGGGCAGAGCCGGCAGGCTGAGGTTGAGGAAGCCCCCGTAGCGGAAGGGGGGCAGGCGTGGGGCGCAGGCGGCGGCGAGGGGCAGGCAGGCGAGGGGGTTGGCCCCGCAGTCCCCCACGTCCTGCTTGCTGCTGAAGTAGACGCTGTCGGGCGAATCCACAGAGGGGTCCTCGTCAAAGTAGTTGTAGGGTCTCAGGAAGAAGCCGACACCGTTCCCCACTGTCACCGTGTTGGGGACGTCTTCAGCGTGGGGCACGTGCAGGAACCCTACGGAGATCCAGGCGACCAGGTCCTGGGCAGGAGGAGAACCAGGAGCCCCCCAGGTCAGGCTGAGGGGGACCCATCCAGCTCAGCAGCCACCCGGCTGGGTCAGGTGAAGCCTCTGGCCAGGTGGCCTCCGTGGTGCTCGGGTCCCCTCCGGCCCTGCCTCACCTCGTTAACGATGGTCTCGTTGTTGATGAAGTCGGCGAAGGCGACGGTGGGCGTCCAGGGGTCGTTCTGGTTGTAGATGCTGGAGCTGGTGGGCTCCTCCTCCTTGCGCCGGGTGACGGCCAGCTGGTACCTGAGGACAGATTGGAGACATCTAGGGTTGGATGTCGGGGAGAAGCTCTTCCCTGTGAGGATGCTGATGCCTGGTTGCCCAGGGAGGCTGCGGCTGCCCCACCCCTGGACATGTTCGAGGCCACTTGGATGGGGCTCTGGGCAACCCAGTCTGGTGGGGACAGAGGTGCCGCTGCCCCACAGCAGGGGGGTTGGAACTAGATCTTCACGATCCCTTCCAGCTGAACCCACTGTGTGATTCTATGGCAGGTAGAGAGTCGGGAGCAGCCCCCCCCGGGGCCGGGCACGTGCCAGGGGGAGCTGAGCTGAGCCAGGTCACGGAGGGAACAGGCTGATGGGGACCAGTGTGGCAGCAGCTGGCACCTTCAGCTTTCAGTGGCTGAAGTTTTTTTTAGGGTGGCCACTTGGGCTTCACGATCCCAAAGGTCCTTCCCAACCTGGATGATTCTCTGTCTGAGCTCCCCGGGAGCCGCTGGCTGCTCTACGACAGGAGCAGGCGCTGCCCGACCCACCGGCCCCCGGCCACAGCCCCGTTCCTCTCCCACCTCACAGCCTCCTCGGCTCATGAAGCTCCGCGTTTGCCCCCCCAGCCCTCTGTCCTCCCCCAGGGTCCTCACACCGAGATGTCAAGACCCGGGGATACCAGCGCTTCCCTCAGGAGTCCCCCCTGGGAGCCCAGTTGCCCTCACAGGGGACAACACATCCGATTGCCCCACGTTCATCTTATCTGGGGTCAGATTCCTTCCTGTGGGCTGCGGCAAACAGATGGTCCTTGAGCAACTGCCCGAGGGGTTTCTGGAGCCAAGTTGTTGTGTGTGTTGGCGGGTTAACCCTTTCCTGCAGCCCGGCGCCGCCGGCCGGCTGGCTACTAGGGCTTCCCTACCTTCCCCAGCTGATGGCCCTTTCCATGCGGCTGCTGGTGGGCAGGTGCTCCCCGGCGAAGCTGGTGACCTGGATGCGGTAGCTGCGCGCGTGGCCCCACTTGTTGGGGTTGGGGCCGGTGAAGGAGAGGTAGCGGGGCACGCGGCCGCCGATGGGGAACGCCGCCTGGTCCTCGGTGCGCAGCCGCTCCCTGCGGAGGAACGGCCGCTCGATGGTGCTCTGCCGGCTCCAGGGGTCCTTCACCAGCTCGTACTCCATGTCCTGGGTCTCCAGGGAGTTCAGCTGCCCTGCTAAGCACAAGGGGAGAGGAGGCCCTCACGCTCCGCACGCTGGGTTGCCCGGGGTGAGCCGTGCGGCCACGGTGCCGGAACCTACCGTCAACGTCCAGGTCCACCTTGTAGTGGACATGGTGGAGATGCATCGTCCCCAGCGTGTGTGGGCCAACCCTGTTGCCATACTTGGTGCCCTGGCCGTGGAAGAAGGAGGAGCTGATGTAGCCGGTGGCATGCACCCGCACCTCCACGGCCCCACTGCCGTGGAATAGGAAGTCCCAGACGTAGTCGTAGTTGATGAGCGTGGAGACAGCGCGGACGACCAGCACGGTTCGGCGCAGCCCGCCGTAGTAGAGGGACTGCGAGTCGGAGAAGTGGCGCCGCAGAGGGGCGGCGGCGTCGTGCTCGAAGACACAGAGCGAGTTGCGGTTGGTCTTGGGGGTCTCTGACTCCACCAGGTAGTGCCGGTCCACGTAGGTGGCCGCGTAGGGGCAGTCGAGGCCCCGGACCAGCTCGTAGGCGAATCGGCCGATGCCGAAGCTGCCGTCGAGGTAGCGGGTGGTCATGCTCCCGGGGCAGTTGGAGCCGTAGAGGGCTAAGGCTTCCTGGAGGCTCAGCTCGTAGATGATCCTCTTCCCGCGGAACCTGATGTCGAAGAGCCGCGGGCCAGAGTAGGGGCTCATGCCGAAGGCGATGCTCCAGCCCTGGAAGGTGATGCGGTTGCCTCTGACACTGTAGCGGGGACCCTGGGGCTCGTACTGCATAGGAGGTGGGGGTCCAGGTGGCTGCCGGGGCCTCATGGAGCCCAGCACGTCCCCCGCCTGGGGCTTCTCGACCCTGACGACCTCCAGCGCGCCGGCCACGAAGGCGTCCTCCAGGTCCACGGCGCCGGCAAAGTAGCGGCCGTTGTAAAAGACCTGACGTAGCCGCCAGCGGGACATGCGAAGGTCCCCGTGCTCCACCAGCACCTCCAGCCCCACGGGCAGGAGGTAGTAGCCGGTGCCGGCCACGTCGTGGAAGAGGACGAACCATGTGGAGCGGTCGCCGGAGCGGAAGCCCCGCGGGGCTGTCGTGAGGGCGGCCAGGTCGGCGCCGTCGGACTCGCAGCAGGCAGCGAGGAACCGCGGCGCCCGGCCCAGCTCCCGCCGGATGAGGGCGCCGATGTCCATGTACTCCTGGGCCGTGACAGGCCGGCGGTGGTAGGGCACCTTGCCCCCATACTTGCGCGCCGTCACGTCCCGGTGGTACGCCGGCACCGGCAGCGGCCCCACCACGTACTCGGTCACGTTGGGCTCCGCCTGGGCCCCGAAGTACAGCACGGCCAGCGCCTCGCGGCGCGGACGGGGTCCCCCCTCGTCCAGGAACTGCAGTGCCTCGGCCTTGGCCGGCAGCTGCAGCTCGACGGAGGCGATGCAGTTGTCGGAGGGCTGGGCCCGCGCCGGCTCCACCAGCTGCACCCCGAGGCTCGTCCGCAGGTACCGCACCACCTGCGCCAGCTCCTCGGCCGTCAGGTCAGCGAACACCAGGCTCTGCCCATCGTCAGCGTCCTCCTGTGCCGGTGGCCGGTGCTGGCAGGTGCCGGGGGCCCGTTCCCGGGTCAGCAACACACAGACCAGCGCGAAGATGGTGGCCACGGCCACGACAAGGAGGACGAGCACCGTCTTCACGTTCATCGCCGCTGAAGTGCCGGGAGCTCTGGCGGTCTGGCTGCTGGCAGCAGGGGCTGGGATCGGCTTAACTCTGGCTTTCCCCCCCTGACAAGGACCATCCTGCGGGAGCCGATGGGGCGGGTTGTTCTCAGAGCCGCCTGGGACTCGCTCTTGAACCATAAAAGGCAACTCAGCTCTGCTTCCCCCGGCGGGGCCATCGCTGGAAGCCGATGGGATGGTTTGGCAACGGTCCTACCCAGCCCCCTGGGGGAGATAAACCTCTGCCTGCCCCTCCTCCTCGTAGCCCTGCGGATGCAGGCGGCGGGGACCATGAGGACGATGCTCCCCTGGTGCTCAGCGCAGGGTCGCAGCCCCGTCCTGCTGCGGCCCCACCACCCCCAGCATCTCCTGCACAGCCCCTGTGGGGATGTCACAGCGCTCAGCCCCCCTGACCATGGCTACCTCCTGATCCTGGGCACAGACAGGGACTACAAGGAGGGGGATGAGGGCTCCAGAGCCCACCCAGTAGCCTGGCAAACAGACACCCAGGGGCTCAGGCTCTTGGGTGACCCCAGACAGTCCTGCCCTGTGCCCCAAAGCGACAGAGCTGATCCAGCCGGTCCATTGGGATGTGCTATCCCATCCCCCTGCCACAGCAGGATCCCCTGCATCCAGTTGCACAGGACCATCTCCAGGTGGGTCTTAAATGTCTCCAGAGAAGACTCCACAACCCCCTGGGCAGCCCCTTCCAGGGCTCTGTCACCCTCACTGGGAACAAGTTCCTTCTCACACTGATGTGGAACCTCCTCTGCTCCAGCTGACACCCACTGCCCCTTGTCCTGTCACTGGGTGCCCCTGAGCAGAGCCTGGCTCCATCCTCCTGACACCCACCCTTCCCACATTGATCAACACTCATGGGGTCACCCCTCAGCAGGAGGAGAACCTCTCTTGATCTACTAACCACCCCCGTTCTGATCCACCCCAGGATGCCAGTGGCCTTCTTGGCCAACAGCTGGCTCCTGGCCATCAGCTGGGTGGACACCCAGCACCACCCCCCCAGTAAGAGCAGCGTAAGAAGGAGACACGATGGAGAGCACTGGACCAGAACCATTTTCATTGCCAGCCCGTGGCAGCCACTACACAGCTCTTGCTGCTACAGCGGAGGAGCAGAGCTCCCTCCTCACTCTTCCTCCTGTCCGGCATCACACCAGGAGGGTTGGATGTTCCCCCCCCCAACCCCAGCTACTTCCTTTACAGAGCAACTAGCCCACAAGCACCAATAAAGCAGTGAAGCCACCAGGCACAGAGGCAGCTTCACCGCAACGCCAGCCCTGACCCACAGCAGCGGTCACCCCGATGCCTCTGGCCGCGTCCGGTGGCGCTAGAGCCTGGTGGCGTTTCGGAAGCCGTCGTAGGCGAACGGGGGAAAGCGCGGCACGCAGGAGGCGGCCTGGGGCAAGCAGGCGACCGGGTTGGTCTCGCAGGCCGCGGGGTCCTGCTCGCCGCTCAGGTACACCCCGTCGTGGGAGTAGATGGAGGGGTCCAGGTCGTAGTAGTTGTAGGGTCTCAGGAGGAAGCTGACGGCGTTCCCCACCGTCACCGTGTTGGGGATGTCCTCAGAGTGCGGGATGTGGAGGAAGCCCGTGGTTATCCAGGCGACCAGGTCCTGGGCAGGGGAGAAGCCACCAGACTGCGGTTAGGTCAGAAACCTACCCAAGGTTAGGGTCGGGGTCACAGGAGGGGTCCCCACCACCACCACTGGCACCAGCTCCACACGCTGAGCTCCCCTACCCTGGGAGATCCCCTGCCCAAAGCCTCAGCCACAGAGTCCCACCCCCAGCAGAAGGGTCCTTGCCCTGACCCCCACAGCCCAGCTCTGACCTCGTAGAGGTCTTCCTGCCCTTTCACCAGTAGTTTCCCGTCGGGAGAAGGGCTCCGCTCTCTGCTCAGGGCACCGAGCAGGTCATGGGATCAAGAATCATTACGGACTGGAAGAGACCTCAAGAGATCATCCAGTCCAATCCCCCTGACACAGCAGCATCACCTAAACTAAGTCACACAGGAACACATCCAGGTGGGTCTTAAACATCTGCTGTGAAGGAGACTCCACAACCCCCCTGGGCAGCCCCTTCCAGTGCTCTGTCACCCTCACTGGGAAGAAGGTCCTTCTGATATTGGTGTGGAACCTCCTCTGCTCCAGCTCACACCCAGTGCCCCCTGTCCTATCACTAGATGACACTGAGAAGAACCTGGCTCCATCCTCCTGACACCCACTCTTCACATATTTATAAACATTCATGAGGTCACCCCTCAGTCTCCTCCAAGCTCAAGAGCCCCAGCTCCCTCAGCCTCTCCTCATAAGGGAGGTGCTCCACCTCTCTTATCATCCTCATTGCCCTACGCTGAACTCTCTCCAGCAGCTCCACATCCCTCTTGAACTGAGGGGCCCAGAACTGGACACAATACTCCAGGTGTGGTCTCACCAGGGCAGAGTAGAGGGGGAGAAGAACCTCTCTGGATCTGCTGACCAACCCCCTTCTGATCCACCCCAGGGTGCTGTTGGCCCTCTTGGCCACAAGAGGGCGACATTGCTGGCTCCTGCCCATCCTGCTGGCCACCAGGACCCCCAAGTCCCGTTCTCCTAGACTACTCTCCAACAGGTCAGTCCCCAGCCTAGACTGGTCCCTGGGGTTGTTCTTGCCCAGATGCCAGACTCTCCACTTACCCTTGTTCTACTCCATTACATTTCTTCCTGCCCAGCTCTCCAGCCTGTCCAGATCTCGCTGAGTGGCAGCCCAGCCCTCTGGGGTGTCAGTGACACCCCCCAGCTCTGTGCCATCAGCAAACTTGCTGACAGTGCACCCCGATCCCTCATCCAAGTCATCAATGAGTAGATTGAACAGGACTGGTCCCAGCATGGACCCTTGGAGGACTCCACTAGATCCAGGCCTCCAACCAGACTCTGTCCCATTGACCACCACTCTCTGGGTTCTATCCTGGAGCCAGTTCATGATCCACCTCACTGCCCCATCATCTAGACCACACTGCCTCGGTTTGGCTGCGAGGATGCTGTGGGACAGTGTCCCCTGGGGGCTGCTGCTGCCAGCCAGCTCCCCCTCCTCCCCCAGGGGGCTCCCAGTTTGGATGTGGGGCCTGGGAATTGCAGCAGCAGCTGGGTGACCCTGCCTCACCTCGTTAACGATGGTCTCGTTGTTGATGAAGTCGGCGAAGGCGACGGTGGGCGTCCAGGGGTCGTTCTGGTTGTAGATGCTGGAGCTGGTGGGCTCCTCCTCCTTGCGCCGGGTGACAGCCAGCTGGTACCTGAGGGATGGTCTGTCAGGAGCAGCCCCTGGGGCTGGGTAGAGCTGGAACAGCAGCTCCCCAGAGCTCAGAGCTGCTCATGCAGAGCAACCCCAGCCCTGGGGAGAGCTTGCCCTGGGTCTCCCCGTTGAGGGACACCCGTGAGAGCGGGTGGAAGCACCACAGAGAACCCACTGTCCCCCCCCAGAGCAGCCTGACCTTGCCCAGCTGATGGCCCTCTCCATCGAGCTGCCTTCGGGCATGTGGTCCCCTGCGAAACTGGTGATCTGGATCCTGTAGCCGCGCTGGTGGCCCCACTTGTTCGTGCTGTTGGCCGCAAAGTAGATGTATCTTGGCACCTTCGACTGCAGCCGGAAGGCAGCCTGGTCCTCCGTGTCCAGGACGCTCTTGGTGAGCCGCGGCCGCTCTATCTGCTGCTCCGGGCTCCAGGGAGCCCGCGTCACCTCAAAGGCCATGTCGTGGGCCACCAGCGAGTTCTTCACCCCTGCGAAGCAGAAGCCAAGTCGCCGAGGAGCTTGCCCACCGCCCCGCAGCCTCCCCGTCCTCCCAGCGCCACAGGCTCCATGAACCAGCTCCTGCTCCCAAGAGCAGCTATGGCTCTGCAGCTCCTCAGCATCTAGGGTGCAGGCAGGGTGCAGTAGGGTGCAGGTAGAGTGCAGGCAGGGTGCAGCAGGGTGCAGGCAGGGCGCAGGCAGGGTGCAGCAGGGTGCAGGCAGGGTGCAGGTAAGGTGCAGGCAGGGCGCAGGCAGGGCGCAGTAGGGTGCAGGCAGGGTACATTCCCCACGGCCACCACTGCACGTCCTTGTGACCCAGGCTGCAGCAGACACTGCATCTGTGGGGAGCTTCACCCCATCCCAGCGCAGAAGAAGACCAGATTCAACTTCTCAGGGCACTCCAGCCTCACTAACCACAGCTTCTGGTGGCCCAGGCACGGTGACCGTGTCCATCAGCCAGTCTCTCCAGCTGGGAAGCACCAAGGGGAGCCCAGTCATAGACTGGCCTGGGTTGGAAGGGACCTCCAGAGGGCACCCAGTCCAACTCCCCTGCAGCCATCCTGAACCTCCAGCCATCCTGGGGGGGTGGTTTGAGCTGAGCCCCTCGAGGACATCGCCAGAGCCAGACCCCAAGGGAGAGGACGAACATCCAGCAACTGCCACTGTGCCCTTGCTCCTCCCTTTTCTGATGGGAATGGAACCTCTGACCCCACACTTCTCCTCCAGTGCACTTGTCACTGCACTGGGAACATCCCTGGAGTGTGGGACAGGAAGGGAACCAGCGGTTTATCCAGGCACCCGGGTCCTGGGCAGGGAAGGTCCAGCAGGCTGTGGTCACTTCAGAGACCTAAAGCTGCCCGGGGAGAGGAGAGCTGATCCAACAGCAGGTGATGCTCCAGCTGCTGCTGTGAGCAGGGGATCCCCCCGTAGTCCCTCCCAAGCCCTGACATTCTGGGGTGCTGGGACAGCACCTCCCTGCAAAGCTGAGGAGCTGGAGGCAGAGGCCACCACCACCACACGCCTCTATCCATGAAGCTGACTGAGAGGACGGGAAGAGAGACCAAGGAGCTGCTCCAGAGATCTGTGGAGCCAAAGAGCTGGGTGGAGTGAGGGAAGATCACAGGCTGCAGACACCACAGCATCCTGGAAGGGTGATCTAACCACCCATCTGTCTTTTCCCTTCTCCTTTCCCCGTCATCTTCTCTCGGAGTCCCTCACCCAGCAGTGACCCCAGTGCTCTCCTACTGGGCTATTCCAGTCATTTCAGTGCTGGGGGGGGTCTCTGATCTGAGTCCAATACCTGGTGACTCCCAGGCTCAGCATCCTTCTCCCCTCCCAGGCTCAGCATCCTTCTCCCCTCCCAGGGCAGACTCCAGCACCCAGTTCAGCTCCCCCAGACGGTGCCAGGGGCTGCTCTGGACCTCAGGACCCTCCCGGGTGCAGGAGCAGAGGAACTCACTGGCTCCCAGCAGCAGCCCAGCGCTCGGGGTCCAGCTCAGCATCTTCTCCTCGGCAGAGGAGCAGGACAGAGCTGCAGCTACTCAACCCCCCGCAGAGCATCAGCCCAGCTGTCCGGCTCCGCACTGGAGACACAACAAAGACTTCCCCAGGTTACAGGGAGGGCCAGGAGCAGCAGGAGGCTCAGAGCCCCGACCCTGCAGACGGGGTTGGACTGCGGCGACGCCGGCCCTGCCAGAGCTGGGGCCTCAAGGAAACACAAACACCGCTCACCCGCCACCACTCATACTTTCCCGGGCTGAGCCTCCAGCGAGCTCCCGCTGCCCTCACCGCGGCGACCTTGGCAGATGGTTTCATGCAGCGTGAAAGAGCTTGGCTCTGCCTTGCCCCCTCCGCTCGGCAGCTCCCGGGGAGCCGGCAGGCAACGGCCACCCCAAAGCTTGAAGGGATCCGGGCGACAGAGGAAGAGCCGGACCTACCTCCCACGTCCAGGTCCACCTTGTAGTTGACGGCGTGCGTGTGGACGGTGCCCAGCGTGTGCTCCCCGAGCCTGTTCCCGTAGCGCAGCCCGTCCCCGTGCAGGAAGGAGGAGCTCGCATAGCCCGTAGCCTGCACCTTGCCCTCGAGGGCCCCGTTCTGGTAGAAGAGGAAGTCCCACACGTAGTCGTAGTTGCCCACCGTCACAATGGAGCGGATAACCAGCGCGGAGCTGGCCAGGCCCCCATAGTAGAGCGACTGCAGGTCGGAGTAGTGGCGCCGCAGCGGGGAGCCCAGGTTCTGCTCGAAGACGCAGAGCGAAGCCCTTCTGCGGCCGGGCACCAGGGCGTCGGACAGGGCCTGGGTGTCGACGTAGGTGGCCGTGTAGGGGCAGTCGATGCCGCGCACCAGGGGCGAGGCGTAGCGCCCCATGCCGAAGCTGCCGTCCAGGTACCGCGTCGACATCCCCCCGGGGCAGTTGGAGCCGTAGACGGACAGAGCCTCCTGGACGCTGATCTCGTAGGCGACGCGCTCCCCGCCGTGCCGGACGTCGAAGAGCCGCAGGCCGCGGCTCACGCTCACCCCGAAGGCGAAGCTCCAGGCCTGGAAGAGCACCTGGTTGCCCCGGACGCGGTAGCGGGGGCCCTGGGGCTCGAACTGCTGTGGGAAGAGGGCGGCCGGCGGCGCACGCGGCTTCATGGACGAGAAGCCACCGTCGAGCGGGGGCCTCCGCGCCTTCGCCACACGGACGCGGCCCTGCACGTAGGCGCTCTCCAGCTCGGCCATGTCCCCGTAGTACTGCCCGTTGTAGAAGACCCTGCTCACCGACCAGTGGGCCGCGTCCAGGCTGCTGTGGTCCACCAGCACCTCCAGGCCCGCCGGGTGCAGGAAGAAGCCGCTCACGTTCTGGAACAGGACAAACCAGGTGGCCCGGTCGCCAGAGCGGAAGCCCCGCGGCGCCGAGGTCACGGTGGCCAGGCTGGCGCCGTCGTACTCCATCACTTCGCTCATGAAGGCCGGGGCCGCCGGGAACGCCTGGCTCTTCAGAAAGGCCCCGACCTGCCGGTACTCGGCCACCAGCGCTGGCCGGCGATGGTAGGGCACCTTGCCCCCATACTTGCGCGCCGTCACGTCCCGGTGGTACGCCGGCACCGGCAGCGGCCCCACCACGTACTCGGTCACGTTGGGCTCCGCCTGGGCCCCGAAGTACAGCACGGCCAGCGCCTCGCGGCGCGGACGGGGTCCCCCCTCGTCCAGGAACCGCAGCGCCTCGGCCTTGGCCGGCAGCTGCAGCTCGACGGAGGCGATGCAGTTGTCGGAGGGCTGGGCCCGCGCCGGCTCCACCAGCTGCACCCCGAGGCTCGTCCGCAGGTACCGCACCACCTGCGCCAGCTCCTCGGCCGTCAGGTCAGCGAACACCAGGCTCTGCCCGTCGTCAGCGTCCTCCTGTGCCGGTGGCCGGTGCTGGCAGGTGCCGGGGGCCCGTCCCCGGGTCAGCAACACACAGACCAGCGCGAAGATGGTGGCCACAGCCACAACGAGGAGGACGAGCACCGTCTTCACGTTCATTGCCGCTGCTCCTGCTGCCCCTCGAGGCCCTCGCGGCAGCTCCTGGCCGCTGGCTGCCTCCGCTCACGCTGCGCCGGACGGCTGGGCAGGGAAAGTGCAGAAGGCTGGGAGGCGGCCAGGGGAGGGGATCCAGAGCCCGCGGTGGCCGGCGACGGGCAGAGCTCTCTCAGCTGCGCCCTGCGCACGGAACCCTCAAAGGAGCCGCGGGGCCGGTGACTCAGCCGGCGCTCACGCAGCTCCGTTACTTCTCCAGCCTCAGGCAGCCCCGAGGGAGCCGCTGGGACCACCGAGAGGGCTCCAACGCGCCGGGAGCCGCCGCCACGCTGCAGCTTTTCACCTCTGTTCTCGCAGCTCTGCAGGTCTTGCCGAGCGTGGGGCTGCTCCCTCACTACAGCCTCCCTGGCAGCACCAGCCCGGGGTCAGGGTGACCTTTCAGCTCCAGGTCTTAGAGCCTCCTCCATGGAAGGCTCTGCCGGCAGAGGATCGCTGGCACCGGGCAGGGATGCAGCTCGGGACCCCGCTGGCTGTGAACAACCAGCCCCTCCGTCTGCACCCCCGAGCAGCTTCGGGAACCAGCGGAGCCCCCGGTGTCCTGCTGACATAAGACCCCGCGGCTGTGGTTCCCTCCCGAGAAGCTCCCTCCAGGAGCAGGTGGCAGCAGCCAGGCTGAGCTGGGGGGGACCGGACTCGGTGATCTCACGAGGTCCCTTCCATCCTCCATGAGCAGGTTTTCTAGTGGAGGTTGAGAACAACCATCCTCTGGCACCGCAGTGAAGGTCCCTGCTGCTCTCACAGCACCGTCAAAGGGCTCCAGCAGAGCACGAGGGGCCAGCGGAGGGCTGTGAGGGTGATGAGGGACTGGAGCACCCACCTGGTGAGGAGAGACTGAGAGATGTGGGGCTTCTCAGCTTGGAGACGAGGAGACTTCGGGGGGATTTAAACCCCATCTGTAAATCCATGAGGACTGGGTGTCAGGAAGAAAGAGCCAACCCCTTCCCCTTGCACCCTGCGACAGGACAAGGGGCGCTGGGTGTCAGCTGGAGCAACCTGAGGAAGGACAGGAGGGTCACAGGGCGCTGGAAGGGGCTGCCCAGGGAGGCTGTGGAGTCTCCTCCTCTGCAGACTTTTCAAACCCCTCTGGGTGGGCTCCTGTGTGACCTGCCCCAGGTTCTGTGGTTCTGCTTGAGCAGCAGGGTTGAGCCTGACGGCCCCTGGAGGTCCCTTCCAAGCACCCTGTCCTGCCGACACAAGGCACCGCTTCAGCTGCAGCCCCTGCCGGTCCCTGGGCTGGTGCAGAGAGGCAGGAGGCTTCCAAGACAACCAAGGCCAGCGGTTCAACCCGCCGTTTCCACTCCTGCTGCCAGCCTCACCTCGCCTTACCCTGCCCTTGTCCCTGCAGAGCTTCCTGCCGGGAGACACCCCCAGCCCTGGGCTCCGCCGCAGCCCCACTGCAGCCCTCAGCTGCCACATCACGGGGCAGAAGCCCTCTCGGCTCCGCGTGCCCAGCCCCTCCGAGTGGAGGCCCAGGCTGCAATTACAGCCCCGGGAGAGCCCTGGAGCGGCTCCAGCAGCCTGACGCCCCGCAAATCACAGCTCAGCCCGGCAGCCTGGCCCGGGAGAGGGCTGGGAGGGAAGCCCAGCAGCACACTGGGTCCTCTGTGCCCGGGGGGGGTCTGGGAGGGCCAGGAGGGACCCAGCAGGGACGGGCATCCCCACCACAAACCGCCCCACGGCTGTGGGGTGTCGGGGAGACACAGGCAGCTCCACCCCTGCCCTGCTGTGACGCGCGACACTGCCTCTTTCTCCTGTAGTTGTCGAGCTGAGGGCTTGTAAAGCCTGATGCAAACAAGCCAGGAACCAGGCTGAGCTGCCTGGGAGCTCTGTTTCCTGAGGGTAAACACAGCAGCCCTAAATCCATCCCCATCCTGCAGCAGAAGGCTCAGGAAGGAGAGTAATGAATGAGCTGGGAGAGCCAGGAATCCTGAGGTCAGCTCCTTGGTGAAGGGAGGCGCTTGGGGAGCTTGGAGACCGAGTGGCTGTGGAGCTGCAGAGCCTGAGAAGCCCCACAGGGCTCCAGACTGGCAGGGCCACTGGCTGGGCTGTGATGGGTCACTGCAGTGTGGCTGGAGGGTCAGAAACAACCTGCAAAGAGCAGCTGAAGGGTCAGAAACAACCTGCAAAGAGCAGCTGAAGGGTCACAACCAACCTGCAAAGAGCAGCTGAAGGGTCACAACCAACCTGCAAAGAGCAGCTGAAGGGTCAGAAACAACCTGCAAAGAGCAGCTGAAGGGTCACAACCAACCTGCAAAGAGCAGCTGAAGGGTCAGAAACAACCTGCAAAGAGCAGCTGAAGGGTCAGAAACAACCTGCAAAGAGCAGCTGAAGGGTCAGAAACAACCTGCAAAGAGCAGCTGAAGGGTCAGAAACAACCTGCAAAGAGCAGCTGTAGGATGGAAACACAGGCACTGCTGAGCAGCTCAGGCACCTTCTCCTGGAGCAGCCCAAAACAGCTGATCTCTAACCTAGAATTACAGCAATTACTGGTCTCCCCAGTGGAGGAGTAACTGGTCTAGGACCTGCCTGCTGCACGTATCTCTTCCCACAGCCCTGCTCCCTGGTCGCCATCAGCACCCCCAGCACTGCCCTGCACCCTAAGATGGACAATCCCCACCCTGACCCTGTTTGTTTTGGCTGCAGGGAGCCTCCACCTCCCTCCTGCCCTGCAGAACATCCTAGATTGGCTACCGAGCCCACGTCTCCCACACAGAGAGAGAGAGGGGGGAGCTGGCTGGTCGATTCCCACCCCCACGTAGCAGGGCAGAGGCAAAAAATAGCCTGAAATTTATAGCCACCCAGAGCAGAGAGAGAGACAGACTCTGAGCTCAAGGGGACACGGAGGCAGCGGTGGCCAGTAGAGCCCACGGGACTGAGGTCCTCCTGCCACGGACTCTGGAAGAACCTCCAGCACAACCCTCCTGCCACAGCCTCCAGGTCTCCTGTTTGTGGGGCTGCAGGGCTCTCCAGTCCCACCAGCAACTCCTCCCTCTGAGCTCCAGCCACCCCAGTGCATGGAAAGCTGTTTCCAGCTCAGCCCTCAGCCCCTGGTGCAGCCCAGCCCTGGCAGGACTTTGGCCACCCTGCAGGGTGCAGAGGTGCCAGCCAGGAGCTGCGGTGGCCACTCTGAGCTGGGCACGGGCCCCATCTAGTGGCAGCAGGGCTGGTGCAGGGAGGGACCAGCAGGGCACTGGGGTGTCACTGGGGGAGCCCTGGGCACAGCAGACAGGGGAGGAGGCAGAAGGACAATCCCAGAGGGTACCTGTGGCTGGAGTGTCCCTTGGTACCACCCACAGCCAAGGGAGTAAGAGAGCAGACACCCAGCATCAGCGAGCTGGAGGCAGGCAGCTGCCCCAGCACTGTGCTGGAACTGGGGGATGGAGCTGCTGGGGAGCCACAGGCCCCAAGAAGCCCCACAGGGCTCCAGACTGGCAGGGCCACTGGCTGGGCTGTGATGGGTCACAGCAGCGTGGCTGGAGGGTCAGAAACAACCTGCAGAGCAGCTGAAGGGTCACAACCAACCTGCAAAGAGCAGCTGGAGGGTCAGAAACAACCTACAGAGCAGCTGAAGGGTCACAACCAACCTGCAGAGCAGCTGAAGGGTCACAACCAACCTGCAAAGAGCAGCTGAAGGGTCAGAAACAACCTGCAAAGAGCAGCTGAAGGGTCAGAAACAACCTGCAGAGCAGCTGAAGGGTCACAACCAACCTGCAGAGCAGCTGAAGGGTCACAACCAACCTGCAGAGCAGCTGAAGGGTCACAACCAACCTGCAAAGAGCAGCTGAAGGGTCACAACCAACCTGCAGAGCAGCACCTGGTGGTTCACGGGGCAGACAGAGGAACAAAGGGGAGGAGGAAGTGGATGTGGGAAGGGCAGGACCTGCACAGGCCCCAGCAGGAGCTCAGGATCACACACAGGGAGCTGCCCTGGAGGGACCCCAGCACCTCCTTTGACTCTCTGGCCACCACAGAGGGGTTCAGTCGCCTGGCAGGGGGAGCACCACGAGGGGAAGTGCTGCTCCCAGACAGCAGCCAGAACGCAGTCAGGTTTGTCACTGAGTGTTTATTAGTGGGATGACTACGAGGTGACTTCAACCACAAACAACAACCAAAGAGGCTAGAGCAAGGGCCAGCAGCCCTCCACACCGCGGCTTGCGGGGCCGGGGGGGTCCCTGGGAAGCCAGCAAGAGACAACCGTGGCTCTGAGGTGTCGGAAGCAGAAGGAAATCAGGGGAGTAAAAAATCAGAGGAAGGAGAGAAGAGAGAGGGGTCATTTCATCTGGCACTGCTGCTACAACGAGGTTACTACGACTAGGAAGGCTACTGCACACTGAGAGTATCCGGGAGGAACAGCGAGAGCCCCGGGGAGCGGCGAGGTCCCCCAAGCAGAGCGAGTCCACGTTCCCTGAGGAGGGAGGGGATCGGGGCAGAATCGCCATAAATAAGAGGAGGTCGGAGCCCGCGGCACCCCGGGGCCCTCCTGCCACACAGCACCACCAGCCATTTCCAAAGGGGTTTGGAGAGGACCGAGAAAAGGCTCCAGTGGCTTCCAGGAGTCACTGGGGGGTGGCCCTGTGCACAGGGGTAAGGGGGGGGTTAGGGTGCCCCGAGCACCTCCCGGCTGGCTGTGCCCGGGCAAGCAGGGGAGCTCTGCCAGCAGCCAGCGTGGGGGGACTGCCAGGGCTTTCACATCCAGCCTCTCCCTCTTCCCTCGGCCTGGGCAGGGGGGGCTCCTGCTGACGGGGCAACCAGGACGGGGGGGAAGCAGCCTTTTAGCCGGGGAAGTGGCTGCGGGCAGATCACAAACAGGAGCCCGCGATCAGCCAGAGCTCCCAGCACCTCACGCCCCCACGCTGGCCAACACGGGCCCGCGAGGCAGAGACACCCAGGGCAGCTCTGCTGGGCCAGAGGAGCAGGGCTGGGTGGCCCCACAAGCCTGGCTGTCACCCAGCTTTAGACGGGACCAGTGCAGAGCACCAGCAGCCCAGCTAGAGCCAGCAGCGAGCAGAGCGCGACCCCCCCAGTCACAGCCACTCTCCCCACGATTGTTGCCACCAGGACCCAGGGCTTGGTCTCCGGTGTCGCTCCTACACGCAGGCAGGACGCGAGGCGCTGCGGAAGGACCACTCCTGCCTGGGCTGGGCGCTGTCACCCTGCAGCAGCCCCTGAGGACACCCCGACCTTCTCACTGCCAGCTACTAGAGGGAGGAAGGAAGCTCCTGAGCCCTGAACAAGAACCAACCACAAAACTAGGCGAGAGTTTCTTTAGAGTTTAACTAAGTTTGCGACACTATTTCCAGCCAGGTTCCCATCTCGACAGTCACGTGACAAACCAAGGCAATGACGGTCTGCAGTTGACCCAACAGTTCTCAAGTTCAAACGTTGACACTTAGTAGAGGGTCTCGGCGTTGCTGCTCCGAGGCCTCTTGATCTTCTCGATGTTCTTGAGGATCATGTCATGCAAAGTGACCTGCCAAGAGGGGTGCGGAGAGGTCAGCTTGGCCACGGCCTTCAGCCCCTGCTGCATCGTTCTCCTGCACGTGGCCACCCAGCGTGGGGGTCGTGAGGCCCCCGGTGCCACCAGCTCTGGCTGGGAGGGGGTAGAGGAGTGGGGTGAGCAGGAGGTGCCTGTGTGGGTGTCACTGCTGCAGCAGGGCTGAGCTGCATCAGAGAACCACCCAGGTTGGAAAAGACCTTCAAGATCATCCAGTCCAACCATCACCCTGTGCAGCCCCCACCCACTGAACCAGCCCCTCAAACCCCCCATCTGCCCAGTTGTTGAACCCCTCCAGGGATGCTGCCCCCACTCCCCCCCCCAGGCAGCCTGTTCCAAGGGCTCCCCACTCCTGCTGGGAAGATGTTTTTCCTCAGATCCAACTGACCCACCCCTGGCTCCACCTGAGGCCATTTCCTCTGCTCTCATCCACCTTCCAGGGTGGTGGTAGAGTCCCCATCCCTGGAGGTGTGTGTGGGGGGGTCTGGTTTAGGGGTGACCTTGTAGAGCAGGGCTGATGGTTGGACATGGTGATCCCAGGGGTCTTTTCCAACCTGAATCACAGCATCATGAGGGCTTGGAAGGGACCTTGGAAGGTCTTTTCCAACCTGAATCACAGCATCATGAGGGCTTGGAAGGGACCTTGAAAGACCATCCAGTCCAACCCCCCTCGCCACAGCAGGATCAGCCAGGCCAAGTCCCACAGGAACACATCCAGGTGGGTCTTAAACATCTCCAGTGAAGGAGGTGACTCTGTGACCTAACACCCACTGGTTCCATCACCTAACTCCAAAAAGAGGACCCCTGCCAGACCCCAGGGAGGGCTGGCACTGCGGGAGGAGGAGGCAGGCTGAGCCGAGCTCGCGGGGAAAGGGAGAGGAGCAGCAGCAGGAGCAGAGGGGCCCAAGGCCAGCGCCGTGTGGGGAGGCAGCAGGAGCTCTGCTGCTTCACTTACATACTGGTTCCTCAGCTCTGAAATGATGAGGCGCAGGCTGATGTACTCCTTCTCGTCGATCTCCGTCACCGTGCGCCGGTAGTCCTCCTGCGGGGAGCGGCTGGGGCTGAGCGGCCCGGGCTCGGCTGGGCCTCCCACCCCCACCAAGGTCCTGCCTTTCTGCTAAGGACCCCTGCCCACCTCCTCCTTCCTCAGCCCCGCAGCCCTGTGTGATCCCCTCCAGCACCCCCAGCTCACAACGAGCCCCGAAGGCTCCAGCTCCCCATTTACTCACCACATGAGGGTACTTAGCTATTTTGGAAACCAGTTTGGCTCGTGTGATATAATATCTGGCAGGGAAAGGGAGAGACTGGGGGTCAGGTGAACAGCATCAAGAGGGTTTTTGCCACAGCAAAGCTGCTCTAGAAAAGCCAGGGAGCCTTCCCTCTTCCCAGAGGGATCCAGGAAAGGAGACCTGTTCCTGCATTCCTACCTAGAAATCTGGTCCAGGTAGGATGCTGCCTCACTCTCCACAGTTCGCAGCTCAGCCACAGTCTCCTCCTGCAGGGAAGACAAGGAAGCTGTAGGCTTCAGCCAGCTTTGGGCTTCAAAACCTAAACCAGCCCCACAGCTGCTGGATGCCATCAAATGAGAGACCCAGGGGAAGGCAGGAGCCGCAGGGCCCTGGAGCACGGAGCTCTCCTACAGCAGGGCACCTCACCTGAATGGAGACACCAAAGTTGTTTCCATCTTCTATCCTGGGGATGAGAAGCTGCACCCACATTTTGACCTGTGAGGGAGAGATGGCCACACTGATGAGCACTGACACCTCCCAGAGAGACCACTCCCAAAAGCCCCCCTGCTTCTGCATGAACATAGGTCAGGATAGACTCCTGCAGGTCCCTCCCACTCACGGGGTGCTTTGGAGATCAGTTCCCACACAGCCAGGTCAGCACAAGCACAGGGAACTCTCCTCACTGAACCAGAGAGCTCTCAGCAGGAGCTGGGACTGTGCAAGAGGAGGGTAAGGAAAAGCCTCGAGGAAGAAGCCTGTGCAGAGACATCCTCTTCCTCCTGGTGACTGGGAGAGCTCCCAAGGGCTCAGAAAACCATCACTCCTCTACATCTACCTCCCAGCCAGTTTTAGATGCTGCAGTACAAGTCCTGCCTCTTGTGTTCTACAGGGCCTGTCACAAGCTGGAGGAGCCCTCTGAGCTCAGCCAGCCCAGCCCAGGACCTAATATCACCCCAGTAGCCAGACCAGGGCACTCAGGGCCACAGCCAGGCTGGCCTTCAACACCTCCAGGGATGGGGACTCCCCCACTGCCCTGGACAGTCCAGTCCAGTCTCTGATCACCCTTTCCATGAGGAAGGGCTTCCTGACACCCAACCTAACCCTCCCCTGGCAACTTCAGGCCCTGCCCTCTCATCCTGGTGCTAGTTGCCTGGGAGAAGAGCCTGACACCCATCTGACTTCAACCTCCTTTCAGAGACTTGGAGAGAGGGAGGTGGTCTCCCCCGAGCCTCCTCCAGGCTGAACCCCCCCAGCTCCCTCAGCCTCTCCCCATCAGCCCTTCCCTCCAGTCCCTTCCCCAGCCTCGTTGTTCCCCTGGACCCGCTCCAGCCCCTCCCTCTCTTTCTTGAGTCCCCAGGACTCAAGGGGAGGCCTCCCCAGCACCCAGCACAGCAGAACTACACCCCTAGTCCTGCTGTGTTGCCTCTCCAGGGGCAGGAGCACCCCAGCTGCACCCACACACCCACCGTATTACACTTCTCAATGAGCAGCCTGATTTCTGGTTTCACTTTCTCGATGATGTCCACCAGCTGCTGGTTGCTCTTCAGCATCCCATTGGGCATCACAAACACCTTTGTACCTGAGAGCAGAGGAGAAAAGCACCTCCCTCAGCAGCACTCACCACGCCAGGGGGTCAGACTGAGGAGCCACCTGAGCTCTTATCTCCCCCAGAGACTTTAGTGGCCACTGAGGCGGGCTACGGCTACCCTGTGGGGAAAGGGAAAGCTCACATGGACAAGAGCAGTCACCACACAGAGAGGAAAAGAGAGCAGAAATGAGAGCTGAAGTGCTCTAGGTTGCTGAGCCTGGGCACAGAGTCCTGGTGTGTGTGAGCTGCTTCTGCCTTGGCTGAATCCAAAGCCTGGTGTCTTCCTCCAGACACAGAGTCACAGAGGGAACAGCTGCTCTGCCAACAGGCCAAGCTCCAGCCAGCCCTACTTAGGTCCATCACAGAATCATAGACCCATTAGGGATTAGAAGGGACCTTGAAAGATCACCTAGCCCAATCCCCTGCCAGAGCAGGACACTTTCAAGAGCAGGAAGCTGCCTCCTCCACAAAGCAACATCCGTAGATCAGGCTCTGAGAGCTCACGGGGACAGGCTGCACAAGCAGCAGTGGCTGTTGCCAGGACAGGGCACGTGGGTTCCATGAATTCAGTCCTGCAGCAGGTACAGGCAGCAACACAAGAGACTGGGAGGGGGGCTCTTACCCTGAAAGGTCTCTTCGCAGTCTTCCAGCTTCCTCTTTTTCATATTTGGCTAAAACACACAAAATGCTTTTACTCACAAAGTAGTTGTAAGCTACAACAGCGCTGCAAAGGGAACAAGGGAGATGTGAGAGCCTCTGCTGCGCTCCTGGCACCTGAACACCCTTCTTGAAAAGCAAAGAAGAACCGCAGGGGCACAGAGGTACCTCCCGAGAGCTCAGACACAAACATCTCCTTCCCTCTCCTCCAGCACAGAGGGAGCCATGCAGTTTTAATTAAGAGAAGGAGAGACCAGAGCCGAGAGAGTAACCTTACCCCGTCCAGTCCATCGTGGCTGTTGGTGAGAAAAATTGGGTCAGGCACTGGGAGGTTCATGTCCGAGTGGATCTGAGTGAGATCATGAATATTGAGGATGGGCTCCTAGCAAAGAAAGCAGAGTTGATCTTTAATTACCCCCTAATAAACTCTTCTCCCACCAATGAGAAGACAAAAGACTTAGATGTCCCCTCTCCATCAACTAGAAAATAAGAGACTGAGTTGGGGTTGTTCAGCCTGGACAAGAGGAGGCTCCCAGGTGACCTTCCAGCAGCTTCCCAATGTCTGAAGGAAGGAGGCTACAAGAGAGCTGGGGGAGGGCTGTTGACACAGGTGGTAGCAAAACGACGAGGGGAAAGGGTTTCAGACTTGAAGAGGGGAGACTGAGGTTGGCCATGAGGAACAAATTCTTTCCTTGAGGGTGGGGAGATGCTGGAACAGGTTGCCCAGGGCAGTTGTGGCTGCTCCATCGGTGGCAGTGCTGAAGGGCAGGTGGGCTGGGGCCCTGAGTGACCTGCTCTGGTGAAGATGTCCCTGCCTGTGCAGGGGGGTTGGAGCTGGATGATCTTTAAGGTCCCTTCCAGCCCCAGCCAGTCTAGGACTCTACGAATGACAAAACCCTTCAAACTAGCAACGAGAAGACCTCCCTCCACCCAAGACTCCAGGCTGTGATCAGAGCTATCAGCTGCCTGCAGCAGAGGCCACAGCCTTGTGAAGGGCAGCCAGAAGCTGCCAGCAGAGAAGATAAATGCGGTGCTGGCACAAAAGAAGCTGAAAAGGGAAGCACCCCCTCTAGAGCTGACAGCACTCAAATGTACAGGAGGAACAAGCCAGTGCTTCAGAACTCTCTAATGAGGTGAAACAGGGAAGAAAACACAAGTGAGGGGGTGCCATTTGCTTCACTTGGAAGCCAAACAGGGTAGAAATCAAAGCTATAACTGACCTTAAGGAACCCATCGAGTTCTAACAGCTTCTTTGGAAAAAAGTTGGCCACCAGGTCTTCAGCCTGTGAGTGAAAGGACAATGATGCAAAAGAAGAACAGCAGGGAAATCAACAGGGGAGGACACGAGCTCTCTCTGTCAAAGCAAGAAGATACCAGGCAGGAGGCCTGTGAGGCTACGCAGCCTCGCTCCAGCTGGTGAGTGATGCTCTGAGCACCGAGCTGCTTCCAGGAGAGGCTCAAATCACAATGAATCCTGTCAGCAAGGCACTGCTGAAGGGCCTTTCTCTGCTCATCCCCCGTCCTGGGGCAGTCACAGCCACACTTACCTCACTCGTGATCCGCTCCCTGAAGGAGTCAACCTGCAGAAGGAAGACAGAGCCAGGTCAGTGTCTCTAAAGCAGCCAGAGCACCTCCCCTGGCTAACTCTCACCATCGGGGCAAGAGCCCCAGAGCTGCCCGTAGGAGCTGAGCCGTGGCTACTGGAAGATGCTCGAAGCAGCTCTCACCGGGGCCGAACTCAAACGGGCAGCCCCGAGCAGCGGGATGGGGGCAGGCACGGGCGAGCGAGGAACCGAGACCCCTTCCCAGCACTTCCCCCTTCACTCGGCACTGCTCGGGGGCAGCCGCAGCCCCATCCCATCCCCCCCATAACCTCTTCCCCCATCGGCCGGGGCGAAGCAGCCGCGCGGGCCGCGAGCTCCGCTCCGCCCCGCCCCGCGGCCCAGCCCGGTGATGGCGGGCGCGGGGGTGGCGGGATGGAAGGAGCCGAAAGAGGCCGCACCTTGAGCTTCACCTCCGGGTCCACCTTGAGCAGCGAGGCCATGGCGGCGCGGGCGGGGCCGGGTCTTGCTGGGAGCCGCGGGGCCGCGCTGCCGCCTGCCCCACCAGCGCCACCGGCGTCGCCGCCACCGGAACTGACGTCACTCAGGCGCGCCCGCCAATGCCGGCGGGGCGCTCGCACCACGTGACGCTTCCCCTCGCCCGGGGGAACCCGCCGGGGCCGGGGGAGGAGGCGAAGGAGGAGGGGAGGAAGGGAAAGGGATGGAAAAGATGGCGGCGGCGGCTCCCTGCAGCCCCGCCAGGCCCGAGTCCCCCCGGCGCGTCACTTCCGGCGCGC
>VXBP01006367.1:85130-109667 GCA_013400115.1 Rhinopomastus cyanomelas | reverse complement strand
GCCCCCCGCCTGCACCGCGCAGGTCAGCTTCGTGTGCCAGCGCTGCAGCCAGCCGCTCAAGCTCGACACGTCCTTCAAGATCCTCGACCGCNACCCCCTCCCTCCCTTCCCTCTCTCCCCCACCACCACCACTGATGGTGCCCCCACAGGAGCCCTTCACGGAGAACCGTCAGGATGGAGTGTCTCGGAGGTTCATCCCACCTGCCAGGTACAGCCGGGCCCAAGGCCCTTGCAGCTTCCCCCAAGCTGCTGTCAAGGAGCAGCCCTCCGGGAGAGGCCCCTTGGGGCAGCCCCACTGCTCTTGGTGCTCGGTCCCCAGTGTCCCATGAGCACCGAGAGCTTTCCCGGGGGTCCCCTAGCTCTCAGTGGCCTCGGCAGGCAGCGGCCTGGTCGTTTCAATCCCTGTGTAGATTCCAGTTTCGAGTTTCCACTCAACTGTCATTAAAACTCTTCCCCAGAATGATGTCAACAGAAAGTGCCAACAGCTTCACGCTGATCGGAGAGGCCTCGGATGGCGGCACCATGGAGAACCTCAGCCGGAGGCTGAAGGCAGGTTTGACCTCAGGTGCTTTCGAGTGGAGCATCGTTTTCTCTCAACGAAACCGTAAGGTTTCCCCTTGCACTGCCCTTCCAGTACCATCGCTGGTGAGAAGGGGCTGATTTTAAATCAGGGTCTGGATGATGTAAAGAAGAAACTCCAGCCTGGCAGCTGAAAACCAGCGGCTTCCCCTGAGCTAATGGTGAGGACATCCTGCAGGTCACCGGCGACCTCTTTGACATCATGTCTGGGCAGACAGACGTGGATCACCCGCTGTGCGAGGAGTGCACGGACACCCTGCTCGACCAGCTGGACACGCAGCTCAACATCACCGAGAACGAGTGCCAGAACTACAAGTGAGTGGCCTGGGGTCTGTAGTCTGAGGCCTGGGGGAAGGAGACAGCCCTGATCCAGCTTTCCTTGGTCGGCAGAGACAGCCCTGACTTCAGCACTTGGGGGTTTTCTTTTACTGAATCAGAGGGACTTACTTCTGAGGGTTGTGTGGTAACAGCTTCTGCAGCTGCAGTAGTCTGGGAGCCCGTGGAACGTGGCAGCACCCACCTGCAGTGCCCGTGTGGCACTGTGTGACCAAGGGCCTTGCAGAGAAGGTTACTGATGGCAGCAACAGGCCCTCAGTCACTGCCTCACCTCCCAGTCTCCTGTCTGGAGGTGGAGAGCTTGGGAGCAGCGAGAGGCTCATGTGAGAGCAGCAGCCCTGTGTGTGTGCCGGCTGGCTGGGGACTTCCCAGTCCTGTTGTTCTGGTAACCCTGTCACTGCTGCAGGAGATGCCTGGAGATACTGGAGCAGATGCACGAGGATGATAAAGAGAAACTGCAGACAGAACTGAAAGAACTGGCGCTGGAGGAAGAGCAGCTGATTCAAGAGCTGGAGGACGTTGAGAAGAACCGCAAGAGTGTGGCTGAAGAATTCGAGAGAGTCAGGGCAGAGGCCGAGCGGCTGGAGCAAGAAGAAGCCCAGTGAGTGAACAGTTCATGGATGAGGTTTTAAGAACAGATAACTGTTCCACAGACCCCAACATCAGAAGGACAGAGAGCTCCTTGGAAGAAGGGGTCTAGAGGAGAGCAACTCAGGGCTGGAGCATCTCCCCTCTGAGAACAGGCTGAGCAACTTGGGGTTGTTCAGCCTGGAGAAGAGGAGGCTCCCAGGTGACCTTCTAGCAGCGTTCTGACCTCTGAAGGGGGCTACAAGAAAGCTGGGGGAAGGGTTTTGACAATGGTGGTAGCAAGAGGAAAGGGGACTTGAAGACTTCCAGACTTGAAGTGGAGAGATTGAGGTTGGACACGAGGAATCCATTCTTTGCTGTGAGGCTACTGAGATGCTGGAACAGGTTGCCCAGGGCAGTTGTGGCTGCTCCATCCGTGGCAGTGTTGAAGGGCAGGTTGGCCAGGGCCCTGAGTAACCTGCTCTAGTGAAGGTGTCCCTGCCTGTGCAGTTGGGTTGGAGCTGGGTGATCTTGAAGGTCCCTTCCAACCCTGCCCATTCTATGATTCTAACAGGGAACTGAGGTTATCAAGTGGAGAACCTTGTTCTCTTGCTGAGGTCCAGAATCCCTAGCCCATTGCTTCTCTGCAAAACCCTGCCCTCAGCATTTCTTGTCTTCCTTCTGCTGGTAGGTACCAGAAGGAATACTGTGAGTTCAAGAGGCAGCAGCTGGAGCTGGATGATGAGCTGAAGAGCGTGGAGAACCAGATGCGCTATGCCCAGATGCAGCTGGATAAGTTAAAGAAAACCAACGTCTTCAACGCAACCTTCCACATCTGGTAACACAGCAGCCAGCTGCTGGAACGGAGCAGGGAGCTCGGGGTGTTTGCTTGAGGCTTTTGTTTGGAGAGGGGGCGGGTTATCATCTTTAACACAGAAAGAGAACAAGTGGCTGGTGGTCACAGACACCAGCGCTGCCCCGGCGCCGTCCTCAGTCCCCGTTAGCACGGGTTGGGTTTGTGTGCTGGAGGCTGTTCCTGCCCCCGGAGGCTGTTCCTGCCCCCGGAGGCTGTTCCTGCCCCCCCAGAGCTCACTTTGGGTGCCTCTTGTCGCAGGCACAGCGGTCAGTTTGGCACAATCAATAACTTCAGGCTCGGCCGCCTCCCCAGCGTCCCCGTCGAGTGGAATGAGATCAACGCGGCCTGGGGGCAGACGGTGCTGCTGCTGCACGCCCTGGCGAACAAGATGGGGCTGAAGTTCCAAAGGTGGAGGCAGGATGAGAGTTTATGTTGATTTACCTGACTAAAAAGCTCAACTGAAGGTCCTGCACTTTGGTCACAGCAACCCCGGCAGCTCCAGGTTGGGGAAAGAGGGGCTGGAGAGCTGCCTGGTTCCTGAAGGAACTGGGGTTATTGAGTCTAGAGAAGAGGAGGCTGAAAGGAGACCTTCTTGCTCTCTACAGCTCCCTACAAGGAGCTTGTGGACAGGCTGGTGCTGGTCTCTTCTCCCCAATAACTAATGATAGGACAAGGGGAAATGGCCTCAAGTTGCATCAGGGGAGGTTTAGATTGGGTCTGAGGAAGAAGTTCTTTGCTGAGAGAGTGGTTGGGCACTGGACCAGGCTGCCCAGGGAGGTGGGGGAGTCCCCATCTGTGGGTGGGTTTAAAAACTGAGTAGCTGGAGCACTTGAGACCATGGCCTGGGGCTTAGGGAGCTCTTGGGATCAGGGCTGGACTTGATGATCCTGGAGGTCCTTTCCAGCCAGAAATGATTTGATGATTCCCATCTCATCTCCTTTCAGGTACCGTCTGGTACCGTACGGCAACCACTCATACCTGGAGTCCCTCACAGACAAGTCCAAGGTGAGAGATCCTGCATGAGGCAGAGGGTGCTGACTGAGTGTCGGTCGTGCTGGGGGATGCAGAAGACAGACTCAGCTCTTCATAAGTGCAGGAGATGTCAGGACATCACCCTCTGCATCCTGTTCTGAGCCAGTTGCAGTGACAGAGCTCCTGAGCTACAAGCCCCAGCTGGCCAGAGGGAGATGGTTGGTGGTCAGGAACACAGGGCTTGCACACAGCAACCACAACCCAACCACAAAACCCTTCCTGTGGGCCAGTTCCTAACCAAACTGAAGCATCATGCTGGGTTCAGTAGCCAGCCCCTGCGTCTGAAGTCGAGCTCTGGCAGTGCCAGACACAGATCTCTCTTCCAGGAGCTCCCTCTGTACTGCTCAGGAGGCCTGAGGTTCTTCTGGGACAACAAGTTTGACCACGCGATGGTGGCGTTCCTCGACTGCGTGCAGCAGTTCAAGGAGGAGGTGGAGAAAGGCGAAACTCGCTTCTGTTTGCCCTACAGGTGAGAGCTGCTGCCTCCCCTGTCGCGTTACCGGCTCCTCCGCTGTCCCACACAGCTCCGACCGGCCCCCGGGGCAGCCTGCGGCACAACTCGCTGCTGGTGGCCTGTCCTGGGATCATCTGCTGTTCAGGGTGACCCTGTTTGCTCTTAGTTTAAGACATTTGAAGCTGGTTCCTCAGGTGAAGGCCTGGGTCTTGCTGCATTTCCTTTAAAATCAAAGTGTTCTTGCACAGAATGGCAGTGGTTGTAGATTAAACCTTGGAACCTCAAGTTCTGGGGGCAGTGCTGGGCCCCTCACTCCAAGAGAGAGATGGAGGGGCTGCAGCAGGTCCTGGGGAAGGGACTGGAGGGAAAGGCTGATGAGTAGAAGCTGGGGGTGTTTACCCTGGAGAAGAGGACACTCAGGGGGAGACCTTCTTCCTCTCTCCAACTCCCTGAAGAGAGGTTATATTCAGATGGGGGTTGGGCTCTCTCCCAGGCAACCAGCACCAGGTTGAGAGGGCCTGAAACTGCTCCAGGGGAGGGTTAGGTTGGGTGTCAGGAAGCCCTTCCTCATGGAAAGGGGGATCAGAGCCTGGACTGGACTGCCCAGGGCAGTGGTGGAGTCCCCATCCCTGGAGGTGTTGAAGGGCAGCCTGGCTGTGGCCCTGAGTGCCCTAGTGTGGCCGCTGGAGCGATGTTGGGTCCTGGGCTGGGCTAGTTGAGCTCAGAGGGCTTCTCCAGCCTCACTCTGTCACACTGACACCCTAATCAAACTTTGTGTGTGACACAGGATGGACGTGGAGAAAGGAAAGATTGAAGATACAGGTGGCAGCGGTGGCTCTTACTCTATTAAGACCCAGTTTAACTCTGAGGAACAGTGGACAAAAGCGCTCAAGTTCATGTTAACTAACCTGAAGTGGGGTCTCGCCTGGGTCTCCTCCCAGTTCTACAACAAGTAAGGACTCATCCCTGCAGCTGCAGTCTGCCTGTTCCACTGCGGGGAGGACGCAGCTCCAGCATCTCTAACATTAACCAGTATGAAACGTTTACAGCACCAGGAACCCACCAGACACTTTATTTGAAATCCCCTTGTTACAAGTAGTGACTGGGGAGGTGATTTGTAAAGTTCTGTCATTGAGCTGAACACAGTAAACTACATACATGCTAAACTGGTACTACTGGGAGCTAAACTGGTGTTTCAACTACTGCCTTCAGTTCAGGACAGCGGTGAGTTCGATACCGCTGTTGGAGCTGAACGCAGGTGAGAGAAGCAAACAGTCACAAACCCGAACCTGAAAGAACCTGCCAAAGCTCTGCTCAGGCCTTGAAGGGCAACCAGAGTTCATGCAATAAACCTTGCAGAAGTCCTATCAGCACTTCTTTGTGCCTCTGGGGCTGGAGACGGGTGTGAAGCGAGGTGCTGCCTGAGTGATATCCTGAAGGGAACTTGGAAGGCTCAGCTCTGACAGTGAAGCTTTCGGTGCCACAAGAGCCACATCTAACTACTGCTGCCTCCCTTCACAGAGCTGCTGCCTCCTCAGGAAGGACGAGCGTGTCAAATGGACTTGTGATGCACAAACCATGAGAGTAAAACTGAGCGGTGCTGGGCACCCTGTGCAGTCCAGCAGCAGACAGAACTTAGCAGCAGGTGCACTGCTGCCTGCCCACAGCAGATACAACATGTTGGGGGGTTCTGCTCTCAGGGGTTTGTTCCACGGCTCCTACCGGAGCGGCTCTGAAGAGGAGCTGCCCAGGATGTGTGTCAGCAGGGCATAAGAGAATTCTAGGATGCTCTGGGAGGTGATGCCAGTGATGGAGTTTAAATGCTTCACAACCTTCAAAGAAACAGAAAGATCCTTCCAGTCCCTGCGGGGGGCTACAAGAAGGCTGCAGAGGGGCTGTTGATGAAGGCTTGGAGTGATAGGGTGAGGGGCAGTGGTTCTGCAGTAGAGGAGGGCAGACTGAAATGGGCTGTAAGAAGCTCTTTAGCAGGAGGGGGGTTGAATAGGCTGCCCAGGGAGGGAGTTGAGGCCCCATCCGTGGAGCTCTTCAGAGGGAGCTTGGACAAGGCTCTGGGCAACCAGATGTGGTGGAGGCTGTCCCTGCTCCCTGCAGGGGGGGGTTGGGGTGGATGACCTTTGGAAGTCCCTTCCAACCCAGGTGATTTGATGATTCTTTGTGCTAAAGACACATCAAGTTACCTGCTCAGCAAGTAATTCTCCAAATCAATGGAGAGTAACAGAGAGGGGTTGGTTGGTCTGGGGTGGGGGTTGTGCCTCTTTGTTTTAATAATTTAATGGCTCCTGCTAAACAGCTAAAATGAAAAAGCTCCCTGCCTGTTAGAGAGTCATAGAATCATTAGGGATTGGAAGGGACCTTGAAAGATCATCCAGTCCAGTCTACCTGCCACAGCAGGGTCACCTAGACCAAGTCACACAGGAACACATCCAGGTGGGTTTGAAACATCTCCAGTGAAGGAGACTCCACTACTCCCCTGGGCAGCCTGTTCCAGGGCTCTGTCACCCTCATGGTGAAGAAGTTCCTTCTCATTGATGTGGAACCTCCTCTGTTCCAGCTCACACCCACTGCCCCTCATCCTATCACTAGATGTCCCTGGGCAGAGCCTGGCTCCATCCTCCTGACACCCACCCTTCACATATTTATAGACATTCATGAGGTCACCCCTCAGTCTCCTCCAAGCTCAAGAGACCCAGCTCCCTCAGCCTCTCCTAAGGGAGGTGCTGCACGCACTTCATCATCCTCGTAGCTCTACGCTGGACTCCCTCCAGCAGCTTAGCAGAGCCCTCTGCAGCAGTTTGAGCAGAACAGGGATTGCTCCACCTGCCAACAAAACAAGGCCTGAGGGCCTTTGTTCCAGCTGCGAAAAAGCTGCAGCACCAGCACAATCCTTCCTGCTGAATTCCCTGCAACCTCACTTCCTGCTAAAGCACCTGGAGGACGTCACCTCCCTCGTCACTCCCCAGCCTGGTCTGTCTCTGCCTGAACAAACAACCAGCCCCCACATTTTTTCCGTGTCGAGCTCATGTGTTTGGGAGCAACTGCTACCTGCGTCCAGCGCCCGGGGTTGAGTATGAACACGCTCGTGCTGATGATTCCCACAGCCAGGAGCATGAAATCCTCTTTTACAGCCAGAAACTTGGCTCTGCAGAAGGAGAATTGGTTGCTGGTGTAAAGCTTGAGAGCTCAAAAGCCTCTGCTCGTGGATTTGCGTCACAACCCGCGGATACCTCAGCTTAATGGGTGCAAAGACAGCCCAGCCCTGTTAGCTCCAACCAAGAGCACTGGAGTTTCACAAGGAAGCTCAATGCTGCCCTGGATTGTCCCTAAAGCAAAAGCAGTGAAAAATGTGCTGCTTTCAGATCAAAACTCATTGCTGAAACCCAGAGACTGGCCTAAAGGGAGTGAGGGTCCTGTTTGCTAGCTTCCCTTAGTTGTTTTTAGTCACAGAAGGTACTTACACCTGCAGTCTGCTGGGTGTGGAATTCTCGATGACAACGTTGAGCAGGGTGTCGTAGATGGGGTCTCTGCTGAGGTAGGAGAAGTCCAGAAGCTGCACGCACATCTGATGGAGAGGTTTAGCAGGGAGCAGGCAGCTGTTGTGGCCTAGCACAGAGATCACAGGTCATCAGGCACCCGCTGTGGGTTATTAAACTGAGTCAGAAGCATTTGTCCCTGTGAGGGGTGAAGCAGCAGGGCCAGGGATGTGATTCTCCCCCTGGACTGGGCACTGGGGCGGCCTCGCCTCCGGTACTGAGGGCACTGCTGGGCCACTCCAAGAGATTGAGGGGCTGCAGGGAAAGGCTAATGAGGCTGGGGGTGTTCAGCCTGGAGAAGGGGACACTCAGGGGGGACCTTCTCCCTCTCTCCAACTTCCTGAAAGGAGGTTGTATTCAGGTGGGTGTCAGGCTCTTCTACCAGGCAACCAGCATCAGGATGAGAGGGCAGAGCCTGAAGCTGCCAGGGGAGGGTTAGGTTGGATGTCAGGAAGCCCTTCCTCATGGAAAGGGTGATCAGAGCCTGGACTGCCCAGGGCAGTGGGGGAGTCCCCATCCCTGGAGGGGTTGAAGGGCAGCCTGGCTGTGGCCCTGAGTGCCCTGGTCTGGCTGCTGGGGTGATGTTAGGTGCTGGGCTGGGCTGGCTGAGCTCAGAGGGCCTCAGTGAGTCTGTAGAGTTGAGAAGATCTCTGGTGACAATTGCCCTCTGTTTCCAAGTGCCACAGGCCTGCTCAGTCTCAGTGTCATTTCCCTCCTTGTGAAATGCAGGTTGTCAGACCAGGGCAAAGGAAATGGCTGAAAATGTGGGTTCTGGAGTCTTTAAATTCCTCATCTTTACAGAATGAGCCACAACTGGCTCTCCACAACAGTCACCACATCCCACTATGGACAAGTAGTAGACAAGGGAAGTAAAGCCCTGGACAATGCAAAAGGTTTCAGTATGGAAAATTCTGCCGTGTGAGGCGCTTTGGGTCAGCTCAGCAACAGCTCCAGCACTTCAAGAAGTATTCTTTCCCATTCTCCCCTATTAACACTCACCTAAAACCTCTAGAAGCAATTCCACGTAAGTCAGAGGTGTTGACATGTTGACCTGGAAGTCCAGAGTCTGTAGAACAGTGAGCTCTGACTCCAGCAATTCCTGCTTCGTGTAGGAGTACTTCAAGGAGTGCAGGAGCTGTAAAGCTGTGTCAGTGTTAACTATCTGGAGAGGGAAAAAGACAATTTCTGTTCAGGGCAACAAGGAATCACTAAGAACAAAGCTCCTCCTTGGCAATGAGGAATCACTAAGAACAACACCCCTCCTTGCTCTAGTCCTCCCATTAAGCCAGTGGTGCTGTGGGCTCACCCAGCTAACTCCTCTTTTAAACCTAGTTCCCACCTTCTCTCCCCCAAGTTTCCTCTGCTCCTTCCCCAGACAGGTGGGAGACCCCTGGAGAATCAAACGTTTCCACAATCACAGGCTGAGCTTTCCCACTGTCTGTACTTTTCCCCCCCTCAGTATTTGGAACATTTCTTGACAAACTGCTACTGGGACGAGCGAAAACCTGCCCTAAATGGAAGAGATTTAGGTCTGAGGTTCAATATCCCCTGCATTTCCTGATCACTGTTGACTTTCAAAGAGAAGTCGTTTGTTTGAAGGAAGATTAAGACACCCCATCATTCACTGAGCTGCTGAAACACAGCTCTAGCTGGCTTACGTTGTAGTGCAAGGAGAGTTTGCTGGCAAGCTGAACGCACGACACGAGTCGCAGGACAAACGTGCTGCGTATCTGATCTTCCAGAGAGCTCCAGCTGCTCCCTTGGCCTTGCTCGTGACTTTTAGCATTTTCTCTGGAGGACTTAGAGATCTGTGCTACTTGCTTGATCATAAACCTACAAGACCAACAACTGGTCAGAAAATTGTCTTCTACTAAGACAAAGGAAAAAATCAGCTCAGCGTTTACTCAGGATCTTGCAAGCAACCAGTGCCAGGGTGAGAGGGCAGGGCCTGAAGCTGCCAGGGGAGGGTTAGGTTGGATGTCAGGCAGCCCATCCTCACAGAAAGGGTGATCAGAGCCTGGATTGGGCAGTGGTGGAGTCCCCATCCCTGGAGGTGTTGAAGGCCAGCCTGGCTGTGGCCCTTAGTGCCCTGGTGTGGCCGCTGGGGTGATGTTGGGTCCTGGTCTAGGCTGACTGAGCTCAGAGGGCTTTTGCAGCCTCAATGATCCTTTGATTCTGCTTGCTGTGTGAGTGAGTGGTACAGAGCATGTACAGCATAGCCACGTGAGAGGAGCTAATGATCTTGAAGTACTTTTCTAACCTTGATGATTCTATGACTCTATTCTAAGGGAGACAGGCACCAGGCATTCGGGATCATAGAATCATAACGGATTGGAAGCGACCTCGAAAGATCATCTAGTCCAATCCCCCCGACACAGCAGGATCACCTAGACCAAGTCACACAGGAACACATCCAGGCAGGCCTTGAACATCTCCAGTGATGGAGACTCCACAACCACCCTGGGAAGCCTGTTCCAGTGCTCTGTCACCCTCACTGTGAAGAAGTTCTTTCTCAGGTTGATGTGGAACCTTCTATGTTCCAACTTACAACCACTGCCCCTTGTCCTATCACTACATGACACTGAGAATAGCCCAGCTCCATCCTCCCGACACCCACCCCTCAAATATTTATTACCTCTCAAGTAGCTCCACTGCATGGTACCTTGCTGATTGGTCCAAGTGCCATTTTTCACACAGAAGGAATATAAACTCTGAAAAAGATAAGATCACTTGAGTGGTCCAGAGCAGACTATAGTGCAATTAACTGCCTGCACAGTGGCTGTGGTGCCCAAACCAGACTCACCGGCTATCCTAGGCTCTTTGAAGCACCCAGCCTGCTCAGGCAGCTCACTCAGGTACTGCTCGTTCTCCGTGGCCAGCTGGATCAGCGTGTCCTCAATAATCTCAGAAGTGAGCTCCCCAAAGGAGGGCCCTGGGTCACAGCACTGGGCCTCAGCCCACACCTGGGCCTCCATTTGGGGTTGGGTTGGCTCAGCTGAGCCCCTCAGGGATGGGAATCCTGTCGGGAATGGGAAGCCCCTCAGGAAAGGCCCCGGGAGGCAGGAGGTGTCAGGAAGGGCCCCCTTGGGGGCTACCACAGGTCGGGATTGAGCCCCAGGAGCAAGAGATTGCTCCGCAGGCCTCAGCCTCCCCTCCTTGAAGGGCCGCTTGGGGCCCCGCCCCAGCACCTCCGTGCTCACGGGGTCCGTCTTGGCCAATCAGACCGCGTCCCCACCGCGCGCGGGCCTCAGCCAATCACTCGACGCACCGCTCCCTTCTTGGGGCCATCCCACGACTTTCCGATTGGTCAGTGTGCACCGCCGGATGTGACGTCGGCGCCCGGAAGCGGCGGCGGGGAAAGATGGCGGAGCGGCAGGAGTCGGGGTCGGAGGCCCGGTTCGCGCAGCGGATTGACCCTGCGCGGGAGCCGGGACTGAGCCCGGAGCAGAGGCAGCTCATGGCGAGGGTGGAGCTCGCGCAGCGGCAGCGGGCCCTGCAGCGGCGGCTCCGCGGGCGCAACACGCTGCTGGCCCTCGGCATCGGCGCCGTGGTCGCCGGGATCTGTATCCGCGAGGCAGGCTGGGCCGGGGGCACCGGAAGCGGACAGGGGGCACAACGGGGACACCTGACCGGGGACTCCAGGAGGGCACCGGTAGGGACCGGGGGACAGAGCGATGGTACCTGGCTGGGGCACAACCTGGAGGGGGGACTAGGGGGCACCGGCAGGGGCCAGAGGGCTCCTAGAGGGTACCTGTCCGGGGCACAGCAAGGACGCCTGCCGGAGGACACCGGGAGGGACTGCGGGCGCCATGAGGGCACCTGGCTGGGGCACAACTGAGACAGGGGGGCATCAGGAGGAGCCATGTGATGCAGCAGGAGGCACCAGAAGGGACTGAAGGGCACAGCAGGAGCACCTGGCTGGGGCACATGCGGGGTCCATGTCTGCCATTTTCCTTAACTCCCCCCCACCCCAGACGGTTACACATTCTACTCAGTGTCCCAGGAACGGTTCCTGGATGAGCTGGAGCAGGAGGCAGAGGCAGCGCGGGCCCGGGCCCGGGAGCGAGCCCAGAGTGCAGCGAGCTGAGAGCAGTCCACAAATCACTGTGACTGAGCTACAGCCCCGCGGGCAGGATGGGTCCTGAGCACTGGAGTCTGGCCCTGCAGGCAGGGCTCCTTCCAGAGAAGGCAGTGAGCAGGTTCTATTGGGACCTGTGGTCGGGGGGGCAATGGCACCCATCACCTTCCATAATAAACACCCCAAACTGGAGGCTGTGTCTGTGGTTAAAGCAGCTGGTGTCCAGCATCCAGCTCAGCGCCTTCCCACCTGCTCAAGTGAGAGCTGAGAAGGGGCAGTGTTCAGTCTTCATCTTGGGCTGCACCAAAAGCAGCAGTGACAGTCAGTTGAGGGAGGGGATTCTCCCCCTCTACACTGGTGAGACCCCACCTGAAGTCCTGGTTCCAGTTCTGGAGTCCCCAACGTCAGGACACAGAGCTCCTGGAAGGGGTCCAGAAGAAAGCAGCTCAGTTGCTCAGAGGGCTGGAGCACCTGTCCTATGAGGACAGGCTGAGCAAGGTGACATTGTTCAGCCTGGACAAGAGGAGGCTCCTGGGTGACCTTCCAGCAGCTTTCCAGTCTCTTCAGGGGGGCCACAAGAAAGCTGGGGGAGGGCTTTTGATTCTGGTGGTAGAGAGAGGCCAAGGGGAAAGGGTTCCAAACTTGAAGAGGGGAGATTGAGGTTGGACATGAGGAACAAACTCTTTCCTGTGAGGGTGGGGAGATGCTTGAACAGGTTGTCCAAGGCAGTTGTGGCTGCTGCATCCATCCCTGGCAGTGTTGAAGGGCAGGTGGGCCGGGGCCCTGAGTAACCTGCTCTAGTGAGGGTGTCCCTGCCTGTGCAGGGGGGTTAGAACTGGATGATCTTTAAGGTCCCTTCCAACCCTGACTGTTTTTGATCATCTCCTTCTCTTTACTCACAGAGCAGGGGCAGTGCCCACCCATCCCACAAAGAGACTTGCAGACCCCAGTTGAATTTAGTTTCTATTTAAGAAAACATTTTCCAGATACCAGTTGGCAGCAAAGTGCACCCACAGCTATTCCTGGTGCACCAGCTCTGTCGCCTTACAGGGCTGAGAGAAGCTGCTTTGCTCTCTGCAGAGCGAGATGAGGTGGCAGCGGAGGGCAGCAGGGTGGGGTGGAGGTCAGGGTGAGGGGGGATCATGACTGGGATGCAGCAGGGGGTGGTTCCTGCGGGGTCAGCTCAGGGTGAAGCTGTGGAGGACACGGTACCTTGCCGGCACCCCGCAGCTGGAGCCAGGCTTGAGCAAACAGATTGGGAAAGGAGGGGAGGGGGCTGGGGAGTTTTGAGGAGATGGGGCGACAAGCGTGGGACAGGCCCTTCTCTGATACAGAGGCAGCAGGTACCCGGCCGAGGAGGATTCTGAGCTCCTTGGGGTGGGCACCTCCGAGCTGCCCTGGGGCAGCAGGCACTTGGTTGAGGTAGTTCATGAAGTCACTCGTGGCCAGCTGGCTACTGGGGAGAGAAGCGGCAGTGAGTTGGGAGCTCTGGGGTGGGGTGGGGGGTACACACTCAATCCCAGCAGTGGGACCAGCCCCCCAGCCCTTACCACGCGGCCGAGGTCGTCGGCAAAGGTCACCCCCTTACTCAGCCGCTGCTCCTGCGAGCCGGTGCTGCTGCCACTCAGCGAGTTCCTCCTCATGATGCCTGTGGACAGAGCCACCTGAGCACCCCCTGGGGGTCCTCCGTCGTGCAGCTCTGGCTTGGCCAGGGTTGACCTGGGCTTTGGGGGGGCATGGGCTGTCACCTGGGGGCTGCGCCAGCTCCAGGCGCTGCAGGCTGTTGCGGCGGGAGGGGTTGAAGCTGCCCTTGGAGAGGCGGCGCTGGCGGCTGGAGAGCATGGCGGCGGGGGACACGATGCCCAGCGGCGGCTGCTTCCCCATGCGCAGGTACAGCTCCTCGATCTCCTTCTTCTGGGCGCTCTGCAGCAGCTGCACCTCAGCCATGTGTCTGCAGAGGAGATACCCTGGGCTGAGAACCACCCCCTGCTGCACCCCGGCAACCCTGGGCCTCCATCCCACCCCGCACCCGCCTCATCTCCTTCCACAGAGGGCAAAGACGTTTCCCTCTGCCCCGTAAGGTCACTTGGTTTGGAGGCACCGGCAGGGGACGTCGCCCTCCCGGCTGGGGCAGCTGGAGCCAGCCCCCTGGGGACCCCTGGAGCCAGCCCCCTGGGGACCCTGGCGCCGCAGGGTGCTCACTTCTGGCGCAGGTTCTGCAGCTCCTCCCAGATCTCCTCGTCCTCGCTCTCGGTGTCGTCGCTGCTCGGGTAGGACAGGCTGCGGGAGTAGCTCATCCACACCTGGCTCAGCACCGCCTGCGGGGTGCTCTCTGCACCCTCGTCCCTGGGCCCCTCCCGGTCGCTCTCTGCCAGTGCCACCACCGTGCCCTCCTCGGCCTCGGGGTCCTGCTCTGCCGTCTGCAGAGCTGAGTCCGAGTCGCTGCTGGAGCTGCCCACTGTGCCGGGGGCCGTGGGGAGCGGGGAGCTGCTGGCCACTGGCTGGGCAGGGTGCAGCTCCCCCTCGCTGGTGCCCTCGCTGCTGCCCGGCGTCGGGGAGGTCGCAGAGGGGTCTTTGGTTGGCATCACCTGGAAGCGGCCTAGGACCTGGGGTTTGGCTTCTGCTTGAGACAAAGCGAGGCAGCCGGTGGGGTCCAGGGCCACTGAGGCTGTCGTGGTGGCCCCCCAACCCCGGTGCAGCCTCAGCCCTTCCCCACCACACCTTCATTGATGGGCGAGAGCCGGGTGCTGGCCGTGCCGGGGGCGGGCGACTCCGAGACGATGAGCGAGTGGCTGGGCTTGGGGGAGCCGAGGGGCACCTGCAGACACCCGAGTGCTGTTGGCTGCTCCACCCCAGGTCCCCCCCCAAATCTTCTGCCCAACCCCTACCCCACTCACTCAGCCCCACCTGCTCCCCAGGGGCTCCCCAGGCCATGGGGTTCCCTGTCCCAGCATCTCCAGCGGCCACCCAGCACTGAGGAGGGGGGCACCTCCCTCAGTCCCACCTCGAGGAGCCCGGGGGACCCCCGACACTCACTGCGTTGCCCTCCAGGCTCCCCGAGGCAGGCGAGCTGAGCGATGGCGGGGGGCTCCCCGCAGCCTCTGTGCCTGTGGGGTACAGCGGGGCCGGCACTGAGGGAGGGAAGGGCACGGCCCCCCCGGCCATAGGGACACCGGCCCCCCCCGACCCTGGGGAGCCAGCGCCGGACGGGGCTGGCTTGGTCATGCTGGTGGGGTCGGGGTAGACGAAGCGCGGGGGTCCCAGCAGCAGGCTCTGCGGCCGCGGCAGCAGCGGGGGGTAGAGGTGCCCCCCGGAGCTGGCGATGGAGGAGACGGCCGGCAGCAACGTGTGGGCGACGCTCATCACCGCCAGGGAGAAGACGTTGGCCAGGGACATGAGCGGGGCCGGGGGGGACCAGGGGGTGCCGGTTGCAGCCGGGCTGAGGGGGCTGCTGGGCCCGCTGGGGACAGGGGATGTGGGCACCGGGAGGGGTTGGGGCAGGGCGGGCGGGATCAGCCCCGCCGGGGTGCTCGGGGGGGTCTGCGGGGTTGCGGGCGATGCCGTCAGCCAGGAGGGAGCCGTTGAGACGAGGGGCCACGTCTGCACGGAGCCTGCGGGGAGAGGAGCGTCAGGAGCAGCCCCGGCCCTCACGGGATCACACCCCCCCCCGTCCAGCCGGGGACTGTCGCGGTGGCAGCGGCCGGCGGCCCCCGGGGATGGGCACCGTGCCCCTGCCCGGGCTGCTACCTGCAGGGGAGCCCAGCAGCATCGGCCGCAGCTCCTGGCTGGGGGCTGCCGGTGGCTCCGCGGGGCTGGTGGGCTCGTTCTCCCACGGGGAGCCGCTGGGCGACGGCAGGACGGGCGACTGGACCGCGAGGCTGGGGCTGGCGCAGCCCAGGTCTGCAGCGCAGGGGCAACGGCCAGCGCTCAGCCGGAGCCTGTCGCCCCCCCGACGCGGGCTCTGGGGCTTGGGGAGGGGCCAGACCTACCGCTGAGCGAGGACGAGGAGATGGAGCGGGAGAGCTCCTGCAGCTGCAGACCCACCTGCTGAGGCGGGGGACACGGCTGAGCCCCACGGGGCCCCTCGCTGGCCCCGCTGCGTGTGGGCTCAGCAGGGACGGGGAGCACCGGGACAGCCCCGCTGCCCTCCCCGTCGAGCACTCACCGCGCTGCCCGCCCCGCGCTCGGCCTCGGGGCTCTCCGGCAGCCCGGCGGCGCCGCGGGCGTCCTTGCGGAGCAGGGTCTCCACGCGGTGGATGATGTCCCGGATGCGGTGGATGAAGCCATCCCGCTCCGACTTGAGGATGAACTCGTTGTGGACCTGGTGGAGGTTGGTGGTGGGGTAGCCAAGGGGCTAGCGCTCAGCCCCGCGCTGTCGGGGGTGGGGGGATCCCCAGCCTCCCCCGACCCTTGCCCCGCGCTCACCATGACGGCGGCGATCTCCTCCGGGTTGTCCCCATCCAGGTCGAACTTGAAGGTCACCATCTTGTTGTTGTAGGTCTGCAGCTGGCACTCCACCACCCGGTCGTTCTCGTCGGAGATCTGGGGGGTGGCAGAGCCGGGAGCTCAGCCTGGGCAGTGGGCACCCAGCCGGGCACCCTCCCTCCGGGCACCCTCCCGGCACCCTGAGCATCGCCCTCACGTTGGTGACGCGCAGCCGGGAGCGGGCTCGGCGCCGCAGCAGCTTCCCCGACGCGCGCTTGGGTGGCACCTTGGCGCTGCGCTCGCTGGCCGAGAGCCCCTCGTAGCCGTCGCTCATGCCCGACGCCACGTCGGAGGCGTAGCTGTGGGGAGACCCTCGGCGGCTGGAGCATCATCCTGGCCACCCCCAGCCTGGCTCCCCCCCACCTCACCGAGGTCTCACCTGTCCACTGGCGAGGAGAAGCCGCTGGTGGGGGGCAGGCGCTCGCCGGGCAGCTGCACCGCGATGCTCTGCGGAGAGGCAGCGGAGTCGAGCTGCTGCTGCTGCTGCTGCTGCAGCCGCCCTGACTCCCCGCCCTCGGGGCTCACCGTGGGGAAGCAGCGGACGGGGCGCGTGGGTGGGGGGCTGGCGGGGTCCCCCCCCGAGAAGCTGCGGTGGGCCAGGTCTGGAGAGTCCAGGAAGCCTGAGGAGCTCAGGTAGCCGTCGGTCTCGCAGTCGGCTGCGGAGGAGCCCTCGTGTGAGCGAACGCCCTTCCGTGGCCAGTGCGAGCCACGTCCCTGGCCAGAGTGATCCCCGCTCCCTGGATGGGGTGACCCCCCTTCCCTGGCCGCTGTAAACCCTCTCCCTGGCCACTGTAAGCCCCCTCCCTGGCTAGAGTGACCCCTACTCCTTGGGTGGGGTGACCCCCTTCCCTAGCCAGGGTGAGACCCCTCTCCCTGGCCAGAGTGACCCTCCTCCTTGGCCACAGTGAACCCCATCCCTGGCCACTGTGAGCCCCCTCCCTGGCCAGAATGACCCCGTTCCCTACCCACTGTGAGCCCCACCCCTGGCCTGCGCCCCTGGCTAGTACTGGGGGGCTGTGGGCAGGGGACAGCAGGACCTAGTGAGAGACCCCCACCCACTCCTTGCCCCAGCCCCCTCCTGCTGCTTGTCCTCCCCACTGCTGGCCACCCCCCGGCCCTGGGTGGCCCCACTGGCCCCTGCCCAGTGCCCACGCACAGGTGGCCGAGGAGTAGCTGGCGTGGCGGTAGGCAAAGTGCTGGTGCTGGTCGGCCTCCGGCTCCTCGGGCTCCGGGGGGAAGGAGCTGCTGAAGACAGAGTCCCTGGAGCCAGGGGTGGCCGGGGTGGCCGCGGGGGCACTGGGCGTCAGCGGAGACTTGAGCTCCTCCAGCTCCGGCTCCGCGGCTGCCGACAGGTCCCGGGCTCTCCTGAGCTTCTCCCGCTTGCGCTTGATGGCCACCACGCGGTCCCGCACTGCCTTGGCCACCAGCTTGTAGTCAGCTTCGCAGACAAAGCCCAGGACCACCTGCCCGGGAGAGTAGTGGTGGGGGGACTGGCTGCATCAGGGCGCAGGGACACCCCTGGCCCCAAACTCCAGAACCCCTGTGGGCCCCATCACCCACCATCTCCTGGGCCACCTCCTCGGCCACGTCCTTGTAGAGCTCAAAGAGGAACTCGATGGCGTTGTTGTCCTTGTACTTGCCGTGCAGCTTCTTGGTGTCGTCCATGCGTAGCCAGAGCTTGAGCCCGGACTTGACGCCATCGTCCTCCTCGGCCAGCTCCACGTGCACCCCGGTGTCCTCCTGGAAGAAGGAGTGCTCCAGCAGGTCCTGGATGGTGTACCTGCGGGGAGCGCGGCTCAGCGCGGGCGCCGGCGGCCACGGGCAGGGCTCTGCCGCGCGGCCCCCGCTGCCCCCGGCACCTCTCGTTCTTGTCCATGCGGATGCAGCCCTCGATGATCTCCTTCAGCTCTGGAACCTTCACCTTGTAGAAGCTGCTGGGCTTCAGGCCCTGGGTTGGGGGGGATGAGTGTCAGCATCTCCTGCGACTGGGTTGGACCCAGGCTCTGCAGGGTCGTGGTGCTGCTGGGTGCTCCTCAGGCAGCTGTGGGACCACAGCTCCCAGCATCACCAGGCAGAGCCCCTGCAGCCCCCTGCTCCCAGCACAGGACTCCACTCTGGGTCCCATGGCTGGGCCACGTGTGGCTGCACTGGCACCCGGTGCCAGGACACCCCTCCAGAGGCTCCTGGTTTCCACCCCAGCAGACAGGAGCCGGCTGGGAGCAGCGGGGGCAGCCGCAGTGCCCCAGGCAGGGTTGGCTGAGCAACCTCCCTCCCTCCCGTTCCACCCCATTAACGGGCCTGGCATGCGGCAAGGGCCGTAAGTGCTGGGCAAGCTGTGGCCACCCCCCAGCACCCAGACTGCTCTTAGCTGCTGGCAAACCCAGCTCCCTCTGACTGGCCCAACAGCTCCCTCTGAGTGACCCCCCAGCATCCTCTGAGTGATTCCACAGCCCCATCTGACCAAACCCCACAGCTCTATCCAAGCAACCTCCCAGCTCCCTCCGAGTGACCGCGCGGGCAGCGCTCACCGAGGTGACCTTGCGGTAGATCTGGGCTGCGTTCTGGCACTCGGAGTAGGGGTACTCGGAGGTGGCCATCTCCAGCATGCACATCCCGAAGGCGTAGACGTCCACGGCCTCGTCGTACTTCTCCTCGTACATCTCCGGCGCCATGAACTCGGGGGTGCCTGGGGGTCGGGGTGGGGGGGTGATGGAACGGGGCTCAGCACCCCCGTGGCACCGACCCACCCCAGGGCACCCGCCCTGCCTGCACCCACCGATGACGCTCTTGGCGAAGGAGGCTCGTTTGAGCGTCGCCAGGCCCAGGTCCCCGATCTTGACGGAGCCCGTGGGGCCGGTGATGAAGATGTTGTCGCACTTGAGGTCGCGATGGATGATGGGGGGGGAGCGGGTGTGCAGGAAATGCAGCCCCTTGAGGATCTGCCGGCTCCAGCGCTGCAGCACCTTCAGCTTCATCTCCTTGAACCGCTTCAGGTAGCTGCCGGGGGACCCAGGGGCTCAGCCCCAGACCCCCCTCCTCCCAGCACCGTGCACAGAATCAGGGGCTCCCGGCCCCCTCCCCAGCTGGGCTGTGCAGAGGCAGCTCAGAAAGGGCAGCCCAGGAGGGGCTGAGCCCCCACCCCTGCACGGGATGGTGCCAGTGGAGCTTGACTCCAGCTCCCAGCCCTGCTCCAGCATCTGCCGAGATCCCACCGCAGCCTGTTGTTCCCCAGCGCCCAACAGGCAGGAGCAGGGTGCAGAGCTGTCCCTCACCTCCCCAGCTCTGCAGAGACCCCCTCCCCTCCTGTCACACCCGACCCCGGGGGGGTCCCCGCTCACGTTTTCAGGGTGCCGGAGGTCATGAGCTCTGTGACCAGCACGATGCAGATCTGCCCCTTGATGGACGACTTCCAGGAGTCGTAGAAGCGGACGATGTTGGGGTGCTGCAGCCCCTTGAGCATCTCCACCTCCTCGCTGAACCGCTGCCGCTCCGTCTTGGACAGCTTCCGCGTCTGCAAGAGCCGGTGGGGTCGTGAGGAGCCGGGGGGGTCCCCGGCAGCACAGGGAGGGGGTTTCCTGGCTCCCGAGCGACCGACACGTCCACTCCCACCCCCTCCACGCAGATCAGCAGCGGCCCCATCACAGAGCTGGGGTCAGACCAGCTGTCCCCCGGCACAGGGCTCCCGGTGGCCGGGGCTGTCCCGGACCGTCTCCCCCCACAACCGGGGTGATGGAGCCGCTCTGCCCTGGTCTGAGGACAGAGTCTTCCGTGAGAGCTGCCGCGTCTCTCTCTGCGCCCCCAGGGCACCCCCGCCGGGCACCGTGGGCTCCCAGCGCAGGTCACGGGCACCGGTATGGCAGGGTGCCGGCAGCTTCAATGGGGCCTTTGTTGGGGAGAGGAGGCGGGGGGGAGGCTGCAGCCCAGGTTTTTCCATGTTCCTCCTGCTTGAGTTAATTAAAGTGGAAACTGAAGCTGAGCGCTGACACAGCCACCAGGCAAAGCCGGGGCTGGGGCCAGCGGCGAGCACAGGGACCCCCTCATCCTAGAGGGACACAGAGCCAGAAGGAGCCAGGTCCTGCTTCGAGCTCTGGGCAGCAGCGGGAGCTGAGCGGCGACCATCCCACCCCAGCCTGGGACCACCTACCCGGGACCCCCGGGCAGCCCTCACGTAGGGCTGAGCGGAGCCGAGGTGCTGCAGCAGCTCGTTGGCCCCCTGGCCAGCAGCCGCCGTCCATCAGCCCAAGGAGCTTTCGCAACGTTGCTGTTGCATCACCGGCGGCGCTGCGGCCGGGGCTGGAGCCGCTCCGCGATCCCCCGCTGCCTTTAGCACCCGCCCGGGGACCCGGCTGAGCCCGGACGAGAACCTGAGCCCCGCCGCAGCCGCATGAATGGGACCTTTCATAGCCCGGCGGCAAAACAGCAGCCGAAGCCCCTGCGCGGCACGGGGCTCGGGGAAGCTGAAACGGGCTACGAGCAAGCAGCTGCAGCTTGCCCAGCTCAGCGGTTGTGCCGGCGTGGCCCCCACTGTGCCACCCCCTCGCCCCCAACCACCACCACCCCAGGCAGGGCTCCTGGCACGGTGCCACCTCCTCTCCCTGGTTGCCCTCCCCGGGGAGCCCGGCTGGTCGCCGAGCCTGTGCCAGGACTGCTGGGCTCGCCTGGCACCGGTCAGGATGCCCACGCTCTCCCCAGTAAGGGAGCGGGGCAGAGCCCAGCCCCGGTGTGGCCAGTGGGGCTGCTCTCTGGCCCAGGACTGGGCACTTGTCGGGGGGCAGAGGGCCAGCAGAGTCCTGCACGTACACAGGGACACCGCGTCCTCTCCTCGCAGCACCGCGTGCAGGGCAGAGGAGGGTGGTGGCACAGGGCCGGGTGAGGAGCTGGTGGCCACAGTCCAGCCCCAACCTACGAGCCGGGATCTGGCTGCCGAGGAGCCCGGCACGGCCAGCGGCGGGGATCGAGGCCAGCGCAGGAGGAGGACTGGGCACGATGGCCAGGAGAGCTCCTGCCCCTGCAGCAGGACGTTGTCCCCGGTGCCCAGCAGCGCCCAGTGGAGCCCAGCAGCGCCCAGCAGAGCCGTCGCAGGGCTCCCACAGCCCTCATGGGACCCCAGGCTCTCCGGTGCTCAGGGCAGGAGGGGGGGACCTCCATCAGGCACCAGGGGAGCTGGCACCAGGGCAGCAGCAGGTGCCCACAGCCCGTGGGGCTGGCTCCCAGCTCTTGGTGAGCAGCGAGCTCTCCCAGGCTCCTGAGCCCACAGGACCCCGGCGAGTCCTCCTGGACTCATCACTCCACCCCCTGTTCGGCCACAGGGGTCTGGCACCCGGGCACTGGCCCAGGGCTTTGCCAGGCTCAGCCGCAGCAGGATGCCAAGCTCAGGGCAAGCTGAGTGCCGTGACCAGGGCTTCGGGGAGACGCAGGAATTTAGGAAGAGAGGTGCCCTGCAGCACCCCTGGGCATCAGAGCTGGATGGGGGGCAGGCTGTGGGGGTGGCACAGCAGTGCCCACTGCCCTCACCCGCAGGGAGCCTGAGCGGACCCGCAGGAAAACCACCCCTGGGCAGGTATTTACAGCTCGACCCCGCTCCCGGCCCCCGGTTTCCTCCGCGTTTCCTCCTTCCCCGCCGCCCGCAGCACCTCGCCACCGAAATAGCCCCCGCGGGCTAAAGCCGGGAGGCACAAACAGGTCACCGCGGGGCCGGGGCCAGAGACACAGGCTGCCTTCAGGACCGCGGGGCAGCGGCACAGGGGATGGGCAGATCCCGCTGGGGGGGGTCCCCCGGGGAACGGGCGACAAACAGCCTCTGGGTCAGCGGGCAGGGGCAGGGGCCGGGAGCAGCTGGATGAGGCTCCCCGCGCCGGAACCGAGGCTGAGGTGCTCGTTTTGGACCCAAAGGCAATCAAAGGACAACTGTGGCCAGCGCAGGACAAAGCTATTTTTAAAAGGGCAGAGCCACCGCGGGTCTCGTTTGCGGTTCCCAGCCCCGATCTGTATTTGTGTCACAGAGACTGATTCTTCGGGCGAGGGCTGGACCCCCCCACCCCACCCCAGACTTCTCAAGAGTCTGTTTCTGTGCTCTCCAGCAACTTGTGGGCCCTGGATTTGGGGGCAGGAGACACTGAACAAAGGGCACTCAGTGGGATGGAGGTGAATCCCGGTGGAGAAGAGGGGTGCCGGAGGGGAGTGGGGCCAGTGCCGCTCCCCCTGGGCAGCCCTCAAGGGGCTCTCGGCTGCAGCCAGGCTGTGGTCCCCAAGGAGGGTGACGCAGGGAGCCAGGGCTGCCGTGTGATGCTCAGGGATGGTCCCTGGCAGGAGTCTGGACTCTCTGCACTGGTTCCCACCAGTGGCTGTGCCCTCCCAGCCTGTGGCACTGCCAGACCTCTGCCAGCTCTGCCAGACAGAGCCCCATCAGCCCAGGCTGCAGGGTGGGCTCTGGGGGGGTCACATCCAGTCCCAGCAGACACTGGGAGCCGCTCTAACAGAGCAGGGTTGGGAGAAAGGCCCCCTGAAGCAGCACAGCGAGGGCACAAGCTGTGCCACCAGTCCTGCCACGCTTGCCAGGTGCCAGGCAGCTGGCACACAGGGACCATGGGCTGAGACCCACAGGGAGGGATGTGGAGCCAGCTGGGTGGGAAGACCTGGACTCAGCTGACTCATCCAGAGAAGATCCTGGGCTCAGCAAGGAGAGCCCTCCTGTGCCAGCAGCAGGCTGGCGCTTCCCCTGCTGCCCAAAGGGGACTCAGCCAGAGCTCAGGAGCCACAGGGCTCCGCGAGGGAGGCAGCAGGAGGCTGAAGCAGTGGCCCAACTCGCGAAGGCAGGCGGAGGACGCCCCAGACCTCACCTGCCTGGCTGAGGGACCACCGTCAGCCCCCAGGCAGGAGCCACACTCCATTGTTTCAGCTCAGTTCCTGGGCCCCTGGGCTGCAGCCACCCCACGGACCCAACCCAGGCAGCCACCTCCAGCTGCCTCCAAGTTTTAGGACCAAGACAACGATCTCGCAAGACACGTTTTTCCGTGTAAACAAGGACTTGGACCTTCCAGCTGCAGCAGCCACCCCAGGGCAGGGGCCTGTCGAAGACTTTGGACTTCGGAGAAGCCCCTCCCTAGGGGCTCCAAGGAGGAGAGGGAGCCCCACGGCAAGAGCCTCCCTGGGTACCTGCGTGGATGAGATCAGGCTCATCACAGGCAGCGAGAAGGTTGCAGAGGCAGCCCCTCCAGCGCTGCCCCCAGCATCCCGTTGTCAGCATCCCGCCGGCGAAGGGGACAGAGGAAAGTGGCGGCGGGGAGGCGATGGGGACGCTGGACAGCCACCGGTCCAGCGCTCCCGGCACAGAGCTCTCGGCAGCGCAGCAGAAACCACACTCAGGTGCCCACAGACACCACAGCAGCCAAGGACAAGCAGCCAGAGCGCAGCAAGGTCACGCCGTACCCTGCTCCCGACTTGACGCGCGGCCCCAGGCGGGCTGCAGGCACGTGCCCCGGCTCACACCCAGGGCTATCGGAGCAAACCTCGAGCCAGCCCCGGCGCTGACACGGGCACGCGAGCAAGAGGCTGGCACTGGAGAGGGCACCGCGGCTCTCGCTGCCCTTTCCCGAGGGGAAGCTGCAACCTGATGGGTATTGAGGAGCCAGTGGGCGCTCAGTCCCACCTGTGAACCTCCAGGACGGGGACCGGCTCCGGGAGCGCGAAGGCAAATGGCAACCGGCACGTGACGGGCAGGAGGGCCCCCCCCCAGGGCAGCAGCAGCATTTCAGCAGGAGACTGGGGCCAGGCCAAGAGCCCCAGCAGCGATGGGCACAGCGCAGGGCCCCGAGGGCTGCTGACGCGGGGGGGGGGTGGGGGGGGGGGGGGGGGGGGGGGGGGGGGGGGCACGACGTGCCTGGCACAGACAGGGGATCCTGGAGCCCTGTGGTCCCCACCCAGCAGCCCAGGTGGGCAGCAGCAGGCAGAGGGGCTCAGGGCTCGGGGGGCTGCCCACTCCAGGGCAACCGGGTGGAGAAGGGTCCAGCTGGCTCTGCCAGCTCCTGTGTCCCCCCCCCGGGGCAGGGCTCTGTGGGCGCAGACAGCCCTACCTGCAGCTCGCACCAGGCCACCTCCACGGTGGTCTCCGTGTCCAGCCCCTTGTAGACGGTCTTGAAGGAACCGCGGCCGATCTCGATGTCGAACTTGAGGAACCGGCCGTCGGGGGAGGTGGCCACCGCCCGCGTCTCCACCTCTTCGCTCTCCGTCTCCTCCGGCTCCCGGCTCCCGGCGGGGCTCGGCGGTGGCGGCGGGGACCCTCCTCGCCCCCCATCCGGTGCCGGGTACCCCAGAAGCTCCAGCTCCGCCGAGCTCCGCCGGTTGAAGCGGAAGGAGGGGCGGCGGGAGTCGCGTCCCGACAGCCGCCGGTTGCGGTGCGGGGCCCGTCCCGGGAGCTCCGGCTCCGGTTCCAGCTCCGGTGCAGAGGTGCCGGCCGCCCGCTCGGCCTCGGGCTGGGACACGGCCCCGCAGGGCTCCGCCGCCAGCATCGCTCGGCCCGCCCGCTCCCGCACCCCTTCGCACCTGGTGCTGCCGCGGCCCCGCAGCAGCAGCAGGAGCGAGCGCTGAGCCCCGGGCACCG
>VXBP01006367.1:49533-85020 GCA_013400115.1 Rhinopomastus cyanomelas | reverse complement strand
GGGCACCGGCCCCACGGCCACCGGGCACCGGGACGGGCGCCCAGCACTGCGGCTGCTGGCGGGAGCCCCGAACCCCGGTGCTGCCCTGGGAGAACGGAGGGAACGGGGCATCCCCCCCACACACACCCCGGGACACCTCCCCCCTCCCCTCTCCTCCGGATCCCCCCCTCCATCGTCATCCCCACGGGGGCGACAGCCCCTAGTGATGGGCGGTGGGATGGGGACGTTGCTGTGGGGCTGCTGGAAGCGAAGCCCCCGGAGCCGAAGGGTAGCGGCTGCTCGGGACCCTCCCTCGAGGGTGAGATTGNGACCTTCCCTCGAGGTTGAGATTGGGGGGCCCTGCTCGGGGGGTCCCGAGGTACTGAGCCCACCCCGCTCTGCCCAGGGGTCACTGCGGGCGAGATCCTCGCGTCGGGGTCACGCAGGCAGGAGGATCCCGAGGCGGGTGTCAGCCCCCTGCGAGAGCCAGGAACACGGACAAGGGGCGGTTGTGTGTCTCTCTCTCTCCAGGTTAAACGAGGAGGTTGTTCCACCCGAGGAGGCTGTTTACACAAAACACAAAGCAGGCCGGGCCACAGCTGATTTCTCTTCCCTGAGGTCAGATTGTTTCTCCTCGACGGGTACCGGAAACATTGAGGAAGGGATCGACGCGGAACAGCAGCCACGTCCCACCTTGAGCGCTGACCCGGCGCAGCCTGGGTGACTGGGGGTGCTGGCTGCACCCCACAGCCCCCTGTGCACTGGGACAGGGGAGAATGGGTTGGTGGAAGGGTGCTGCAGATGCCCTGGCTGGGCTGAGGGTCTCAGAGCTGCTGCCTCTGTTTAACCCCACCTGGACCTGTTCCTGTGCGACGTGGTCTAGGGGATCCTGCTGTGGCAGGGGGTTGGACTGGATGATCTTTCGAGGTCCCCTCCAATCCCTAATGTCCTGTGTGACTCTGTGACCCCACGCTGCTCTCCAGCTCACTGCAGGTACCAGCTCCCCACCAAGGGCTTTGCCCGGTGGCTCCCAGCAGCACGGGCTGGTGAGCAGGGAGCGCTGACCCCGTCCTCAGCCAGCCCTGAGCTCCCTGGGGCACAGTCCCGAGGGATCGAGCACCGACAGACCTGTGTTAGGTGCCAGCCACCCCACCGGGCTCTGCAGCTGCCCCCACTTGGGGTCCCTGCCAGGGGCCCCACACCGCCTGAGGACACAGCCTAGGCTGGCAGGGAGCCCCAGCTCTCCAGCGACAGACACGGAGCCAAGCAGGGATCTGGGTTCAGGGCTCTGGAAGGCTCACGTCCCCTTATCGGACATTTTCATCGCGAAACGAGAAGCCTCAGAAGACCCCAGGGGAGCAGAGCAGCGTCTTGGCCCCGGGACTGCACTGGATGATCTTTCCAGGTCCCTTCCAACCCCTAATGTTCTGGGAGAGGCACTTACGGGTGAAGCCTGCTCCATCCAACAGCTGCCCTCCCACCTTCCTCGGTGAACACCCTGAGAAGGTCCCCGCTGCCCCCCCAGATGCCCTCCTGCACCCAGGGGTGGGGGGAAGGCAGCTGAAGCCTAACCTGGCCCAGGCCACCAAGCTGGAGCCAGAAGGCTCCTGCTCTGCAATCAGCCGCCCGCTGCAGCGCCCCAACGGTGCCCACGGCTCCCCGGCCCTTATCAGGTGACATTTCTGGGCTGTGGGTGCCAGCCTGCGCTTTGAGGGCACCGCTGCAACCAGGCGGCAGGACCGACTCCTCACTCGCCCCCGGCTGCCAGGAAGAGAGCAGGGGACTGCGTAATCGCTCTCCTCGGGATTAGCTCATGAATCAAAGCCCTGCTCAGCTCCTCGCTCCAGCGAGCCCTGCCAGGAATTGTCCGTTCCGCTCCCGGAGCGCGGGGTGGGATCGCCGAAGGGGCCCACACGGGCCGGAGCACGGGGGTCCCTCACGGGATGGCGGCCTGGGGACGTGCTGCAGGGTCAGGGTGTTTGTGCCCGGAAGGCTCGGGGTGGAGGGCCTGTGGTCGCCTTCGGCGCCTCCTGTGAGCTCCCAGCCTCTGCCGGTCACGTCCCTCTGGCCACCATCACATCCCTCTGGGCACAGGAGTCTGGGGAGGAGGAGACGGCAGCCAAACCTCAGCCTGTGGCGCTAACCTCAGGCAGGTACCCCGGGAGGGTTTCCTTCAGCTGAAGGAACAGATGGTTCCCCGTCTCCAAACTTATCCCGACACAGAAACAGCTCCCACTCCCAGCCAGGCACTGGGAATTGTAGACTGGGTTAGGCTGGAGGGGACTGGGAAGAGCAGCCGGTTCCAACCCCCCTGCCATGGGTAGTGGCAGCTCTCTCCCACCAGACCAGGGTGCCCAGAGCCCCATCCTTGGACACTTCCAGGGATGGAGCAGCCACAGCGTCCCTGGGCAGCCTTTTCCAGGGCCTCAGCATCCTCGTGGGGAAGAGCTTCCCCCCGATACCCAACCTAACCCTCCCCTCCTTCAATTCTAGGCCACTGCCCCTCGTCCCATCACTACAGCCCCTTGGCAAAAGCCCTTCTCTGGCTTCCCTGTAGCCCCCCTTCAGCTACTGGAAGGTCACTATCAGGTCGCCCAGACCCTTCTCTTCCCCTAAGCTGAACCACCCCAGCTCTCCCAGCCTGTCCTCGTAAGCAGAGGGGCTCCAGCCCTCTGGTCATCTTCGTGGCCTCCTCTGGACTAGCTCCAGCAGCTCCCTGTCCCTCTCAGCACTTTTCCTCCCCTGACCAGCAGGATCAAGTGTTTGGGGCCTGATAGCCCCTTATCTCAGCACCAGCCCCAAGAGCTCTGCCACAGCCTGGCCAGAGAGCCCTAATCACCGTGGCCCAGACGTGGCAACAGCATCAGAGCGGCCACGAGCCAGAGGCTGCACCAACTCTTCTCTCAAAGTGCCTGCAGGTGCTGGAGCCCCAGCTGTGCCTGTGGTGATACCAGGGGCCTGGGGGTGCAGAGCTTCGGGCGTCTAACACCCAACCCTGTGAGAAGGAAGCAGAGACCTCAGCAGCTGCGGCCGGCGGCTGCCACCCTCCCTCCTCCGAGCAGATGTCCTCCATCTCTTCCCCAGGGCTCTCACAGCAGAGCAGCCTCCCCCAGCACCTCTGGGCTGTCTCTGCCGCCCCAACCTCACGATTGCATCACCAAATGCTAGGAAGAGCTGAGGAGGAAGGGTGGAGGGGGGTGTATTCTTCCTCCTCCTCCTCCTCTCAACTAGGAAGCTGCACAAGAGCAGCGCAGGGCTGCCAGGAGCTGGCTCTCTCCGCTTATCTCACGTCACATCAGGCACTTCCTAAAGAGGGAGCAGATTTAATTAAGAACACAGACTGTGCTCAAGGACAGGCAGGTCCTGCACAGCCCCGCGGCGTCGGATCACGTCGAGGGAGAGAGCTCAGAAAACAACAACCCCCAGGCCTGGCTAGTAAAGGCTCCTTGTTCAGCATCAAATGCAGAGGGCACCAGGTGCAGGAACACAGTGGCTGCAGCAGGGCAACTGTGGCAGAGGGGAGGGCTGGTGGATGCTGGACTGGAGCAGACAGTGAGCGCTTGCAGCCCAGAAGGACCTCAAGCCAGTCCAGCCAGCAGATCGAGAGATTCTGCCCTGCTGAGACCTCACCTGGAGTCCTGCATCCAGCTCCTGGAGCCCTCAGGATGGGGACCTCATGGAGTGGGACCTCATGGAGTGGGTCCAGGGGAGGCCATGAAGATGCTCAGTGGGGCTGGAGCCCCTCTGCTGCCAGGACAGGCTGAGGGAGCTGGGGTTATTCAGCCTGGAGAAGGGTCCATCTAGGGGGACCTGAGAGCAACCTTCAGGTCCCTGGAGGCTGCGGAGGGGCTGCTGATGAAGCCCTGGAGTGACAGGACGAGGGGCAGTGGTTTCACAGCAGCAGATTGAAATGGGCTGTTAGGAACCTGCTGAGAGCCTCAGCACCCTCACGGGGAAGAGCTTCTTTCTGATCTCCAGCCTAAATCACCCCTCTTTCAGTTCCAGGCCACCGACCCTTGTCCTGTCACACGGGCCCCAGTAAGATCTAACGCTGCTGCTTTGTTCCTGATGGAGAAACAGACCAAAGCACCCCAAGGGCTATAAATACGTCTCCTTTTAATTACTCCCAATTAGCTCCTTGGCTCCACCCTGCCCCGCTGCACTGCCAGCTCTGCAGCAGGCACCCATCACCCACAGCCAGCCCCTCACGCTCCCTTCAGCCCTCAACAGAGAGCCCGAGTGCCAGCCAGCAGCAGGTCAGGAGGGGCCCCTGGAGGCCGAGCAGAAGGGGCTGCCCTGTGGCTGCTCACAGGACCAGCAGCAGTCTTGCTCCTTCATGTCTGGCTGGTCCCTTTCAGGAGCTGCCCAGTGCAGCCTGAGCCTCTCAAAGACAACCAACAGAGAGTGAAGACAGAGGGTCTCCGAGTATTTCTAAGCAGTCACAGCCTCAGGAGCCTTCGCACGTTCTCCTCGCTCCTGGAAGTCCCAAGTGCTGGAGGTCCCAGGTGGAATCCAGCAGAGAGAACCTTCACCACCTCAGCTGATGGGGAAGAGGGGAAGGGGACTGCACTCAGAAGAACTTGACGCCTCTGCCATCGTCCAGCGTGATGATTTCAGCCTTGTGCTCCTGCTGCAGGGCTTGCAGGGCACGGAGCAGCATCGTCTCGTCCAAGCCATGGAACTCTAGGGAGAGAAGAGAGATGCCCACCAGCAGGAGGCAAAAGAAATCATCACATCAGAAAACAAGGAGGCTTCTAAAGTGCAGAGGCTGGGTGGGGGGTGAAGCTCTGAGGAGCATCTTCCAGACTCCAGCTTCTCAGCACTAGGAACAAAGCCTGGAGGTCACAGGCAAAAGCAACTCGAGAGCATCGAAGCTGCACAAGTAGGTCTGAGAATCTGACAGGCTGCTCCTGGGCACCGCAGGCGACGTTACCTTCGTTCTCCGTGTCGTCCCCACTGACTAACTCGTACAGCGTGAACACGGAGTTGGTCAGGCCGTTCCTGGACACCTGGGAGGGGAGAAGCCACAGAGCCCGTCTCATTGAGCAGCCTCAGCACCACCTTGAGAGTCTCAGTGAGGTGAAACGGAGCAGGGACAGCAGTTGGTGAGTGAAACAGTACCCTGGGAAGGCTCTGGGGAGCATCATGAATGGCTAAGGACACTCAGATGGCTCCTTCCCCTGCCCTGCAGCTCTTTCTGCCCACCTGTAAGGAGTGGTGCCACCCAGCAACACTGCTCTGTCCTCACTACAGAATCACTGAGGCTGGAAAAGCCCCTCTGCCACCGAAACAGTAAGAGGCTGAAAGCAGGAAGCACCTTCCTTCTGACCCAGCAGCATCAGCAGAGTCTGTCCCCTGCTAAAACCCACCAACACTAACACACAGAGTGCAAATCCCTCTCAGTCTGGAGCTCAGCACCCAGTTCTGTAGAATCCCAGACTGACTGAGGCTGGAGAAGCGCTCTGAGCCCAGCCCAGCACCTAACATCACCCCAGTGGCCACACCAGGGCACTAAGGGCCACAGCCAGGCTGCCCTTCAACACCTCCAGGGATGGGGATGCCACCACTGCCCTGGGCAGTCCAGTTCAGGCTCTGATCACCCTTTCCTTGAGGAAGGGCTTCCTGACATCCAACCTAACCCTTCTCTTGCAGCTCCAGGCCCTGCCCTCTCATCCTTGTGCTGGTTGCCTGGCACAGGAGCCTGACCCCCACCTGACTACAACCTCCTTTGAGGGAGCTGGAGAGAGGGAGAAGGTCTCTCCTCAGTCTCCTCTTCTCCAGACTAACCCCCCCCAGGCTCCCTCTCTCCATCAGCCTTTCCCTCCAGTCCCTTCCCCAGCCTCATTGCTCCTCTGGACCCCCTCCAGCCCCTCAATCTCTTCCTTGAAGCTGCTGATGTTCCTACACTTCATCCCTAGATGCACAAGTCCTACATGTCAGCTTTGGGGTCCAAAGACACAACTTGGAAAAGGAAGAGCAGTGAGAAAACAAGCAGTCTGGTTTACAAATAACAGTCAGCAGCAGCTCCCCCGGGCACGGATGGTGTCTGTGTTCTCACCCACTGATAGATGAGCTTTCCCCACTCTTCTGGTCTCTTCCACATGATCAGAAAACTGGTCTTGTTCTTATCTAACCATTCCAGGTTGCCTAAAACCAAGAGGGAAGAGGTCATCTCATCAGGCTGCGGGTCTCCGGCGATGGTCCAGCCTGCAGATCTCACTCCATGCAAGACCAGATGCCTACAGGTGACTCCTAGCCACTCCCCACCTTAACCCTCTCAACCACCCTGTTCCTCCCGCAGCTTGAACTACCCTGGACGGCAGTGGCTGCTCCCATGGGCAGGGCTGGGGCACCACAGGGCAGCCCCCACCCTAATGGGATGGATGGATGGTTGAATGGGACTCACCGTTCTTGCGGAGCTCCTCCAGCACCACCTGGATGGACTCGAGTGGGAGCTTCCCTGGGTGGGAAGGGGGTTAAGGAGCTCTCATTGACCAGGGAGGAGGAATGGGGGTCTGGGAGGTCACCGGAGGACCCCAAAGGATACGCTGGAGGCGGTGGTTGGCGAAGAGGGGGCTGTCCTGCGCCTCCCGCACCGTCATAGCGGGCAGCCGGTGCTGCTGGCTGTAGGCGAGAGCCAGCGCGCACCAGGCCGAGAGCTGCTTCTGCCGGGTCTCACCGTTGGGCTGCAGCCTGCGGGGTGCACTCAGCACCAGGGCGGCTCCACCGTGGGGAGCCGGCCCTGACTGCCCCCGCTCCTGCCCTGCTCACGGACCCCGTCTTGCTCCTCCCAGCCCAATCCTAGTTCCGGACCCAGTTCTAATTCCAGTCCCAGCTCCGGCCCAGGCCCAGTCCCAGTCCTAGCCTCGTTCCCAGCTCTGACTCTGGCCCAGGCCCAGTCCCACTCCCCCACTCCCAGCTCTGGCCCAGTCCCAACCCCGGCCCTGCTCCCCGAGTCCCAGCCTCGCTCCAGCCTCAGTGCCGGCCCCGCTCCTCCCGGCCCGGCCCGGCCCGCGCTCACGTGAAGAAGGGGGGGAAGCTGTACTGCCACGGCCACGCGAAACTCATGGCCGCCCCGGGCCCGGCACCGGCACCGCCGCTTCCGCCTGCCCCGCTCCGCTTCCGGCCGGGTCCTCCAAGCTCCGCCCCCAGCCCCGCCTCCGGACAGATCGCGGCCCCGCCCCGAATCGCTCCGCCCCTGAAAGCCACGCCCCACCCCCGAAGGCCACGCCTCCATCCGTCCAGCTCCGCCCACACGCGGCCCCGCCCCTCCGGGACCGTGCCCGGTGCCCGATGCCAGCGCCTGGTGCCCGATGCCAGCGCCTGGTGCCCTGATCTGGTGTCAGTGCCCAGTGCCGGTGCCCAGTGCCCCCCATCAGTGCCCGGTGACAGTGATCAGCACCTGGTGCTAGCCCCCAGTGCCCTGTGTCAGTGCCCAGTGCTGGTGCCCTGTGTCTGTGCCCGACGTCAGCACCCAGTGCCGGTGCCAGCACCCAATGCCCGCTGCTTTTCCCCAGTGCCCTGTGTCAGTGCCCGGTGTCCATGCCTGGTGCCCCTTATCTGTGTCCTGTGTCAGTGCTTGGCGCTGGTGCCCAGGGTCAGCGCCTAGTGCCCGGTGTCAGTGCCTGACGCGGTCACCAGTCCTGCCCAGTGCTGCCCCCAGTAGGCCCCTGTGGGGCTGATGCTGGTAGTGACAACAGGCACCAGAAGACTCAGTGACAGGCGGCAGGGGTGGCACAGAAGCGTTTAATGCCCGGCTGGGATGGGGGGACTGTGTTTGTGGCAACCGGCTGCCCCAGCCAGCAGCAAGTGCCAGTAGCCCCAGAAGCCCCCCGGCGCAGGGGGCAGTGCCCGGGCACAGAAGCCGCAGGGCTGGCGGCGATGCCCGGGCAGCAGCAGCGTCAGGGCTGGGCTTTGCCGTCCTTGCTGCGCCAGATGACCAGGGTGACGAGGAAGGGGATGAGGCAGATGGGCGCGATGATCATGGCCAGCAGGACGTCCTCGGGCGGGTCGAAGAGCACCTGCTGCTCCACCGTGCAGTTGTGGAAGTAGCGGTGGTGGCTCTGGAAGATGACCTGCTCTGCCAGCGCGTTGGGGTACCAGTACTCCAGCTCCTCGGCCGACTCCTCCAGGCAGCACTGCAGCATGCTGTAGGGCCTGGGGAGGAGGACGGGTGCGCAGGCTGGCACACTGCACGGGCAGATGCCCCGGGTGGTCCTCAGCTCTCCCCGCGCCAGCCCCTCTCTCGCGCCGCCCCTGCGCCGGTCCGTCCGTGCTGCCCCTACCTGCTGATGACTTCCCACTCGCACAGCTCCGACTCGGTCACGTTCATCATCACGTAGACGAATCTCTCCCAGCAGCTCTGCGTGATGCTGAGGTACATCTCCTCTGCGGGGCAACGGTGCTGAGCGCGGGTGCTGTCCGCACCCGTGCTGCCTAGGCTGGCAGGGAAGGGGACAGATCCCGCAGAGCCCGGGGTCGGGGGGTCCGCAGCACAGCCCCGGCTGCTTAGGGAATGGGCAGCGCACCACGGGGAGGGCGGCGGCGGTGAGGGGGTCACCCTGTGGTGCCCCTGGAGCTGCCCCAGCACTCACCTATGTTCTGGTCCGTCTTGTTGAAGGTGACCACGGGTAAGCACATCCGCGTGTCCGGGGCAAAGCCCTCGGCATCGGTGTCCGCGAGGCAGAGCCCGGCCCCCGTGAGCGCTGCGGAGGGGAAGGGATGGGGTCAGAAGGTTACTGGGGAAACGGGTATGGGGGGGGCACGCTGCCCGGAGCCTGGCACCCACCAGGGCCAGGGGGTTCACCCTGCGCCGTACAGGCAGGGATTGCGGGGAAGTCCTCAGCCAAGCTGTGGGCAGCAGCCCAAGGGCTTGGAGGGGCCATCGGGGTGCTGCGGGGCCGTGGGTCGCAGCATGGAGCCAACTCATGACCCCTGCTGATGGGGAGCCAGCGTGCAGCTGTCCAGTTGCCCTGGCTGCTTCCTTCGCCACCGGCCAGGGCTGGGGCAGGAAGAGGAAGCACCGGCCTCAGTGCAGCAACGCCAGAGAGCCCTTCTGCCGGCCATCTGCCCCGCACCCACCACAGCCCACCACTGGCGTGGGGCATATTACCCCTCCAGAGCACCAGCCGCTTGCCCGCGCCGCCTGGCCCACCACGGCCTGAGGAAACCGCCCGGTCCACGTCCCACCCTGGCCCGAGTGGCATGGTGCGGCAGTGCCAGTCGTGCGGTGGGCGACCCCAGCCGTCCCTCACCCGGACCTCTCTGGCACAGCCAGGCCCATGGTGGCACAGCCTGGGTGGGCAGGGTGGGCAAGGGAGCTCAGCTGGCGGAGACCCCTGCCCGGGGGGTTGGCCCCGCACACGCACTTGTGGGGCAGCACGAGGCGCAGAGCCTTCCCGCGGCCCCGGGGCTACCCCGTGCCCACTTACCCCAGAGAACCAGGAGCCCCAGGGAGAGGCGGCCAGAGCCCGCCGTCGGCGCGCACGGTGCCATCCCGTCGGATCCTGCCGGCGAGTGAGCGGGGACAGAGCGTTTCAATGGGAACAACAGGAAGCGACTCCTTTCCTCTGACAGGGGCAGCGGGGCTACGGGAGACGTGTGAAAAATGAGGTCGCCCGGCGCTGCTCTCGAGCAGCCCTCCCGGCCGGACCCCGCCGGGCGCCGGCCCCGCGGGCATCGCTCCCCGCCCCGTGCCCGCCGCGTCTCACCCGGCGTCCCGGCGGCTCCGCGCGTCCAGCTTCACGAGGCCGTTATTTGTTTACTCGTGTTACTTCGCTTCGATCCCCGTCTGGGCTGGGTTGTGAAATCCCTCGTCTCCTGCGCCGAGGGCAGGCAGCCCGGCGGCCGGGAGGGGAGTGGACACGGGGAAGCGGAACGGCCCCGGGCACGGCCGCGGGGCTGCGAGGGGGACCCACGGCCCCGACGGCGCGGCTGCGGGCTCTCCCGGGCACCTGTCCGCATCCAGCCAGGCGGCCTCAGGACCGTCGCTGCCGCCGGGATGAGCGGAGAGGAGGGTCAGGGAGGGTCTCAGCTCAGCCGAGGCAGCTCGGCCGATGCTCCCACAGCGCCAGCCAGTGCCCACCCCTCGCCCCTTGCTCCCAGCACAGCTCTGTCCTACAGGACCCCACATCCTCCCTCAGAGGACGACCCCAGCCCCACAGGGTCCCACCCGAGGAGCCCCTCGCTCCCAGCACAGCTCTGTCCTACAGGACCCCACCTCCCTCAGAGGACGACCCCAGCCCCACAGGGTCCCATCTGAGGGCTGAGCTGAGGCCGGGTGAGCTCATGTCACCCCTGGCCCAGGGCAGAGCGTGAGCCCAAAGCTTCCCCTTTAACAGCCGCCCACAGACACGCGGAGGGTGAGGAAGCAGAGCTCAGAGGGACCCTCCCTGCCGCTGCGGAAAGACGATCTGGCTGCTGCCGGGCTTCATGATCCCAGCAAAGCCCCTGGCAGAGGCTCCCGGGCCGCGGCAGCCACACTCCAGGGCACTGCAGGACTTTTCACGGGCGAGTGGCTGCATCTGGAAGCCATCAGGCCCTGACACTCCGGGGGCCGCAGGGTCACAGCCCCCTGGTTCAGCTCTTTGGTGGAGCCTCCGACTGGCGGCGAGAGCCTCTGCCAGGGGAGACACCCAATGATCTCAGCCAGCCACCCACCCCATCCTGGGGCGTCCGGAGGGGACGGGCAGGGATGGGATGGGCAGGGATGGGATGGTGGCTGCCAGCCAAGACGTGAGGCTTCCCCCCGCCCCAGCCTGGCATCCCCAGTGCTCCTTGCCAACCCCTATGTCGAAGAGCTAAGGAAGGGACTCATCCCACGAAGGCACTGGGGACTCTTCTACCTGAGATGATGCAGGCAGCATCCTCAGGGCCAGTGAGACCCCCATCCCTGGTCTTTCTTGTCCCTCTCGGCCCAGTAGTTGCCAGGGCTAGGAGGGTACGGGGTTGTTGCCAACCCCTCCCAGTAGCAGTCAGGGGCCGAGCAGCCGCTCCCTGAGGTCCCTGAGCCCCTTTCCAGGCTCTGCTGAATGTGAGGACAGCCGTGAGGGGCACATGGCCAGCCCAGGGGGTAACATGCCCAGTGCAAGAGGCTCAGCCCCCCACCATGCTCTTGGGGAAGTATTCCGCACGGACCTGCAGGAGGACGGTGCTGGGCCAGGGGCAGGAGATCAGAGGCAGTTCCTCCTCCTAAAGCAGAGCTGAGCACAGTCACCCCGACTGGGCTGAGGGGAGTCAAGGGCAGCAAGAGTCTCCTGGTTCTTCGGAGCAAACACCAACCAACCCCGAGGGTGCCAGAGCTGTGCCTGGCAAACCCTGCTTGGAGCATCCCCTGAGGAGGACCAGGAGGGGCTGAGGAGCTGCCTCTCAGCTTGGATGCGTTGGGATGGAGGGGAGAAACGAGCCCGGGATCCAGTGGGGACTTGCTGTCCGGTCAGATCCTGAGCCTGACCCCCAGGCGCCCCCGTAACCCCTCAGGCTTCCCTGGAGCAGATTGAGGGGGAGGAGGAGGAGGCAGCAGAGCCCGGGGGAGCGTCATCCCAGCGCCGGGATCGTCGCGGCTGTGCCCGGCCCGGCCCCGCACTGCCCGACGATTCCCGGGAAGGTCGAGGGGAGACACAGCGGTCCCACCTCGACTGCCCCAGCGAAGCTCCACGGGAGTCAGATGCGGGTTCGGGCGGGGTGCGGAGCTGCGGGAGCCCTCGTCCCCCCGATAGGGTTCCCCCGCCTCCCCTGCCGGGACTCGGACGCCGGGGCAACCCCGGTGAGGCCGTGTGGATAAGGACGGGGCCCCGGCGGGGCAAGTCCCGGCACCTCCCGTCGGGGCCCCCGGGCAGGAAAACCACCGCCAAGAGCCGCTTCCTGCCCGGCGCCGCCGCAGGAAGCCCCGGGACCCGCCCGGCTGCCGGGACCGGCCCCGCCATCTGTCCGTACCCGCGTGTCCCGTGCACGATCCTGCCCGCCCTGCAGCTCCGAGGCGGCTCGTCCGGTACCACCGGGCCAGGGTCCCCTGCACCGCACCGGGGCGGGACGGGCGATGCCCCGCCAAGCACTTCCCGCGGCACCGGGCCGGGACCACAGCGGGATCGGCTCGGGGAAAGCCCACGGAGAACCACATCGGGACACCGGGGCGAGACTGGCAAGGGCTCGGGACCACCGGGCTCGGCCCGTTCCCCGCAGCCGGTGGCGGGGGGCTCTGTCATGAAACGGGCCCGTCCGGCGCCGGTGGNCCCCGTGTGGGCTGCGCCCACGGCCCCGAGCAGCGGGTCGGGCCCGGCCCGGCGGGTCGCGGCTGGGAGCCCCACGGGTACCCCACGGGTGTCCCCGGGGCCGGTTGAGGTCGGGCTGGGGTCCTCCGCGTCCCATTCCCAGCCTGGCCAGGCCTGGAGCCACCGCGTCCCCGCTCCCCGAACCCGCGGCTCTTGGCGTGTTCCCCCCGGTCAGGGTCGGGGCTCAGCAGTCCCCCAGGTGCTGCCCACGGCGGGGAGCGGGGGGTCGCGGGTCCCGGTGCCGGGAGCTCCCCAGGCGAGCTCGGTGCGGGGTTGCTGCAGGAGCGCCGGGGCGTTGCGCAGTGGATTTTCCCCGGTGCACGTCCCCGTCGGGTTCGAGATCCGCGGGGGGTGTTTCCCAAAAGCGGCTGCCCGGGGTGAGCGGCTGCCCGGGGTGAGCGGCTGCCCGGGGTGAGCGGCTGCCCGGGGTGAGCGGCTGCCCGGGATGAGCGGCTGCCCGGGGTGAGCGGCTGCCCGGGGTGAGCGGCTCTGACAGCCGACGTCTGTTCTGTCTGCGCCGCTCTAGGAAGATGGAGATGGCCACTCCGCCCACATCCAAGTGCATCATGTACTGGAAGAGGAAAGTCAAGTCGGAATACATGCGGCTCCGGCAGCTCAAGAGGTTCCAGGCGAACATGGGAGCGAAGGTAAGGCCACACGAGGCAGCTCCTGCTCCACAGCCTCTCCCAAACCCTCCCCTTCAGCCTGGGATTTGGGTTGGGGTCGGGAGGCACCTCCCCTGACCTGGTTGAGCTGAAACTGGGTAGCTGGAGGCAGGGTCCTGCAGCCGGGTCAGAATAATCCTCAATATCCACACAGGCTGCAGGAGGAGGGGATGGAGAGCAGCCCTGAGGAAAAGGACTTGGGGGGCTGGTGGAGGAGAAGCTGGCTGTGAGCAGACACTGAGCCCTTGGAGCCCACAAGGCTGATCACATCCTGGGCTGCACCTGCAGAAGGGTGGCCAGCGGGTCGAGAGAGGGGATTCTGCCCCTCTGCTCTGCCCTGGTGAGACCTCACCTGGAGTCCTGTGTCCAGCTCTGGGGCCCTCAGGACAGGGACCTGGTGGAGGGGGTCCAGGGGAGGCCATGAAGATGCTCAAGGGGCTGCAGCCCCTCTGCTGCAAAGACAGGCTGAAGGAGCTGGGTTATTCAGCCTGGAGAAGAGAAGGCTCTGGGGGACTTCCAGTCCTTGAAAGGGGGTACAGGAAGGCTGCAGAGGGGCTGCTGCTGAAGCCCTGAAGTAATAAGATGAGGGGCAGTGGTTTCACAGCAGAGAAGGGCAGAATGAACTGGGTTGTTGGGAAGAAGCTCTTTAGCAGCAGGGGATTGAACACTGGAACAGGGAGAGAGTTGAGCCCCCATCCCTGGAGCTCTTCAAGGGGAGGCTGGAGAAGCCTCTGGGCACCCTGATGTGGTTGGGGCTGTCTCTGCTCCTTGCAGGGGGTTGCACTGGATGCCCTTTAGAGGTCCCTTCCAATCCAGGTGATTCTATGATTCCATGTCTGTGGTGACACTGATCTCACTGTGATTCCTGAAGCCCTGAGTGCAGCTTTCTCTCGCTCCAGGCTCTCTTTGTGGCCAACTTTGCCAAGGTTCACGAAAAGACTCAAGTCCTGAACGAAGACTGGAAGAAGCTCCGCGTGCAGCCGGTGCAGCTGATGAAGCCGGTCAGCGGGCACCCGTTCCTGAAGCAGGTGTGGGGAGGAAAGAGGCACCAGGAGAAGGGGCAAGTGACAGTGGCCTCAAGACAGGGCTGTGCCGTGAGCTGTGAGGATGTGGGGTGGTTTGTGTGTGTGTTGTGGGTCAGGGTGAGGCTGTGCCTCTTCTGATCATCCAATCCCTCATGTTCAGTGATTCTGTGATTCTCCTGATTCCATCCAGGGCTGTGGCCGCCCCCAGGGCTGTTTCCTCACTGCCCCCCATCCCTGCTCTATTCCAGTGCACTGTGGAGAGCATCTTCCCGGGGTTCCCCAGCCAGACGCTTTACATGAGGACGCTGAACACGGTGGCACTGGTGCCCATCATGTACTCCTGGTCCCCTCTCCAGCAGAACTTCATGGTAAGTAGGAAGGCTCCGGGGCACGAGGTCTCGGGGGTGTTGGTGGAGGGTGGTGATTTGATTAGGTTCTGCCTTCTTCAACCAGCTGGTTCCAAGTGAAATGCTGATGGGGGGAGGCTGAGGGAGCTGGGGGTGTTCAGCCTGGAGAAGAGAACACTCGGGGGGACCTTCTCCCTCTCTACAAGTCTCTGAAGGGAGGTTGGAGTCAGGTCAGGCTCTTCTTCCAGGATGAGAGGGCAGAGCCTGAAGCTGCCAGGGGAGGGTTAGGTTGGATGTTAGGAAGCCCTTCCTCATGGAAAGGGGGATCAGAGCCTGGACTGGGCTGCCCAGGGCACTGGGGGAGTCCCCATCCCTGGAGGTGACCTGGTGTAGCCACTGGGGTGATGTTAGGTGCTGGGCTGGGCTGGCTGAGCTCAGAGGGCTTCTCCAGCCTCAGTCACTCTGTGACTCTCTTTCAGGTGGAGGATGAAACTGTTCTGTGTAACATCCCCTACATGGGAGACGAGGTGAAGGAAGAGGATGAGACTTTCATTGAAGAGCTCATTAACAACTATGACGGCAAAGTTCACGGAGAGGAAGGTAACGCAGGGAGCAGCCACCTCTGTCCCTTCAGTCTCATGCAAAGAACATTTCAAAGTCCGGGGGGAGTCAAAAGGTGGCAGCAGTTGCCAGCTGAGCTTCAAGCAGGGACACAGGAGCCTGCTGTGGTGTGTAGGGATGGGCAGGGACACGCAGTCCCTCTCCATCCTGGGCAGGGACACTCAGTCCCTCTCCATCCTGGGCTGCCTTAATGCCTTTTGAGCATTCAAATCTCACCTCTCCCTACAAACTGGAGAGGTTCTGGTGGCTGCCAGGGCCCGTGGCCACTGTGCCCTGTCCCAGCCCAAGACACCAGTCACCCTGGGTGGCATCTCTGTTTCAGAGATGATCTCAGGGTCGGTCCTGATCAGCGACGCTGTGTTCCTGGAGCTGGTGAACGCCCTCAACCAGTACTCGGATGAGGAAGAGGAAGGGCACAACGATGGGGAGGTGAAGCAGGAGGATGGGAAGGAGGAGCTGCCTGTCACGAGGAAGAGGAAGCGGATCACGGCAGAAGGTGGGTTGGTGGGAAGGTTCAGGGAGCTGCAGAGAGCAGTGAGGTCTCCCCTCAGCCTCCTACTCTCCAGGCTGACCAGTCACTGGTGCTTCCTTCACTACCTCAACCCACTGGGAAGGCGGCCGTGTCCCGCATCTGGAAACACCTTTTCCTGGTGCAGGACCAGATGTTTATGAGATGAGAGTGAAGTGACAGCCCTGAGCAGCTCTGGGAGCCACTCTCTGCAGGAGGGACTTGTTCCCCCCGCAGCACAATTTGGGGGTTTCTCTCTTTGTCGCTCAGGTAGCAAGAAGTGTTCGAAGAAGCGGTTCCCCAACGACATGATATTCACTGCCATCTCCTCCATGTTTCCCGAGTACGGCTTCCCGGAGGACATGAAAGAGAGGTACAATGTGCTGGGATGACTGGACTGGATGATCTTCTGAGGTCCCTTCCCATCCCCAGTGTGCTGTGATGACTGGACTGGATGATCTTCCAAGGTCCCTTCCCACCCCCAGTGTTCAATGACTGGGACTGGATGATCTTCCAAGGTCCCTTCCCATCCCCAATGTTCAGTGACTGGACTGGATGATCTTCCAAGGTCCCTTCCCATCCCCAGTGTTCAATGACTGGACTGGATGATCTTCCAAGGTCCCTTCCCATCCCCACTGTGCTGTGATGACTGGACCTGGATGGCCTTTGGAGGCCCCATCCCCTGGGTGATGACTGTTCGGTGCCGCAGGTACCGGGAGCTGACGGAGGTGTCGGACCCCAACGCGCTGCCGCCCCAGTGCACCCCCAACATTGACGGGCCGTGCGCCAAGTCGGTGCAGCGGGAGCAGTCCCTCCACTCCTTCCACACCCTCTTCTGCCGCCGCTGCTTCAAGTACGACTGCTTCCTGCATCGTAAGTGCAGCCCCCGGCCCTCTGCGGCGGGCGGGAGGGGGTGCTGGTGGAGGTGACCGTTGTCCTTGCAGCCTTCCACGCCACCCCCAACGTGTACAAGCGGAAGACCCGGGAGACCAAGATCGAGCCAGACCCTTGTGGAGCAGACTGCTTCCTCTGGCTGGTAGGTTGCCCTGTGGCTGCTTTGGAGTCTGCGGGAGCAGTGCCCTGGGCTGCTCCCATCTCTGCTCCCTCCTCGACCCCTTTTGTGACCTCCTTGACCTGGATTCCGTGAATCCAGCAAAGACTTGGTGGCTCTCAGGTGGTGACAGCTGGTCCCAGACAAGCCCAGGGCTGAAAATGCTGCTGAGGGAGCTGCTGTGGGTGCGGGAAGGGCTGAGCTGGTTCTAAAGTGACCTTCTGATACAGCCCAGCTCTGTTCCAGGGCTGGGGGGGAGCTGCTCTGGGGAGGTGGGAGCTCTCGGTGCTGCGGGAGCTGAGATACAGGGGGTCCTGGGAGCTGTGGGGGTCCTGGGAGCTGTGGGGGTCCTGGGAGCTGTGGGGGTCCTGGGAGCTGTGGGGGTCCTGGGAGCTGTGGGGGTCCTGGGAGCTGTGGGGCTGGGACAGAGCTAGAAGCTGGGAGAACCTCCCTGCCAGGCAATAGGGCAGGAGGAGAGGAAGGGGGAAAGGAGGGAGAGGAGTCTCTTCAGCTCAGGCAGCGATGCTGGAGGAAGCAGAGTGGGGCTGTGCAGCTGGTGGGATCCACACAGCAGGTCACCCCCTCTTCACCTGGTGGTGGAGGCACCTGCCCCGGGGTCTCTCTGGGCACCCACCAGCACCTTGTCTTCTGCTCTGCTTGCAGGAAGGGGCCAAGGAGTTTGCTGCTCTGCACAACCCCAGGTCCAAGTGCTCAGGCCGGCGCCGCCGGAGGCACCATGCGGTGGGAGCCTCCTGCTCGAGCGCCCCGGCCATCGCCGAGACCAGGGAGGGCGACAGTGACCGCGACACGGGCAACGAGTGGGCTTCCAGCTCCTCGGGTACGCTGCCAGCTTGGAGACTCCCCCCTGCCTCAGCACTGGCAGACGGGATGCAGGGGGTGCCAGGGGCAGAGCAGTGCCCAGGCAGAGCCACTCTGCCCTTGTCTGTGCTGTCGCACCCAGTGGGGAGGCTGGGGAGCTCTCGAGGTGAGAGGGGTCGACAAGCACCAAGCTGCTCCTGCCACCCTGGGGGAAGTGGTGGTGGCTGGGGCAGCTCCAGCTCCCAGGGGCAGGACCAGCTCCCAGGGCAGCTCCAGCTTCTAGGAGCAGGACCAGCTTCAGATTCTAGGGGCAGGAGCAGCTCCTAGGGTAGAACCAGCTCCAGATTCTAGGGGCAGGAGCAGCTCCAGTGTCTAGGGCGAGCTCTCGTCGCCCTGACGCCGCCTCCCCCTCCCCAGAGGCCAACTCCCGCTGCCAGACGCCCACCAAGCAGAAGCTGAGCCCGGCCTCCTCGCAGCTGTTTGCGGTGGAGACGCCGCAGGAGCCCGTCGAGTGGACGGGAGCTGAGGAGTCGCTCTTCCGAGTCTTCCATGGCACCTACTTCAACAACTTCTGCTCCATCGCCAGGCTGCTGGGCACCAAGACCTGCAAGCAGGTGGGTACCGGCAAAGGCCAGACCCTGGGCTGCTGCTTCTCCACTCCCAGTTGCCTCCAGGAGCTGGGTGAGGCCACAGGTTGAGTCCTGGGTCCAGTCCTGGGCATCTCAGTGCCAGAGAGATCTCGAGGAGCTGGAGTGGGTGCAGAGGAGGGACAACGAAGCAGCTGAAGGGCCTGGAGAGTGAATCTGATGAGGAGAGGTTGAAGGAGCTGGGGCTGGTTAGTTTGAAGAACAGGGTGAAGAGAGACCTCTTTGCTCTCTGCCTGCAAGGACATTGTAGAGGGTGAGGAGAGACCTCTTTGCTCTCTACAACTACCTGAAGATGTTGTAGAGGATGAGGTGCTGGTCTCCTCTCACAGGTCATTAGTGATGGAACAAGAGCGAAGGGCTTCAGCCTGCACCAAGGGAGGGCTGGGCTGAGCTGGGCAGGAGAATCCTTTCACAGCAAGAGCAGTCAGCCCTTGGAACAGGCTGCCCAGGGAGGAGTGGGGGGCTGAGTCCCCATCCCTGGAGGGGTCTAGAGGTCACTTAGGGGTGAACTGTGTGGAGTAGGGTTGGTGGTTGGACTTGGTGATCCCAGGGGTCTTTTCCAACCCGGTGCCCCGGGGAGCAGTGGGGGCTTGTGTCTTCCAGCCAGAGCAGTGAGGGCAGAACTGCCTGTAGGGGTGCTGGCCTGAAGGCTGGGAGCCCCCCATGTGCTCCTGCTTGCCCCCTCTGCTGCAGCTTTAGGTAGCAAAGAACCATCCTGGTTGGAAAGGACCCAGTGTCACACCCCTGAGCAGGGAGCTGGGGCATCCCCAACCACATCAGGGTTGCCCAGAGCCTCCCCTTGAAGAGCTCCAGGGATGGGGTGGGTGGGTGCCTCAGCTCCCTCCCCTGGGGAGCCTGTTCCAGTGTTGAACCCCCCTCCCTCGTGTTCCTGCTGCTCCTGGCCCCGGGCAGGTCTTCCAGTTCGCCGTGAAGGAGTCGCTGGTGACGAAGCTGCCGACACACGAGCTGATGAATCCAGCCCAGAAGAAGAAGAGGAAGCACAGGCGAGCGTGGGACAGGCTTGTGTTGTCCTCCCAGTGCAGCCAGAGCTGCTGCTCTGCACCCCAGAGCATCCCTGGTGATCCCCATCTAGCTCCCGGGTGGTCACGGGGCTACCTGGAGCAGGGTGGTCCCTGCCCTGGGGTGGGAGGGGGCTGTGTTCTGCAGAGCAGAGAGTCCCAACAGCAGCCCTGGCCTCAGCAGCCTGGCTTAGAGCCTCCCTGTGGGCGTCTGGCATTAGCCTGGCCCTAGCCTTTGCCTTAAGTAGCCTCCTGCTTGCCTTGCAGGCTGTGGGCTGCCCACTGCAGGAAGATCCAGCTGAAGAAAGGTAACTGCTGCTGTGGCTGCACCACGCTGGGGGGGATGAGTTCTCCACAGTGGGGTGGCCCAGGGAACCACAGAACCAGCCTGGTTGGAGAAGGTCTTCACGATCATCCAGTCCAACCATCAACTCTACAGCCCCCCAGCTGCTACCCCAGCTCCTCAAACCCCCTGGCTGCTGGTTGTTGGACCCCTCCAGGGATGGAGCCTCCACCCCCTCCCTGGGCAGCCTGTTCCAAGGGGTCTCCACTCTTTTCTGGGAAGGAGTTTGTCCTCAGATCCAACCTGACCCTCCTCTAGCACAGCCTGACCCCAGCTCCTCTGCTCCTGTCGCCAGTCCCTAGGGAGAAGAGGCCAACCCCAGCCTCACAGTATCCTCCCTGCAGGGAGCTGTAAAGAGGTCTCCCCTCAGCCTCCTCCTCTCCAGGCTGAGCAGCCCCAGCTCCCCTCAGGGAGCTGCAGAGAGCAGAGAGGTCTCCCCTCAGCCTCCTGCAGGCTGAGCAGCCCCAGCTCCTCTCAGGGAGCTGCAGAGAGGTGCCCAGCTCCCCATCCCAACTGTAGGAAGCTGCTTTGGAGCCCCGGAGCTGCTCCCTTCTAAGGACCTGCAGCCCCTAACCTGCTTGTTTCTCCTCTTGCAGACAACTCGCCGACCCAGGTTTACAACTACCAGCCCTGTGACCACCCCGAGCACCCCTGCGACAGCTCCTGCCCCTGCATCATGACTCAGAACTTCTGCGAGAAGTTCTGCCAGTGCAACCCTGACTGTAAGGGAACAGCTGGGGTGAGGAGGGGCGCCGGGCAGGAAGGCGGCCGGCTCTCCTCGCGTGGACCTGGGGAGGGTGGAGGGCTGGGGTTTGCTGCTCAGGCTCCTGCCAGGAGGCAGTCAGCACCTCCAGCTGCACAGGCAGGGGGGACCCTGTGTGTCCTGTGAGCTCGGGGTGGGGTGAGAGTGGTGCTGAGAGCTCCTGTGCACACAGCCAGCAGCTCCAGGCTGCCTCAGGGTTGCTGTGGCCCATGCTGGGAAGGTGCTCTGGGTGCTCCTGTCTCCTCTGCCTGGAGCTCCCAGAGCTTTTCATTAGCACAAAGGCACTTTCCTTTCGTTAGCAGCCTGGACAGGGTCTGTTCTGTGCCAGCCAGGGTGGTGGCCAGCTCAGAGGAGCTGCTCAGTGGGGTCTGTTCTGTGCCAGCCAGGGCGGTGGCCAGCTCAGAGGAGCTCTGGAGGGGCAGGACAGGGCTCAGCCACCCTCTGTCTGTGTCACCACAGGTCAGAACCGCTTCCCAGGCTGCCGTTGCAAGACCCAGTGCAACACCAAGCAGTGCCCCTGCTACCTGGCCGTGCGCGAGTGCGACCCGGACCTCTGCCTGACCTGCGGCGCCTCCGAGCACTGGGACTGCAAGGTGGTCTCCTGCAAGAACTGCAGCATCCAGCGGGGGCTCAAAAAGGTACCTGGGGGCAGCACAGCTGCTCCCTGCTCTACCCCTGGCTCTGCAGCACTGGGCTGTGGCTTGTGGCTTGCAAACGGGGAGGTGGGACTTGTGTGAGTGAGGGGCTTTGAGTGAGGGGCTGTGACAAGTGGCTCCAGAGAAAGATGCAGCCTGGGGTTCTGCTGGCTGCATGAGAACCCACAGGAGTTCAGGGGGAGGAGGGTGCAGCTGCAGGGAGCTCTGGGTCACCCCAAACCCGGGGGTGCTGGGTGCCAGCTGGCTCCCCGTGGCTCCTGGCGGCTCTGCCTGGGCTCCTAACCGCTGCCTTGCAGCACCTGTTGCTGGCGCCGTCGGACGTTGCGGGCTGGGGGACGTTCATCAAGGAGTCTGTGCAGAAGAACGAGTTCATCTCCGAGTACTGCGGTGAGGTCGGTGCTCTGCAGGGTTGCCCGGGGGCTGTCTGTCCTGGGGGAGCTCAGCCCTGGCCATGGGCTCGCTCTGAGCAGGTCTGGCCAGCAGGTTGGGAGAGGGGGTGGTTCTGCCCCTCTGCTCTGCCCTGGCAAGACCTCACCTGGGGTCCTGCATCTGGCTCTGGAGCCCTGATGGAGCGGGTCCAGAGGGGGCCACAGAAATGCCCAGGAGGCTGGAGCCCCTCTGCTCCAGGGACAGGCTGAGGGAGCTGGGGTGGTTCAGCCTGGACGAGAGAAGGCTCTTGGGGGGACCTGAGAGTGACCTTCCCGTCCCTGCAGGGGGCTACAAGAAGGCTGCAGAGGGGCTGTTGAGGAAGCCCTGGAGTGACAGGACCTGGTTCCTCCTCCTGCTAAAGAGCAGGAGGGGGTTGAACACTGGAACAGGTTGCCCATGGGGAGGGAGTTGAAGCCCCATCCCTGGAGCTCTTCAAGGGGAGGCTGGAGAAGCCTGTGGGCCCCCTGATGTGGTTGGGGTTGTCCCTGCTCCCTTCTCAGGGGGGTGGCACTGGGTGCCCTTTGCAGGGTGATTCTTTGATCTTTGGCACCAACCTCAGTCCCTGGGAGCCCAGCTGCTGTCCCTGCTCCCTCCCAGGGACCAGCTCACGGGCCAGGAGGCCAGTGGTCCCCGCTGTGCCTTGCACACTGACCTTCTCAAACCTTCTGCAGCTCATTTCCCAGGACGAGGCCGACCGGCGCGGGAAGGTCTACGACAAGTACATGTCCAGCTTCCTCTTCAACCTCAACAACGGTACCTGAGCCAGGGCTGGAGGGGGGGGGTCGGGCTTCCTGGCTGGTGGCCGGGCGGGTGGTCTTGGACCCCCCTGAGCAGCAGGTTCTGTCTTCACAGGCTCCTTCTTTTCTCTCCCGGTAGATTTTGTCGTCGATGCCACCCGCAAGGGGAACAAGATCCGCTTCGCAAACCACTCGGTGAACCCCAACTGCTACGCGAAGGGTGAGCGAGACCTCGGGGAGGGGGTGGTTCTTGGGGTCACCACGGATTCATTGGGGTCCCAGGTCACCCCGAGGGAGAGATCGCAGCTGGGGTTCCCTGGGGAGAGCCTGGATCCCACTGTAGATCCATGGAGGGTGGGGGACAGGTGGGGTAAACCTCCTGGGAGAGAGCTGGAGGGGGTCCCAGGTCACCCCGAGGGAGAGATGGCAGCTGGGGTTCCCCAGGAAGAGCCCAGATCCCACTGTGGAGCCCTCGAGGGTGGGGTAAACATCCTGGGTGACCCCCTGACCCGAGCTGGAGGGGGTCCCAGGTCACCCCGAGGGAGAGATCGCAGCCTGGATCCCACTGTAGATCCATGGAGGGTGGGGGGCAGGCGGGGTAAATGTCCTGGGAGACCCCCTGAGCTGAGCTGGAGGGGGTCTTTAACCCCTTGGACTCCTGTCTGGCTGCAGTGGTGATGGTGAACGGGGACCACCGGATCGGGATCTTCGCCAAGAGGGCCATCCAGGCAGGAGAGGAGCTCTTCTTCGATTACAGGTAGCGGGGAGCACCCCCCGGCTGGGGGTTCCCCCTGGGCGCCGCTCGGCGGGGACGTGGTGGCAGCAGCGGGGGCTTTGCCGTGTTCAGGTACAGCCAGGCGGACGCCCTGAAGTACGTCGGCATCGAGAGGGAGACGGACATCATCTAGCTGCTGGGGGGCAGCCCCGGGGCCCCCCGCTGCCGCCGCGCCCTGTAAGCACCGCCGTGCCCGCTTCCCGCTGCCCCCGCGCTGCTGCCCCTGCGCTGCTGCCTGTGTCTCGAGCGCTACCCGGGGGTGCCTTGGGCAGGGACTGCGTGTGGCTACTGCTGGGCTGGCGCCGTTGCCAGTCTGGGGCTGGGACAGGCTCCAAGCCCCTGTGCCGCAGGCGGCTGGAGGGGGCCCGTGGAGCCAGGCGGGAGCAGGGGGAGCTGCGGAGGCGAGGAGCAGCCTGGGCCAGCGCGGCTGCTGCTCCCGGTAGCCCCGCGGACCCCCTGGCACAGGCTCCTCGCCGCCTGCTGGTGAGGACAGTGATGCTCGGAAGCCATAGGGATGCAGCCACAGCGGTCCCTGGCCCCCAGGGCTGCCGCTGAGGCCGCTTCCCCTCCGTCCCTGCTGGCTGTGGGATGGAGACAGCCCGGCCCTGGCACAAGGACTGGGGAGGGAGATGCTGCACTATGCAACACGTCACTTTGGGGGGGGGCAGCGGGGAGCTGCCCAGAGACTGTTTCGAGGCTGCTGCTGGGAGCACAAGGAGTCTGGAGGCGGCGGGAGCCCCTGAGCTGGGCTGGGGGAGACCCTCTGGCCTGGGGCTGGGGGGCTGCTCTGCTGCACTGACCTTCTGGGGTTTGCACCCGGATGCTTCTAGGGCTCTGGAAAAGGCCACAGGTGGCTCCTCCACCTTCCTGTTTCAGGACAGACCCCTGCAGGAGGTGTTGGGGTCCTTAGGAGCCAGCAGAGCGGGAAAGCCATTGGGGTGGGTGTCTGATGCTGTGGCCCCGGGACTAGGGGTGGCCCTGGCCAGGGTGTGGTTTGGCCTGAGCAAAGAAGAAAGCACTTTAAACTCATTCCCAGCTGACAGCCGGGCCCCGCGTTCAGCTCCGGGGTGGAGGGACCCCAGAGCTCCCTCAGCAGCACCTTTGCAGGGCTCTCGCTGCAGGTCTGGGGCTGGGGAGGGGGTTTCTTTTCCCTGGGAAGGATGAGGATGCTCTGGGAAGCTCCTGCCCTACCGACCCACCTGGCAGTGGGTGCCACAGGGGCTCCCAGCAGGGCACGAGGAGCTGTGGCACTGAGGAGGGTGGGCAGTGATGCAGGAGAGGTGCAGGGTGGGGGGCACTGCACTGCTGTGAGCAGCGCTGGGGCTCCCCTAGGGAATCCTGTGGGGTGCAGCCCCATGGTCTGTGAACACGGGGAGGTGCTGGGTCTGCCCTGGGAGCTGAGTCCTTCCCGGGGCACGTGAGGCCGTCCCTGTATCCTTCCCCCTGCCTGCGATGCCCTCCTGGGGGCTCAGGGGGCTTGAGTCTGTGTGGAGCAGCGCTTGCACCCCAGCACCTGCCCGAGCTCCGCTGCCTGCAGCCTCCAGCCGTCTGGACCACCCCAACCCCGCTCTCAGCTCAGCGGCCGCTGCCCCCGTGGCCATCTCTGCACGATGCCAGGCTTGTGTCTGTGTTCGACGGCAGCGGCTCCTAATGCACTTTACAAACTCTCTGGCTTTAGCCTTTGTCCTAATAAAGTGGTAGCAAACGGCCTCCCAAGGCTGCTGCTCTCCGTGAGCCCGCACGTCCCCACCCAGGGTGGGGCTTGTGAGCTGCCCAGTGCCACCAGTGCTGCCTGGGAGGGGGCAAGAGGTGCTTCTGTGGGTGCAAGTGCTGCCATGGGGCTGAGCTGCATCTCTGCAGCCCCAGGGTGCAGAAGACCTTCGAGATCATCTAGTCCAACCATCACCCTACAGCCCCCAACGGCTACCCCAGCTCCTCAAACCCCCTGGCTGCTCGGTTGTTGGACCCCTCCAGGGATGGAGCCTCCACTCCCCTCCCTGGGCAGCCTGTTCCAAGGGCTCCCCACTCTTGCTGGGAAGAAGTTTTCCAGCCTGACCCTCCCCTGGCACCACCTGACCCCATGTCCTCTGCTCCTGTGGCCAACCCCAGTGAGGTCTCCCCTCAGCCTCCCCCTTTCCAGGCTGAGCAGCCCCAGCTCCCGTCAGGTAGCTGCAGAGAGCAGTGAGGTCTCCCCTCAGCCTCCCCCTTTCCAGGCTGAGCAGCCCCAGCTCCCTTCAGGGAGCTGCAGAGAGCAGTGAGGTCTCCCCTCAGCCTCCCCCTTTCCAGGCTGAGCAGCCCCAGCTCCCTTCAGGGAGCTGCAGAGAGCAGTGAGGTCTCCCCTCAGCCTCCCCCTTTCCAGGCTGAGCAGCCCCAGCTCCCTTCAGGGAGCTGCAGAGAGCAGTGAGGTCTCCCCTCAGCCTCCCCCTTTCCAGGCTGAGCAGCCCCAGCTCCCTTCAGGGAGCTGCAGAGAGCAGTGAGGTCTCCCCTCAGCCTCCCCCTTTCCAGGCTGAGCAGCCCCAGCTCCCTTCAGGGAGCTGCAGAGAGCAGTGAGGTCTCCCCTCAGCCTCCCCCTTTCCAGGCTGAGCAGCCCCAGCTCCCTTCAGGGAGCTGCAGAGAGCAGTGAGGTCTCCCCTCAGCCTCCCCCTTTCCAGGCTGAGCAGCCCCAGCTCCCTTCAGGGAGCTGCAGAGAGCAGTGAGGTCTCCCCTCAGCCTCCCCCTTTCCAGGCTGAGCAGCCCCAGCTCCCTTCAGGGAGCTGCAGAGAGCAGTGAGGTCTCCCCTCAGCCTCCCCCTTTCCAGGCTGAGCAGCCCCAGCTCCCTTCAGGGAGCTGCAGAGAGCAGTGAGGTCTCCCCTCAGCCTCCTCCTCTCCAGGCTGAGCAGCCCAGCTCCCTCAGCCCCTCCCCATCAGCCCTCCTTCCAGCAGGATGGAGAGGAGCTGCCGAAGCGCAGAGCGGGGAGCCGTCACCACCATCATTCTGCCTTTATTTGAGCATCTTCACGTCTCATTCAACACAAGGCGGGGTGTGTGTGTTTGGGGGGGTCGTTTAAAAATAAGGTGCCCAGCGGAGCCAGGCCTTTGGGGAGCAAAATGCATCTCGGAGTCATCTGGAACCACAACACAGCGAGTGAACAGGAGCTTGTCCCCGGGGCTGAAGGCCATCGGCAGGAGGACCGGCACTTGGTACAGAGGGCGAAGCCATCTACCGACCCGGGTGCCCCCCAAAACCCGACGTGCGGGGAGCGGCCCCAGGGGCTGCCCTTTTGGGGTGTTTTTGGTGGTTTTTTGTTTTAATACAAACCGAGGGAGTAAAAAACTCGTCGGGTACCCGGCAGCCAGCGTAAGGAGAATGGTCGACGGGGGCTGTACCTGATCGTCGTGGAAGCAGCATCTCAGCTAAGTGCGGCGGCGGCGGCGGCGGCGTCTGCGGTGGCGTCATGCGGCGGCGACGGCGGCCGTGGCCACGCGGGCGAGGGGCAGGGCGAGGGGGGGTATTGCTATGCGTGTGCCCCTGGCTAGTGGCAGCGGAGGTGGGGAGGGGCTTCCTCGGTGGCTCCGGCTGAAGCGAGCGAAGCGGCGGCTCGTCTACGCTGACGGGGCGGCGGCGGCGGGGGGGGCGCAGGTCTGCGGGCTGCCGGCACCTGGCGCAGGGCTGTGGCAGCTCTGGGAGGCGGCAGCCTGGCCCCCCACCCCGCCCCTTGCTTAGCTGCCGGCGAGCCCAGAGGCGAGCGGGACCGGAGTGGCTCAGCGGCTCGTGGCCGCGCAGCCGGGGCCGGGGCGGTGGCGGCCGTCGGGGAGGGTCCGCCGGCGGCTGTTGGCAGTTGAGGTCGTTTGCTCGGCCCTTTGGTCCCGCGATGCTCGCTCGCTCGTCCCCGGGGCTGCGGGCTCGGGGCTACGAGCCCGTCCCACCGCTGGCCCCCGCCTCCGCTAGTCCGCTTTGGGCTCCTCCAGGATCTGGGGCAGGTTCTGCGGCTCCTTGCGCACGGCCAGCGGCTTCGCGGCGGTGCCGCCGCCGTAGTCCTGGACGGCTTTGGGCTCGTTGGTGTGGTAGGAGCCCTTGTAGCGGTGGTGGTAGAAGTAGAGCAGCGCCAGCAGCGCCCCGAGGAGCAGGAGCAGGAGGATCACTACTGTGAGGAAGAGGCAGAGGTGAGGGGATGCGGCAGGGATGAGGGCGGCGCGGACCACGCCGGCCGGGTGCCCCACTTACGCCCGATGATGATCCCGATCCAGCCGTCGTCGTGTACGTGGGGGAACTCTGCGGGGACACAGAGGGGCGGCTGAGCTGGAGGCTCCTGTGCCGGAGCAGCCCCCCTGCGCTGGCCGACGCTCGCCGGGAGGGCTCCTGCCCCCGGCGCAAGCCCCTCACCTGTGCCCATGTACCAGGGGTCCATCTCGGGGGGGATGAGGATGGTGGTGAGGGGCAGCATGGAGGCGCAGCTCGACTCCACCAGCTCCCCGCGGATGCTGTAGGGCCGCAGGACGCTGGTGGGGCGGAAGATGGCTTTGAGAGGGACCAGCGTGTTGAACTTCACCCCCGACAGGCAGCCCGAGAAGCCGGGGGTGTTGTAGCGCTGGATCTCGGGGTCGATCACTCCGGTCTCTGTAGGGGGCACAGGGAGGACGCGAGGCTCGTCCCCTCCAGGGGGTGAGGACTGCCGCCCCGGTGATGCCCCGCGCCGGGAGGGACCAGCTCACCCATCACACGCCCCAGGTAGAGGTTTTTGGGCGAATCCAGCTTGCTGTCCACAAACAGGGAGAACTGCTGCTCCACGACGGGGAGGTAGTCCACCTGCGAGCGAGCATCGCCCGGCGGCGTCAGCACCCCCGTCACCCCCAGACCTGTGCCCCGCCCCTCGCCCTGACCCCACAGCAGCACCTGGGTGTAGAGCGTGCGGTGCAGGCGGGTGATGTTGACCCGGTGGGGTCTCCCGTCCGTCACTGGCTTCGTGGTGAGAGCGAAGACGTAGGGGCTGGTGCCCAGCTGGTAGCGCAGCTGCAGGCTCCCTGCGGGCACAGCGGGGTGGTCACTGGGGTCAGGGGTCTTGAAGGGTGAATTCAACCCTCTGTAGGACTGCTGGAGGAGGGTCGGTGGGGTCAGGGGTCTTGTAGGGTGAATTCAACCCTCTGTAGGGCTGCTGGAGGAGAGTCAGTGGTCTTGTAGGGTAAATTCAACCCTCTTTAGGGCTGGTGGAGGAAGATCAGTGGGGTCAGGGATCTTGCAGGGTGAATTCAAGCCTCTGCAGGGCTGGTGGAGGAGGTCAGTGGTCTTGTAGAGTAAATTCAACCCTCTGTAGGGCTGCTGCAGGAGGGTCAGTGGTCTTGTAGGGTAAATTCAACCCTCTGCAGGGCTGGTGGTTGGTGAGGTCAGGGGTCTCACAGGACAAATTCAACCCTCTGCAGAGCTGCTGGAGGAGGGTCCCGCGTGGCCACCGTGCCCGCGGAGGCTGCGGACGAGCCCGCTGCCCTCACCATCATCCCTGATGAGAACAGCCATGTAGTCCCTGACGAAGGTGCTGACGTAGAGCAGCACGGCGGGCGCCGAGGTGGTGCTGAAGCTGAAGCTGACCTCCTCGCTCGTGAGGTTGTAGCCGGGCAGCGGCTCCCAGGGGCTGCTGACGATGCTGGCGAACTCGCGGGCGGCGTACAGCGCCACGGGCAGGATGTTGTACCGCACCCAGGTGCCCTCCTCGAAGTACCCGCCGATATCTGCGGGGGGACCCGCGGATAAAGGGGTGGCCGATGCCAGAGCCCCTCTCCCAGCCTTTCCCCCAGCTCACCGTGGTTGCAGAAGGGGCCGTCGAAGGCGGAGACGCTGCAGTTGCAGCTGTAGTGGCTGTAGCGCTCGACGCAGAGCCCGCTGTTCTGGCAGGGCACCGGCGGGTCCTGGCAGTGGCCGGTGCAGTTCACCCTCACGCCCTCCGTCTCGTTGGCCTTGCCCTCCAGGTTGAGGGTCACCCCGTTCATCCGCAGCGCCCGCAGGCAGCCCAGGAACGGCCGCATCTTGTGCTCCGCAGCGCCTGCAGCAGCGGCGGCACCGCAGCTCAGCCGCCCGGGCTGCCGGGGGTTGAGGGTCGGGGTGCAGGGAGATGCGGCCGGGGGGGGCTCTCACCGACGTAGAGGGGTCTGTCGAAGTCCAGGTGGACGAAGCTCTGCGGCGGGGCCGGCCGGACCACCCAGGGCAGCTTGTCGACCCGCAGCCGCGCCAGCTTGACGTTGAGCTCAGCCTTCACCTGGTGCCACTCGTCATCGTTCCAGGGCACCACCGAGCGGACCGTCAGGTTCTCGTCCCCGTTCCCGATGTCGTAGATGAACACCACGTCCCGGGTGGCTGTGGGGGGACGCCGTGGCCGTGCGCAGGGTGCCCCGTGCCGCCCGCCGTGCCCTCCCGGGTCCCCCCACCCCAGCAGCACCCCCGTACTGTTGAGCTCCACGCGGATGTAGTTGCGGGTGCCGGGGTTCTCCAGGAAGACACCGGACTGAGCGGTGGTCTTGAAGTAGAAGGAGATGTCGAGGCTGTGGTTGGCCTGGAAGGTGGGGAAGAGCAGGGCTGTGCCCCTGTTGAAGGAGACCGTGTTCCAGGTGTTGCCTGCGGGGAGCACGATGGGCGGTGAGGCAGGGGGGTGGCCACCGGGGTTCCTCCGGGCATGAGCCCCTCCGCCAGTCCGGCCACTCACGGTCTCCGTAGCACCGGAGGGGCCCCAGCTGGAACTGGGCTTCCGAGCCCGTGCGGTTGGTGTCTCCGATCACGACCTGGGTGACGGGCAGGTGGTCCACAAAGGTCAACAGCCCCTTGTCCGTCCTCCTGCAAAGAGCACACGGGGTCTGTGGAGGGGCTGCGGCCCGGCCACCAGCCCAGACCCCCCCGCCCCGAGCCCCTGTCCCCGCCAGCTCACCACAGCGCGTGGTCGGCGTCACAGTTGCAGAAGTGCCTGGGGTCGGCGCAGTTCTTGTCCAGCCCGCAGGCGCAGCGCTGGATGCCGGGGCGCGAGCCCCCCCAGTAGTAGTGCCGCTCGTCGTGGCGCCCCATCCAGAAGCTGAAGGGCAGCCCCGCTGCAGGCACCGGGGAGCCGGGTGAGGACATCACCCCGGACCCGCTGCCCTCCTGGAAAGACCTTCCCTGCCTTCACCTTGGCCCCCCCTCAGGTACTAGAAGGTCCCCCTGGAGCCTTCTTTGCTCCAGGATGAACATCTCCAGCTCCCCCAGCCTGTCCTCACACGAGAGATGCTCCATCCCCCTGGTTATTGTAGTGGCCACCCTCTTGTCACGGGGACTCTACATCCTTCTTGTGCTGGAGACTCTACATCCTTCTCCTGCTGGGGACTCGACATCCTTCTCCTGCTGGGGACTCTACATCCTTCTCCTGCTGGGGACTCGACATCCCTCCTGTACTGTCCCCAAGCCCTGCAGGGGACTGTTGTCCCCCAGATGCAGGACCCTACACTTGCCCCCACTGAAGCTCCTACAGGTGTGTTGAGCCCATCAGTCTGCTCAGTCCAGGTGCCTCTGTAGAGCCTCAGTAGCCCCCATCACATCACCCCCCCTCCCAGCTTGGTGTCACCTCCAGATTGCCCGAGGGTGCCCTCAGTCCCCCCGAGGATGAAGATGCTCACCGGGGGTGTTGAGCAGGCGGGAGCTGTAGCAGTGGAACTCGATGCGCTGCTCGCAGTACTCGGAGGCGTTTGCCAGCGCCGAGACCTCAGCCCAGGAGGCGTTCCAGTAGTCCACAGTCCCCAGGTAGGGCTGGTCCAGGCTGGAGCCCGTCACCCGCGTGGCGTAGTGCCGGTTGTGCCGGATGATGGTCCACGCTCGGTCCTCTGCGGAGGAGCGGGGAGCGTCGGTGCCGATCCCACGCGGTGGCCCCTGGAGGCCCTGGGCAGAGGGACCCCCCACCCCATCTCCTTCGTGCTGCTCCCCACCTCGGATGTCGCAGTAGACCGTGAAGGGCTTGAGGGGGCCGCTGCCGTCGGGGTCGATGGTGTAGTTCCCCGAGGTCTTCCCGCTGACCCGGTAAGCGTCGCAGGACTCCTTGTACAGGGCTGCAGGAGGGAAACGGGGCTCGGGTCAGCGAGAAGGGGGGCACCAGGCAGTGGGAATCACAGAGCTCAAGAGCCCCAGCTCCCTCAGCCTTTCCCCATCAGGGAGCTGCTCCCCTCCCTCCATCATCCCTGTGGCTCTGCCCTGGACTCTCTCCAGCAGCTCTGTGTCCTTCTGGGCCCCACAACTGAACACAAGGTTCCAGCTGTGGTCTCTCCAGGGCAGAGCAGAGGGAGAGGAGAACCTCTGTCCATCTACTAACCCCCCCACTTTCAATCCACTCCAGGATGCCACTGGCCACTTGGCCACCAGTGCTGGCTCCTGGCCCTCCTGCTGGCCACCAGCACTCCCAGGTCCCGCTCTTCTCCACTGCCACACAGCTCCTTGTGAAGGGCTGGAGGACAGCACTGGGTGTTCCCCCATTGAGCCAGCGGGTGGAAGGGAAGTTCTCCTGCCCTCAGGAGGCTTCATCCCAAGCACTGGGTCTGGTTTTGGGCACCACAGTGTCAGGAGGACATGGAGGGGCTGGAGTGGGGCCAGAGCAGAGCTCGTGAGGGGTTCAGAGAGCCCGTGGTTGAAGAAGAGGAAGCTGAAAGGGGCATCTCATTGCCCTCTACAACTACCCGAAAGGAGGTTGGGGGGGCTGCTGGCCTCTTCTCCTCAGTAACCAGGGGAAAGGGTCCGAAGCGGAGGGAGGGGAGGTTTGGGTGGGATCTGAGGAAGGAATTCNGGCGCCGGCGCAGCCCCCTGGCGCTAGCCCGCCCACCCCGCCGGTCGCCCACCCCGGACCCGAGGGGCGGTACCTGTCCGTGATGCCGCAGACGTTGAAGTAGACGTTGAAGTACTGCGCCCGCCGCTGCTGCACCAGCAGCTCCACGTCCACGGGCTGCAGGTCCACGCTGAGCATCTGCAGGCAGCCGTGGAAGGCCGTCTGGTTCGAGCGGCAGCCGGTGACCGAGGCCGGCTTTGGGGGGGCCGCGGGGGGGGGGGGGGGGGGGGGGGGGGGNTCTTCTCCACTGCCACACAGCTCCTTGTGAAGGGCTGGAGGACAGCACTGGGTGTTCCCCCATTGAGCCAGCGGGTGGAAGGGAAGTTCTCCTGCCCTCAGGAGGCTTCATCCCAAGCACTGGGTCTGGTTTTGGGCACCACAGTGTCAGGAGGACATGGAGGGGCTGGAGTGGGGCCAGAGCAGAGCTCGTGAGGGGTTCAGAGAGCCCGTGGTTGAAGAAGAGGAAGCTGAAAGGGGCATCTCATTGCCCTCTACAACTACCCGAAAGGAGGTTGGGGGGGCTGCTGGCCTCTTCTCCTCAGTAACCAGGGGAAAGGGTCCGAAGCGGAGGGAGGGGAGGTTTGGGTGGGATCTGAGGAAGGAATTCAGAGTGGTTGGGCACTGGAAGGACCTTCCCAGGGAGGCGGTGGAGTCCCCATCCCTGGAGCCGTGTGGACACGGTGCTTCCCGCCCCGCTACAGAGGCAGGCAGGGAAGGGGTTAATTTGTCGCTCAGTCGGGTACTTAGGGGGTTTTGTTGTTGTGGCGACTGTTGGACTGGGTGATGTGGGAGGCCCTTTNTGTCCCCCTCCAGCCGGCACCGCCACCCTCGGGGAGCCCCGCCGCCCCGACCTCCGAAGAAGTACTGGCTGCCCGTGCGGAGCTGGAAGGGGTGGGCGACCCGGAACTCGGCGCCGTCGTCGTCGTCGATGGTCACCACGGCCGAGCCGTCCCGCGCCACCAGCTGCACCGAGTGCCAGAAGCCGTCGTTCAGGCGATGCCCTGCGGTGGCAAGAGGACAGGGGGTGGAGAGCAGCCCCACCGCGGCTCCCTAACCACCCCCCAAGACCCCGCAGCGGCTCCCCGGGCCACCTGCAGCGAACTCCAGCTTCTTCTTGCCGGGCTGGGCGATGGAGACGTTGACCTGGCCCTCGCTCAGCACCACTTCGAGGGAGCCCAGGCCGTCGGAGAAGCTGGTGTAGAACAGGAGCCCGACGGTGTCCCAGGAGCGGAAGCGGAAGCTGACGGCCAAGCGGTTCCTCCGTGGGATCCCCGGCACCTGCACGTAGTTGTTGATGCCGGCGAAGGTGATGGGGTTGTTCACCTGGTCCTGGCAGTAGTGGCCCACTTTGCCCTGGGGATGGCCACGGGAGGCGGTGAGGGCAGGGATGCTCTCGCGCCGGGGAGGCTCCCCCTCCTTCACCCCCCAACAGCCTTGTCCTCGACGGCCCCCCTGCCACTGCTCGATCTCGTTGCCTGGCAGCGCCGGGTGGGTGCCCACGGGCCACGGACGACCTCGCGCGGTCGATGCGGCGCTGCTCGGCCGAGCGCGGTCACCCCGCAGTGGGGCAAGGCAGGGGGAGCCTGGCCCCGGGGAGGAGGTCACCCCCAGCAGCAGGGCTAAGGAAAAGGGTCGGGCAGGTAACGGCCCCCTCGGAGAAGGATCCACCCACTGCGCTGGACCTCGAAGCGGATGTTGGGTCTCCGGTGCCGGGCCAGGTCGGCGATGTTGACCCCGTTGAAGATGATGTTCTCCACGCAGCCCCGGAAGTTCTGCCGGTAGGTGAGGTGCTGCTTGTCCTGGTCGATCACCCCACCAAAGAAGAGCTGGTGGGAAGGGCCACAGGGTTGGCTGTCAGCACCCGTCTTTGCCCGAGGGCACCCCGGGGCCGGCATCCCGGCGGCTCCCCGGCCCACCTCAGTGTCGAGGTCGAGCTGGTCGAAGGTGCCGCGGCAGCGGAAGCGCTTGACCTCCCCGTCCAGCGTCAGGTTGACGTGCTGGCCGAGGCGCTCGATGTGCAGCGAGTGCCAGTGCTGGTCGTCCAGGAGGCTGCCCACCGCCACCGTCGTGTGGCCCTCGCTGGCGTGCAGCGGGCTGCTGCCTGGGGAGGGGGCAGCCTCAGCCCGGCGCCCGCCCCGGCCACCCCACGCCCCACCGCCGCCGCCCCGACTCACCTAAGCTGATGTGCAGGAAGAGCTGAGCCTGTTTGAGCTCCACCGTGATGTAGTCGCCCTGCGAGCCCTCCCCATGCATCAGCACCCCGTTCTGCTCCAGTGTCTTGAAGCTGAAGGAGATGTCGTCCTCGAAGGTGCTGATCCTCTTGGCCCGGAAGCGGTAGGAGATGGCGTCGTCGCCATCGAAGAAGAGCACGTGGGACCCTGGCGAGGGCAGAACGTCCCCAGCCACCTCACTTCCCGCGCTGGGGAGACACCCTCTGCCGGGGTCTGGGTCTGAGCTGACAACCACGGACCGCTCAGACAGCCCCCCCTCTGCCAAAGGCATCCCCAGGCACAGGGGAGCCAGGGCACAGTGCCACCCTGTGCAGGGCTACCAGAGCCCCTGGGCTGGGCACTCACGGTAAGGGCAGCCGTAGAGGCCCAGGCGCAGCCCGATCTTGCCCCGCGGGTTCCAGGCCACCGGGATGATGCGGATGTAACGGGCCAGGATGGGGTAGTGCAGGTCGTGCCGCACCACCCCGCTCTCGTTGACGTTCCCGAAGAAGGTCTGGGGACGGAGGGCTGCCGTCGGCCTCTGGCTCCAAGCGGTGGGGGGGCTCTGTTCACCTCCCTCCCACCTGGACACCCCCTTACCCAGTTGCTACCCTGCTGGAAGAAGGGTTTCCAGCTGGTGGGGTGGTCCCCGTAGAGCACGATGTAGCGGGTCAGCCAGTCGTAGGTGTTGAAGGTCCCCTGCGTGGCCACCGCGTTGATCCGGTGCTTTTGCATCAGGTCGATCTGGAGCCAGGGCTGCTTGTCCCGGGGGTCGGGGGACCAGCCGCTGGTGCCTGTGGGGCGGATGGGTGGGCTCAGCTGGCCCCCCAGCCTGGCACCCATCCACTCCCAGTGGGGTAGAGGCTGTCTGTGCTGTAGGGCTCTCCCCCACCCTGGGAGATGCTGAGGGCTCTCCCCCACCTGCAGGAGATGCTGGGGGCTCTTCCGTGGGCATTTGAGGACCCCTCAGCTTCTTTCAGTGAGCCCAGACCTTGCCAGGGGCTAACTGTTGCCCACAGCCCCTGCCCTGGGGGGGGACTCACTGTGCAGCCGGGCAAAGCTGGCTGAGTAGAAGATGTTGTACCGAGAGGAGGCACCGAGGGACCGGGAGTAGAGGGAGGAGACCAGCTCATCGTAGCAGGGTCCTGTGGGGAGACTTGTGGGCTCAGGGAGCTGAAGTGGGTGGTGGCCTCGCCACCGCAACTGCTGGCCGTGCTCTGCAGACCCCCTGAGGGCTTTGGGCACCCCACCCCCCGGGCTCTACAGTCTCTGGGAACCGGGTGGGCTCTGGGGACTCTTGGGACCCTGCGGGGGCTCTGGTGCCGCGGCGGGTCCAGCCCCGCACTCCCCTCCCACTGCAGCGGAGCGGACACACCTCTGCGGGCCCCGCACCAGCTGCCTCCGCACTGACGTGGGTGAGGGGACACCCCGAGCCCCGCCCCGCCCCGCCCTTCCCCTGGCAGTGCCCCCCAGGCCGGGTCGGACGGAGCCTGGGGGGTCCCCAGGAGCGTTCGCTGCATCCCCGGCCCCCAGTGCCCGGCCAAAGGCAGCCGCGCTGCGCCCGTGCTGCATCACCCTCCCCCCCCATCCCGCATCACCTCGCATCACCCCTCATCCCGCATCACCCCCGGCCTGTACCACCCTGCCTCCATCGCCCCCTCCCCGCATGGCCCCCGGACTCTGTCCCCCACGGCCCGCGGGTCCCCGGTGATGGTCGGTGCGACCTCGGAGGCCCCGCCGGCGCCCGGTACCCAGTGCCCGGTGCCCGGTGCAGCCTCCGGCTCTGGCCGAGGTGCTGGAGGAACCCGTCCGAGCCCCGGGGC
>VXBP01006367.1:13047-33064 GCA_013400115.1 Rhinopomastus cyanomelas | reverse complement strand
GGGCAGAGCACCCCGGTCCGGGCAGAGGGCAGAGCACCCAGGTCTGGGCAGAGGGCAGAGCACCCAGGTCTGGGCAGAGGGCAGAGCACCCCGGTCCGGGCAGAGGGCAGAGCACCCAGGTCTGGGCAGCGGGCTCCTCACAGCAAAGGATGAGCCGGGGCCAGCACAGGAGGAACCTGCTCGGTCTCACCGCAGCCCCCTGCACTTCCCTGGCAGCTCTGAAGGAGCCCCGGGCGCCCACCTGGGTGGGATCCACCTCCCCCTGGATGATGTTGAGGATGGCGATGTAGCAGTGGTTGGTCTGCCTGTCCCGCCCCGTGGACACCATCACGTTCTTTGGCTGCAGCAACCTCCTCATCACGTCCAGGACCGTGGTCTTCCTCACGCTGGCCACCTGCGAGCGGCACACGGGGGTCAGAGGACGGGCACCCTGCCCCCTGACACACACACACACACCCCCCACACACACAGAGAGGAGCTGAGGGCAGCTGGACCGAGCAGCCTTCGCCCCAGGAACGGAGCCACATGCAGCCACATGCAGGACAGGGGACCCCCAAGTCACACAGCAGCCACAGCCAGGCTGGCAACCAGGAGGCTCCCACACAGAACCCCTGAGCTGACGCCTCTCAGGGGCCACCAAACGTCAGTCCTGTCCCACTGCCAGGGCAAGGGCACGGGGCTGGGTGACTGGTCGCTCCCCAGCACGTCCCATCCCCACCTTGCCCTGCAGCCAGTGCAGAACCAGAGGGGCCGCCACGGGCTCTGCCTGGCACGGGCAGCCCAGCCGTGGGGCAACCCCGCTCCGGCAACGTCCGGGCTGCCGGCTGAGCCCCCCTGCACTCCACAGCACACGCTCGATACCCTCTTCAGAGCCAGCAGCTTCTCAGATCTGCGCCTCTGAGCAACGTCCTGAGGAAGCGCCCGCAACGAGAGGAGAACAGCAGCTGTTAGCCACGCAGCTAGCCACGGCCAGAGCAGGCAAGGAGTCCCCATCCCCGGGGGCTGTGAGGGACTGGGCACAGCTCAACGCAGCTGCTGGTGGGGAAGCCCCCCAAGAACAGACCAAACCCCGCGAAGGAGCCAATGCCTGGGGCCCAGGATCAGCGGCAGGATGGGCTAGTGGCAGGAGGAGCAGGGCCACCGCCAGGTTGATTCTGAGGGTGGCCTCTGCCAGACCAGGGACAGCAGCTGGAGCTGCAGGGAGCCCAACACAGCCAGAGCAGTGCTGAGGGAGCTGGGGCTGCTCAGCCTGGAGAAGGCTCCAGGGGGACCTCTCAGGGGCACCTGAGAGTGACCTTCCAGTCCCTGCAGGGGCTACAAGGAGGCTGCAGAGGGGCTGCTGGTGAAGCCCTGGGGTGACAGGATGAGGGGTCCACAGCAGAGAAAGGCAGATTGAACTGGGCTGTTGGGAAGAAGCTCTTTAGCAGGAGGGGGGTTGAACACTGGTTGCCCAGGGAAGGAGTTGAGGGTCCACCCCTGGAGCTATTCAAGGGGAGGCCGGACAAGGCTCTGGGCACCCTGATGTGGTTGGGGCTGTCCCTGCTCCCTGCAGGGGGGTTGCACTGGGTGCCCTTCGGAGGCCCCTTAACAACAGCCCCCAGAGAGCCCCTGGGGCTGGGGGATGACACGAGGGGTGCAGCAGGGGACGTGGGGAAGGAGCCTGGCCCGGTGCCTCACCGACTGGTCGGTGGTGAGCGGGGTGTAGCCCGTCATGAGGAAGTGCAGGCGGGGCGTGGGGATGAGCGAGGCGATCAGCCCGATCAGGTCGTTGTTCATGTACCCAGGGTACCTGAGCGTGGTGGTGCTGGCAGACATGATGGTGGAGACCTGGGGGAAGGGGTCAGAAGGGACACAGTCACTGCAGGGTCACAGCGTGTGCTCATCACACAGCCACCCGGGGGATGCTGCAGCACCCACGGAGCTGCCCCTGCGAAGGGCAGAGGACCCCCATTTGTGGCTCCAGGCTGCCCATCACCACCCCCAGCCCACAGAGGAGGCTGAGACTGAACTGGACACAGCGAGGACACCCTGTGTCACCTCCTCCAAGAGCCCTTCTTACCAGCTGGTTGATCTGGGAGAACGACGGGTTCTGAATGTGCAGCCGGTCCGTCGCGATCCGATTCAGGGCCGTGTTGTCCAGAACCACCTGCAAGAGAGAAAACGGGGTGTGAAGAGCCTCAGGGACAGCCCTGGCCTCGTGTTCTGGGGGCACCGGGTCACCCAGGCCCTGCTGAGGCGGGTGGGAGACACTGAAGCCATGAGCTGACTCATCTGCAGAGCGTAACCGACACTGTCAATGGAAGCCCTTCCCTCCCAGTGCCCTCCCAAAGGGCCTCTTGGACCAGCACCTTGCAGCACCCTTCAGCCCCAGCAGCTCTGGCACAGCTGCTCCTGCCCTGCCTCACACAGGGAGGGACTGAGCAGGGTCTCAGTTAGGACTCAGCTGAAGGAAGTGCCTGGCGCAGGCTGCCAGGGTGATGCTGGGATCGAGTCCAAGCACAAGGTTCTGCGGTTAGAACCTGCTGGATTCCTGAGGCAGAAATGCCAACGGCCCAGCAGGGAGAGAGCCCCGTGTCCCTGGAGCCACCAGTCCCTCTGGGCCACGGTGCAGCTGCTGCTCAGCTGGAGCTCCACAGGCAGACTGCACCCCACAGCGCTGCGGGGTCACCCCATGGTGCTGTAGGATCACTGCACAGTGCTCCAGGGTCACCCTGTGGTGCTGCAGGGTCACCATCCACTGCTGTGGGGTCACCTCATGGTGCTGTGGGGTCACCTCATGGTGCTGTGGGGTCACCCCATGGTGCTGTGGGGTCACCCCACACTGCTGCAGCCCTCTCCCTGCCACGCAGCCAGGCTCTTACCACGCAGTCGGCGTTCTGAGTGAGCCTCTTCAGCGTCAGCAGGGAGTTGTAGGGCTGCACCACGACATCACTCATCTCGTCCTGGTTGGGGAACACCGAGTAGGTCTCCACCAGCTTCTTGGGATACCTGAGGGTAAAAGCCTGGAGGGTTAAGACCGCCACAGCAGCCCCCTCTCCTCCCACCAGCTCCCTTCGCAGTGTCTCCAGGGCTCAGGACAGCAGTGAGTCACAGAGCTGCTGCTGCTGCTTCGTGCCAGAGTCGGCTCCCACGGAGGGAGAGAATTTGTCCCAGCAGTGCTGGAGCTGGCTGCGAGCATCAGCCTGAGCCATCCACAGGCTGATGAAGCAGCTGCTTCCAGGTCTTTTCAAGAGGCTGCAAGCTGCAACAGGCAGGGACAGCAGCTCAGGAGCCCAGGGCTCAAGCCTCCCACCCTTCCCCGCTGCAGCTGGGGTGTCAGGAGGCAGCCGCCTGCTCTAGAGCAGAGTTTGGCCAGCGCGAGCGCCGCTCCCGAGGCTGTGCGGTCCCCGGGCTGGGAGCCAGGGCTTGCACAAGGCAGTGTCTGGGTGGGGGTGGAGGCTCTGAGTCAGCGCCCTGCTGCAGCTCCCCGCGCCGGCAGGGCGCCCAGCGGGGCCAGGCTCTGCCGCCGGCGAGGGGGCCGTCGCTCACCTGTCGTTCAGCCGCTCCAGCAGGTACGAGCCCAGCCCCGAGCCCGTTCCGCCGGCGATGGAATGGCAAAGCACAAACCCCTGGCGAGAAGAGGACAGCTCAGGGTGCAGCTCAGAGCCCGTCACAGAGCCGAGGGGAGCTCGGGCTCCTCCAGAGCTCATCAGGCTGCTTCCGCCACGGTGGGTGGAACCCACAGCTCTGCGCACAGCAAACTGCTGCTCAGGAACCCCCTGGCTTCCTCCCACCCAGAAACAGCTCCAAGGTCACTCCCAGGGCCCAGTCATGGAATGGGTCAGGCTGGAAGGGACTGTGAAGATCATCCAGCTCCAACCCCCTGCAGACCAGGTAGCCCAGAGCCCCATCCAAGCTGCCCTTGGACACTTCCAGGGATGGAGCAGCCGCAACCTCCCTGGGCAGCCTGTTCCAGAGCCTCAGCACCCTCATGGGGAAGAGCTTCTTCCTCATATCCAACCTAAATCTCCCCTCTTTCAGCTCAAGGCCAGTGCCCCTTGTCCTATCACTACAGGCCCTTGGCAAAGTCCTTCTCCAGCATCCCTGTAGCCCCCTTCAGCTACTGGAAGGCTGCTATTGGGTCCCCTGGAGCCTTCCCTTCTCAAAGATGAACAACCCCAGCAATCTCAGCCTGTTCATGTTCCCAAGTCCGTGTTCTCAGCCCTTTTTCCAGGCCCTCCAAGCCGTTCTCCTCTTTATGGAGTGCACGAGGCCACAGACCCTGGAGTGATCCTGTGGCCAGTGCCCACAGGAGCAGTGCCTGGGGCAGAGCACTCAGTAAGAAGACTTCTGGGGAAGCCTAGCAAAGGCAGTCATGATGGGAAAGCTCTCTCTTCCCCAGTTCCCCACTGTACCTGCACCTGGCAGCATGCAGAGGGCTGAGCTCAACCTTCTAAACCAGCAGGCTGGCTCAGGAAACCCCAAGTGAGGCAACAGGATCCAAACCTTTGGCTTTACTCACTTCCAAGCTGTCGCTCCCATCAGCCTCTCTGTCTATGATATCAAAAATATCTTCATGGATTTTTTCTCCCTGCAAAAGAGACCCCGAGAGGTTTTGTTCCTTCCCCACAGAAGATGGAGCTCCTCAAGCCTGGTGTGAAGCCACATCAGCCTGGTGGTGTGACCATGCACCCAGCTGTCAGGTGCGAGTCACAGCATCACAGAGTTATTGAGGCTGGGGAAGCCCTAACATCTCCCCAGTGACCACCCCAGGGCACTCAGGGCCACAGCCAGGCTGGCCTTCAACACCTCCAGGGATGGGGACTCCCCCACTGCCCTGGGCAGTCCAGTCCAGGCTCTGATCACCCTTTCATGAGGAAGGGCTTCCTAACATCCAACCTAACCCTCCCCTGGTGCAGCTTCATGCCCTGCCCTCTTGTCGTGGTGCTGGCTGCCTGGGAGAAGAGCCTGACCCCCACCTGAGTCCAACCTCCCTTCAGGGAGCTGGAGAGAGAGAGAAGGTGCCCCCTTGAGTCTCCTCTGCTCCAGCCTACAAGTCCCTGCAAATGGTGAGGTCTTCTTCAGGAAACCATGCCCTGAGCCTGACGTGCAAAAGCAACGACAACACCCCATGTCCAACGAGGTGACCCGGGAGCTCGAGAGCTTTCACCTGTGAGAAGCCGCTGGCCCAGTTGTTCCCAGCACCCCCGCCATGCTCCGACAGGTAGATGTTTTCTGGGTTGTAGAGGTTGGCATAAGGGGAGTTGAGGATGGAGTGGATGACGCGGGGCTCCAGGTCCAGCAGCACAGCTCGTGGGATGTAGTGCTCGTCGTCTGCCTTTAACAAGGAGCCGGGAGAACGTGATGCAGAGGCAGCTCAGCGCTGCAGGAGAAACTGGGAGAGTGTGTGCCACCCCCCTGGCCATGGGAGCACGGAGGAGGACTGGGAACTTGTTCTGCACAGCCTGTCTGTAAATCAGCAGCTTCAGGATCCCCAGAGCCCAGGCAGGCGGTGGAGTGGGGGTTCTCTAGCACGCAGTTACGTAAGGTGGTGTCTAAGGCAGCCTCGTGGCTCTGCCTCCACAACACTCCTGCTTCCAGGAATGGCAGCACAGGTAGCTCAGCGGGAACGAGGGGCTGCTGCTCAGACCTGCTGGGGCCAGTGCCAACCACCCGCTGCCTGAACTGGGGGGCTACTGGGGGAGAGCCAAAGCAAGCACAGTGGCCCTGCCGGGACTCTTGCGGCTCTGAGGGCCGGCGGTACCTGGTAGAAGAAGACATCCTTTCGGTCGGTGCCCTCGGTGGCAAACTCCTCCACGATGCCCTCGGGGCTGATGCCGTGCTCGGCGCAGAGCTGCTTCCAGAACTCGAACCCGACTGGGGAAGGGGGTGGTGGGGGGCGGTCAGTCGGGACCAGGGAGGGGAGGTCGGGCAAGGGTCGAGATCGGGGTCGGGGCCAGTCCCGGCCCCTTACGTCGGGGCATCACCCGGAGCATCACCGGTCCTCCAGGCCACGCCCCCGTCACAGGCCACGCCCCCTCATCACGCTCCGCCCGCCGGGCCCGCCCCCGGTCCCCGCGGCATCCCGGCCCCACCCGGGGCCCACCCCGCCGGCCTCGCCGCCGCTCACTCTGGTTGCCGCACTGGCCCAGCTGCAGGGTAATGATCTCCCGCGGCATCGCGGCCCCGATCCCGCTCCTGTTTCCGTTCCCGCTCCCCCTCCGCTCTCCTCCGCGCCTCCAGCCCGGCGCCAACGGCTCTGCGCGTGCGCACCGCTACTTCCGGCCGCAACGATTTGCCCCGCCCCGGAAACGCTCATGCGCGCTGCCGCTTGCCAACTTCTGCGCCTGCGCCAACATGGCGACGCCCTCGAGCGGGCTCCTCCGCTTCCGTTGCCGGGGGCCGCCATGTCGGCGGCGGGAGTAGGTGCGCGCGCGCGGGCCTGCCGGATGTTGACGCCGTGAGGGAGCGATGGCGGCGGCGGAGGCAACCGCGACCGGCCCCGGTGGTCCCGGGGAACGGCAGCGGCAGGTGCAGGAGCTGAGCGCAGCGCTGAGGAGCCGCCTGGGGCCCTACGAGCCGCTGCTGAGCGCCGCGCAGGCCGCGCTGGTGTGGGAGCGGCCGTGCCGGAGCGCCCTGTGCTGGGCGGCGCTTCACGGGCTCTTCTGGTGAGAGGGGAACCGCGCGGGGGGCGGTGGAGCGGGCCGGTAACGGGGGTGGTGGTTGTGATTCGCCCAGGCCCCGTCCTGCGGCCTCCTCGGGAGTCCTCTCGCTGCGGGAGGGCAGGTGCGGTGCCTCCCCGGCCCAGAGTGGGTGAAGGGCAGCGCTGGGCAGGGGGCGACATTAGCGGTCGGGGGTAACACTGCGGCTCCCCTTGTCCTTCTCTGAGCCCCGGTGAGCCCAGAGCACTGGGCAGGAGCGCTGCGGGACCTGAGAACATAGAGCTAATCAGTGGCTGCCAAGCTGTTCTGCAGTCGGCTCTGTGAGCTGTCCTGGTGGAAGTGGAATGAGCAGATATGGACTCTGTAAACAGCCAGACAGAGCTCCGCGTAACCCCCACCCAGGCATCACAGACAGGGACTGCTGACCCTCAGCACTTGCACCCGTTGCTCTGGCTCCAGCAGTTACCCAGTGACTGGTTCTGAGTCTGTGGTACCAATTTGTTCCTTTCTTCCCCTTAGGTTTTTCGCTCTGACTTCTCTTCGCTTGCTGTTCCTGGTTGCGATGACCCTCATGTTAGTGGTTTGTTTAGATCAATGGAAGCACAAAATCTGGCCTGAAATTAGAGGTAAGTTGCAACGTTTGAGTTGGAAGCAGTGAATCAGGGGCAGTTTTTAGCCCCAGAGGTGTTACAGGCTCTTCAACACCTGGAGTTAAGCTGATAAAATCATCTAGATTTTGCTTTGTGAGTCCCCAAATGGGTGAGAACACTGCAGGCCTGGCCTTCTTGAGGCTGGAAGATTACAGCATCACAAAGTTACTGAAGCTGGAAGAGCCTCTGAGCTCAGCCAGAACATCACCCCAGCGGCCACCTCAGGGCACTCAGGGCCACAGCCAGGCTGGGCTTCAACACCTCCAGGGATGGGGACTCCCCCACTGCCCTGGGCAGTCCAGTCCAGGCTCTGATCCCCCTTTTCTGAGGAAGGGCTTCCTAACATCCAACTTAACCCTCTCCTGCCATCTCGCCCTGGCTGCCTGGGAGAAGAGCCTGACTCCCACCTGAGTCCAACCTCCCTTCAGGGAGTTGGAGAGAGGGAGAAGGTCCCCCTCTGAGTCTCTTCCGGGCTACACACCCCCAGCTCCCTCAGCCTCTCCCCATTAGCCTTCCCCTCCAGTCCCTTCCCCAACCTCGTTGCTCCACTAGACCAACTGCTGCCCCTCAGTCTCTTTCTGAAGTGAGGGGCCCAGCACTGCCCCCAGTACTGGAGGGGAGGCCTGCCCAGTGCAGGGAGAGAATGACATCCCTATTCCTGCTGGCCACAGTAGTACTGATCCAAGCCAGGATGCCGTTGCCCTCCAGGCCACCTGGGCACCCTGCTGGCTCCTGTTCAGCTCTTTGTCCCCCAGTACTGCCAGGTCCCTCATTGCCAGGCTGCTCTCCCAAGAGCTATCATCATCATGAACCCTCTGGCATTCGTGAGCTAGTGCAGACCTCAAGGCAGTGATTCACCTTCCCAGTGTCCAGTACCAGAGCAAGAAGTTGAAGCTCTGTCTGGGTTCTCCTTGGGTTCTGTAACAAAGCAGCTGTGTTATAGGAGGCAGAGATGTGTTTGCAAGAAGAGGCACCTTAACAGCTCTTAATGACTTAGTTCTAAGCTTTAAGTAACCAGAGTCATTTTGTCTCTTCTTTGTGCTGTTAATGGACTCTGTTCCTTTGGCTCAGGGTGGACAGGCTGGTTTGGAGGCAGGGTGGGTGGTTTGTGCACTCCCAGACCTGATTCCCCAACTAACCACAGAGCACAGAGCTTTCTGCTTCAGCTCGTGTTCTCTGTAGCTCTGAGGAAGGTGTTGAAACCCTCCTGGTTCTGAGCAGCAGCTTGGGCCAGGCTCCACAGCCCCAGTGTCCTGTGGAAGCAACAGCCCAGCTCCTTCACAACCTTGGTTTTGATTTGTTGGTGTCACTGGTCCATCCCTGCCCCTGTGCTCTGCCCTTGTGAGACCCCACCTTGAGTGCTAGGTCCAGATTTGGGTGCCACGAGATCAGAAGGACGTTGAGGGGCTGGAGTGGGGCTAGAGAAGGTCAACGAGGCTGGGGAGAGGGCTGGAGAACAAGGACTGTGGAGAGCAGCTGAGGGAACTGGGGTTATTGAGTCTAGAGAAGAGGAGGCTGAGAGGAGACCTTCTTGCTCTCTACAGCTACAGACAAGGAGGTTGTGGAGAGGCTGCTGCTGGTCTCTCACTAACAATAGGACAAAGGGAAATGGCCTCAAGTTGCATCAGGAGAGGTTTAGACTGCATCTGAGCAGGAAGTTCTTTCCTGAGAGTGTGTTTGGGCACTGGAACAGGCTGCTCAGGGAGGTGGTGGAGTCCCCATCCCTGGAGGGGTTTAAAACCCACTTGAGGCCATGGTCTAGGGGTTAGGGAGCTGCTGGGCTTGCTGATGCTGGAGCTCCTCTCCAGCCAGGATGATTCTGTGATCCCAGCCTAGATGAGAACATCCCAAACCCCCTCAGTGTCTGGTGCCTGTCAGGAACGAGCTGTTCTCCCGTCACCATCTGGTGTGAGCAGGGGAGGGAGGGAGGGAGGTGGAAGGAGGGAGGTGGAAGGAAGCCTTTGCCGTAGCCTGTCGGTGGAACCAGCCCTCCGCAGCAGCACCAGGGAGACTTGCAGGCTTGTACCATCACACGTCCACGTCCAGAGCACGGAGTGCTGCATCTCCCAGTCTGAATCCCAGCAAATGTCTTTTCCAGGTCATTCCTCAGCTCATTAAAGCTTTTCTCAAACCCCAAGAGCTCGGCATTCTCCTGGCAGATTCCTTGCGACTAACGTAGTCTTTGTTCTTAATATTTTAGTGGCGAGACCTGACGAATTAGACAATGAGAGGTAGGAAACTAATGGACTCCTCTGCTGGTACCTTGCTGTGTAATTATTGACCTGCATGTGCTTGTGGCACGTTGGCTCCTTTGAGTGAGGAAGGAGAGGGGAGAAGGGGTCTGCTGAGAGGAGGGAGGGGGGAGCAGTTGTGACGAGGTTTGTGCTGGCTCAGGCTGTTACCTGGCACTTAATCTCTGCCTCCACCCTGGCTCCTGTGAGTGAGGAAGGAGAGGGGAGAAGGGGTGTGCTTAGAGGAGGGAGGAAGGAGCTGCTGTGATGAGGCTTGTGCTGGCCCAGGCTGTTACCTGTTGCCTCCATCCTGGCCCCCAAACGGCGCTTGAGTGTTGGAAACCTACCCCTGCCCTGTGAACCCGGAGAGCAATTCCTTTTGTAGAGGCCTCTGACAGCAGGCAGACAGTGTTTCTTCTGGCCATCACGAAGCTGTCCAAGCCTTGGCCAGGGAGTGTTTAACAAGCCTGCTGCAGAGGCTGTTCCTGCATAGTTAGGATCTGACTGGGGCGTTAATGACAGCTTGGGAAACGCCGGGGTGTTGTCCTGCTAATGACACCTTCCCCTGCCTGGGCACTCCTCACTGCCTGTCGGCCACCTGAGCTGTAGCCAAATTACTCCTTCTTTCCCCCCCTACGAGGCCCAAACACAGAAGGAATTGCTCTTCCTAACCAGCCCAAGCACTTGTGACTAGCAGTTAAGAAGCACTAATGGCAGAGACGATGCCTCCGAAGTAACCGACTGCACTAAGTGAGGTACAAGGCTGCCTGGAGACCTCGTGCTGGTCCTTTGGGGGTTGTAGTTGCCCAAATAAATGCAGGTGAAGCCCAAATGGATTCACTCAGTTGGCTTCTGCGCTGCCCTTTCCCTCCAGCAGATGGAAACTAGTCGAAGGCAGAAGCTCACGTGGTGAAATTGCTGCTCCTTAGCTGCTGTAGATGGTGGCCAGAAGTGGTGTGAGAGGCAGGGTGACCCTCAGGCCTAGAGCTCGGCGCTGGGGGAGCAGAGGAGGAGGTACTGAGACAAACATTGACAGTCTGCAGTGGTGTCTGTCCCTGACTTGTTCCCTTTGCTGCAGCTGGGGCTACGTCCACCCTCGGCTGCTCGGAGTGCCGGAGCTCTGTCACCACTTGGCTGAGGGGTGGGTGGCTTGGACCAGCTTCTTCAGCAATCTCTTCATTTTCAAGAGGCAGAACCCTGGCAAGGTAGGAGCGCCCGGACGGGTGGTGGGGAGGCTGCGGCAGCTCCGTGGCTGCGAAGCTGCGGGGAGGAGGGAGGAGCAGGCGAGTGTCAGCACGTCGGTGGCGCTGGGGAGGCGACAGCGCAGCTGCTCCTTCTGTGGGCTCCCAGCTTTTCAAGTGTCTGTCACCCCCACCCCCCTCAGAAGGCTTCAGCCAACAGAGAAAGTGGGTCAGGCTGGCTTTTTGCTTCGGCTTCCCTGCTCGAGGTTTAGGCAGAGAGGACCCTGTGGCTCTGCTCTCCTTACTGCCACGAGGAGTCTTGTCATCTTCAGCCTCTTCCTTGCTTCCAGCAAACCTGCTGCTCAGACTCTGAGGCAGAGGCCCTCCTCTGCTGCCTCTGCTTCTGAAGGCAGATACCTCCAGTGTCTGAGCACTGGGAAGGCTTCACTGTCCTCTCAGTTGGGACTGGATTTCAAACACGGAGAGCAGGAGACAGTCAAGAGTAGAGTGTTCCACTGCTTAAGCTTGGGAGCTCACTGTCTGCCCTGTCTTCAGTTTTGCCTTCTAGTGTGTGGAGTCTTTACTTTCCTGGCTGTCCTGGGCCAGTACCTCCCCGGGCTCGTGCTCTCCTACCTGCTGTGTAAGTAGGGGCCACACAGGTGAAATGGGATCAGAACGTCTGAGGGGCTGGGGCTCTTCTGCTCCGAGGGGAAGTTTGTCTGAGTGGCTTTAAGAAGTGAAACGCCCCGTTCTGCCTGGGACGTGGTGGTCGTTGAGCAGGAGAGAACATGTTTGAGTGCTCAGTAAGCGCAGACCCCGGCGCTGCCAGCTCGGCCTCCCAGTTTGGCTAAACTGGGCCGCGGCCACCCTGGCTCTGCGAACGGGCGAGCTCTTTGCCAGGGAGCATCCTGAACGGACTTCTAACGGGCGTTCCCACTTACCCCAGTGCTCCTCATCCTGCTGTGGCCCCTTGCTGTGTACCACAGGCTGGGGCAGCGCGTGTACGTGAGGCTGGAGCCAGCTCTGCAGCGGCTGGATTTCAGCGTTCGAGGCTACGTGATATCAAAGCGGCGGCAGAAGCAACGTAAGTTCTGCTCCGCGCTTGTCACCTGCTCTGGCAGTGACCCCTGGGCCCCTCAGCCAGCTCTTGGGGGCCAGCTGGAGCCACTGGTCCGGCACGGTCCTCGCTCCAGCGCGCCCTTGGCAAACCCACGCGGCGATTTGCGAAGGACACGGGGCTCTGTGAGCTCTGCCTCCTGGGAGCAGCCGGTGTGAGCTCCTCACTGCTCCCCTTCTCAGCTGCCAGAACTGCGGGTTCTGTGCTGCAGAACTGAGAAAGAGGGGAGACACCGGGTGCCAGGTGGCTGCTAAACATGTTCGGCTCAGACAGAGCTCCGCAGCAGCCTCGCTCAGCAATGGTCACATTGCTCTGCTGCGGAGCGGAGGGCTCTGTGCTGCGGGGGGTGGCAGCGGAGGGGGGCTGTGCTCAGCCTCAGCCTGGGCCTGCAGAGCCCCCTGGCCCGGCAGCAGTCCTGAGCTCTGGCTCTGGTTTCCTGCAGTGCGCCGGCGATCCCACAGCCAGGAGGCTGCGGAGGATGGCAGTGACAGCGAAGAGGAGCTCGCTGCCTTCTGTCCCAAGGTAATGAATCCAGCCTGGCTGGAAAGGAGCTCCAGGATCATCCAGCCCAGCCCTCATCCGGCAGCTCCCTAACCCCTAGACCACGACCTCAAGTGCTCAAGCTGCAAAGTTTGTAAACCCCTCCAGGGATGGGGACTCCACCACCTCCCTGGGCAGCCTGTTCCAGTGCCCAACCACTCTGTCAGGGAAGAACTTCTTCCTCAGAGCCAATCTAAACCTCCCCTGACACATCCTGAAGCCATTTCCCTTCATCCTATTATTAGTGATTTGGGAGAAGAGCCCAGCAGCAGCCTCTCTACAACCTCCTGGTCTGTAGCTGTAGAGAGCCAGAAGGTCTCCTCTCAGCCTCCTCTTCTCTACACACAATAACCCCAGTTCCCTCAGCTGCTCTCCTCAGGGCCTGTTCCCCAGCCTCGTTGCCCTTCTCTGGCCCCGCTTCAGCCCCTCAATGTCTTTCTGATCCTGTGGCACCCAAAACCAGACCCAGTACTCGAGGTGGGGTCTCACGAGTGCAGAGCCTCAGTTACCAGCCTCCCGTTGCTTTAACTGGTGGCCACTGGGTCATGTTTCGTCTTGAGGCACAGGAGCAGCTTTCCAGTGCTTGATGTTTTCCACTTTGTCTCCTGTTTGCAAGCTGGATGACTCTGTGGTTGCCAAGGAACTAACCATCTCCGACTCGGAGCATTCGGACGCTGAGGTTTCCTACACTGAAAATGGGATGTTTAACCTTTCGCGGGGCCAGACGCCCCTGACAGAGGGATCTGAAGGTGAGAGGAAAGGGGCAGCTTCTGGAAGGTGCTGGGCAGACGTCGTGTGATGGGTTGGAGGAGGATGGTGGCCTCCCATCCTTGAAGTCGAAGTGTTTGATGTCTGTCTTGCTGGCTACAACAAGATGCACCTACCTGTTGGTTGAGAGCAGAGCTCCCCTCTCGGTGCCTGTGGTGCTTTATTGGGGCAGTAGCAGCTGCTCTCCAGAGGCAGATCCTGCTCTGCCAGTCCCTGGTTGTTGGGACGCGGGTTGCAGCACCCAGCAAGGTGCTTCTTGCTGGCAGAGGTGCCCGGGAGGTCAGCAGACGCCCCGAGTAGCCGTGAGGAGAGATGAAAGGGTTCGGGGTGTGGGACGAGGGCAGACTGTCTGTGCTGTGTGCTGAGCTGCCCTCGCTGCGGGGCGTTTGGCGTCTGCTGGGTGTTCACAGCGCTCTCTCCTCTTGCAGACCTGGATGGTCACAGCGACCCAGAGGAATCGTTTGCCAGGGATCTCCCTGACTTCCCTTCCATAAACCCAGAAGCAACTGGCATCGACGATGAAGACGACACCAGCATTGGGATCCCAAGCCTGGCCTATCGCGCGCAGGACCTGCACCTCCCTTACGAGCAGGAGGAACCCGTCGCCCTGCCCTCTGTCCACAACCTCACTAACAACATAGCTGGCTTTGTCACCAGAGGGATGATCCAGCTGGCGCTGTCAGGAGCCCCTCAGGCAGGTTCCTCACGCAGCAGCCACCCCCAGAGAGGTGCAAAGACTTCTCTTAGAAGGGCCAGCTCGGACTTGGACACTGATGCGGAAGGGGATGACTTTGAACTGCTGGATCAGTCGGAGCTGAACCAGCTGGATCCTGCTGGCTCACGGGGCCAGTAGAGATCCCGTCGCTTGCCTCTGGTTTTCTGTTGTGCATCATCGTGTGGAGGGAACCCCCCGGCCCCAGCAAGGAAAAGCCTTGCACAGTCACCTGGATCCACCTCCCGTGTGAGTGATGAGCGACGTGGCGGCTGCCACCGGCTGGGCAACGACCGCTGTGACTCTGTAGCCTTGCTTGGAGTTTCAAATAAAACACCCTGGTAACTGGTAGGGAATCAAAGGTGTTGCTGTGATGGCGCCACAATCACCACCTGCCGCCCTGCGCTGTCTGCCGGGACGCCGCCGCTTGCTCCAGACTGTCCTCACTTCAGCCAGTAAAACCCAGTGTCACAGCACCAGCATCGACGGACAATCCCGCAGCCGACCTGCCGGGGCTGGAGCCAGGTGATTGGTTTCCCCTCAGACTCAGAGTTGGGGACTTTGTGCTGTGGGGACTGTTCCCCACTCCTGAGATGTGCACAGAACACGAGTCTTCTCTCCCAGCAATACTCAGCTCCGGGTAGGAACGACCTCCCCTGCCCCACTCCTGTTGTGAGCAGCCACAACCTTTTACTTGCAGTGACCCGCACACCCCCGACTCCAGTTCCTGCTTCCTGGTGACACTGGTTTTTTAAGAGACTGATGGCAATAAGACACCTTCTGCGAGGACGAGAGGCCTGTGAAGAACATCCTTGCGCGGTGGCTGCTTCCTGCCTCCCAACAGCAGACTTAACTCTTCGCTCGACTGCCCCTCTGCACTTTTGCTGCCTCTGGGGGATGGGTTTGTGGGACGTGAAACCGCTCTGCCCAGTTCTCCCCTGGCCCTGGGGTAGCCATGGCTTCCCAGCCCGGTGCTCAGAGCCACCCAGGGCCACCAGCCCGAGCCAGTCGGTCGCATCGACAAACCAGCAGCGGCTGGCAGAGACCCTGGTCAGAGCTGGCCAGCCCCCAGCCCCCTCTGTCCCCACAGCTCTCCCACTGCTTTTTCTAAGCCACAGCCCCCTGTCCGGGTCCTGTTTGTGCAGCAAAGAATGAGCTGGTACCGGGAGCCTTCCCTCTGCCTCGTGTGTCTGAATCTGCTCTGCTCGGCTGCAGTGGGGCTGGTTAACGGGGTGTCTGATGGGGAGCCTCGTTAATGGGGTGTTTGGTGAGGGTAGGGCTCGTCAATGGAGTGTTGGGGGGTCTTGTTAATGGGGAGCTTGATTTGAGGCACTTGTTAGTGGGGTGTGTGGAGGGGCTCTTTGATGGAGTGTTTGATGGGAAGGGCCTCATTAATGGGGGGTTTGGGCTTGGTAATGGGGTGGTTGATGGTGGGAGGGCCTCGTTAACGAGGTGGGGCCTGGTTAAGGGGGGTGTTTGATTGCGGGGGGCTCGCTAATGGGGTGTCGCTAACTGGGGGGGGGATGCCCGTCAGTGGGGCCCCACACAGCAGCTTCCAGAGAGGGGGCGTGGCTTCATAGCACTGGTCCCGCCTCCCTAGGGCGGGGCTTTGCCTCCCTCCGCCAATGGGCAGCGCCTCTCCTTTTCTGATCCCTCATTGGCTGGAAGTGGGCGGCGCGGCGGAAGTGCGTCAGCACCGGTGGGCGGGAGCGGAGCGGAGCGGGAAGAACGGAGACAGAGGATGAGCAAAGGCCGTGATGGGGCCGCGGCGGGCGGTGAGGAGGGGTGGAGCCGGTGCCGGTCCCTCCCGGTGGTCCCGGTCCCTCCCCGCGGCCCCGGTGACCCTCAGCCTATCCCGCAGGAGGCGCTGCTGCCGTCCTGCTGCGGTACCTGCGGGAGCAGAACCGGCCCTACAGCGCCCAGGACGTCTTCGGGAACCTGCAGCGGGAGCACGGGCTGGGCAAAACAGTGAGCGGGGCCGGGTCGGGCATGGGGAGTATCCCCGGGGGTCCCGGTCCGGGCTGACAGGCGGGTCCCGCAGGCTGTGGTGAAGGCGCTGGAGCAGCTGGCGCAGCAGGGCCGCATCCGCGAGAAGACCTACGGGAAGCAGAAGATTTACTTCGCCGACCAGGTGAGCCCTGACCCTCGGGGCACCAGCACCCCTCCTCCGCCAGCCTCTGACCCTCTGCCTCGCTGCAGGAGCAGCTCCCAGCCGCCAGCGACGCAGAGCTCCACGGGCTGGATGGGCAGATTGCTGAGCTCTCGGCCAAGGTGCAGCTGCTGCAGCAGAGCTGCCGCCAGATGGAGGCAGGTGAGCGCATCTGCCCCACCCCAGCCCTCCCTGCACCGGGGTCCCCTGGGCACAGGCAGCTGCACCCACGGTGTTGTTCTGATGGCAATTGGCGCTTCCCTCCCCTCCCAGAGCTGAAGGAGCTGAACAGCTCCATGACAACCGCTGAGATGACCGGAGAGATCAGGGAGCTGCGGAAGGACTGTGCAGGTTACAAGGAGAAACTGGAGAGGATGAAATCTGCTACCAACCACGTCTCTCCGGAAGAAAAGGAGAAGGTACAGAGCTGCCCAGGGTAGGGCTGGGCCAGTCCTACCTGACCACCACAACCTCAGTTCATCTCTCCTTGTGCTGAGTTCCCCGCAGGGGCTGCCGCATCAGCCACTGGTGGTGCTGATAACCCTGTAGCTGTCTGGGGGTGGCCCTTGGCCATGGGGCCACTGCCGGGCGGGTTCTCACGTCGTCTCGCTTGCCCACAGGTCTGCAGCGAGCAGAAGCTGTTCTGCAAGGAGTGGCGCAGGAGGAAGCGAATGGTAACCGTGGGGTCATCCAAGTGGGGGAACACAGCACCCTGTGTTAGAGGGGGCAGCTCCTGCTGCTGACAGGACGGGGCAGTGCCCTGCGCTGGTGGCCCTCATGGGCCCTCTGTCTCCCCAGGCAACTGAGCTGCTGGATGCCATCCTGGAGGGGTACCCCAAGAGCAAGAAGCAGTTCTTTGTAAGTCTTGAGGCTGTGGGGGCAGTGACAGTGGCTCTGCCTGCCTGTTCGTGTTGCCGACACTCTCCCAGTTCTGGGCTCTGGGATGATTACTGCTGCCCTGTTGAGAGTCACTCTCTGTGCTTCTGCAGGAGGAGGTTGGGATAGAGACGGACGAGGACCACAACGTCACGCTGCCGGCAGCCATGTGAGGGGCTTGTGGCCCCAGGGAGGGGCTGGAGCTGCTGCTGGGACTAATGGGTTGACTTCTGACTCTTTCCTGCAGGGCTTGTGCTGGCCCTGTGTCTTTACAGGAGTTTGTATTCAAACACTTTTGAGCTGGAAGGGTGGGTGGAGGGGATGAAGCAGCACTGGGCTGTCTCACAGCTCCCCTGCAGAGAGAATGTTGTTTGTTTGGAGTCTTTAGGGGCTGTTCGGGGCTGTTCAGTAACTAAACGAAGCAGGTTCCTCGTGAAGGTGAATGAACCAGTGACTGTTACTGTTGCAGCACCCCAGGGGTGGTTGAGCTGCTCCCTGCAGTGCGGGGAGCAGTAACCATCACCTACACCCCAATAAACTGCAGGATTTTGGTTCAGCTCTGCTTTGCTGGTTTCTCTGTTCAGGGAAGGGGTGGCTGGGAAAGAGGAGGTGAAGGCCAGATCCCAGGAGTGGGGGGTGCGAATTGAGCTTCCAGCTCCTGCCTGGCCTTCTCCATTGCCCTCTACTGACCAGCTCCAAAGTAGCAAAAAAACCTCATTAAAACCGTGCCCAAAATCTCTTTTAATTACTTTTCACAATAGAAAAATAGGTGGCTTTCACCCGTGAGGTCTGGAAAGCTCCACTCGCTCCCACGTGGTGGCAGCTTCAACATTCTCTGCTGCTGTTGCTGCTGCAGCAGAGGTCAAACCTGGAGCAGCTGCTGCATCATCAGTGGGTTAAAAAAAAACACAGACCAAACCTGTAAAATCAAATCTCCACCCTGCCTGGGAGTTGCAGGACTGAGCAATTGGACTAGGAGCCAACTCCACTGCTGGAGGAGCCACAGTGCAGCCGCTCCTGGCTGCTCTGCAGCAGGGAGGTGGCACTGAACCCCCTGTGAGAGACAAGAAAATGGGGGGCTCCCTGTTCCGAGTCAGTTTGACAGAAACCAGCAGCTCTGGGCTCTGCTCCTGCCCTGGGGTTGTGTCAGGCCAGGGGTCTCCCAGCAGTTCTGCTCTCCAGCTCAGAGGCAGGGAACAGGCAAACCACCCCCCTCCCAGTCCTAAACAGACCCTCCAGTGCCTTCCACACCCTCTACCACCATCCCCTTGTTTCCCCCCTTTCAGCGAGCCCCTGCAGATGTTTGGGAGCATCAGCTGTGCTGGTTCCTGTGGAGCAGAGGCAGCTGCCCTGCCTCCGTTTGGTTTTGTCGCTAAAACAATAAATAATTGCAAGAAGCTTTAAAAACGGCCCCAGGGAGCCCAGCCCAGTCCTGGGCAGAGCAGCTGCTGGGGCAGCCTCAGTAGAGCTGACTCTTCAGCTGGTGCAGGACCCCGATCACGATGTCCCGCAGCGTCTGCAGCAGAGAGGAGGCACTGTCGGTGATTCCAGGGGAGGAAGGGCCCAGTCTGAGCCCACCAGGGCCGCTGGGTTATCCCCTCCCAGCACAGCCCAGGGCAGGGGGGGTTTCCCTCAGCAGTCAGCACAACCCCCTCAACTCACCTGGGGCTTGCAGTGCTCCTCAATCCAGCTGAAGACACAAGCTGAGAGCTCCTGGAAATTTGTGACTGAGATGGAGGCATTAAAGGACTGGAAGAGGGAATCCATGATGCCTTGGAAAACATTGAACTTCACCTCATCAGAAACCTGGTCCTTCCCCTCGCTGGGGTTGTCCTGATGAGCTTTCACAATCTGCTCGTAGTTCCTGAGAGAAAACAGCCCCACTGTGAGGACCCCAACACCCGGGTTCTGCTCAGCTACAGGGATAGAGCTCCTGGCACTGCCACAGGGAGCCACTGCAGGGACAGGCAGGAGCACGGAGGAGGAGGAGGAGGAGGAGGAAGAGGAGGAGGAGAAAGAGGGCAGCACCCCCACAGCTCTTCCCTTACACTTTCATGATCTTCAAGGCCATCACATCTTTCCTAAGGGTAGAAACTTCCTCCTCTTGCTTCTTCTTTTCCTTGTGCAGGAACTGGATGTAGTCGATGGCTGAGCATGAAAACACAAGAGTGAGGGTCTGAGAACCCCCCCAAGAAGGTGCCTGAGCCTGGTCACAGAATCACAGGGGTTGAAAGGGACCTCAAAAATTCACCTAGTCCAACCTGGGCTCCCCCCACTTCATCACATCAGAAGGTCCCAAAGTGCTGACCTCTCCAGCTGCACAGCTCTAGGGAGGTGTTTGGGGGCTGAAGAAACTCCCTTCCCTGTCTCCACACCCTCAAGACTCACTTTTCTGGAGGACGATGGCCTTGCTCAGCTTCTGGGAGCCTATGGAGAAGTCCTGCTGCTCACAGGTGGGAACGATGGCCTGTAGGTCATCATAGCCCTTCTGCAGGGAAGCAGAGGGAGGGCTCAAACCCCAGCTCCCCACACACAGCCAGCAGCTCCCAGCGCATTCATCTCTGGGGAGGGCAGATCCAGCCACCCAGCACAGAGAGGAAGGTGCTGGGGGGACCGTGCTGGTACCTTGATGGCTTCTCGCCGCTTCTGCTCCGCCTGGGTGTGCGCCCGCCGGCGCCGGTCCTTGTATGAATCCTTGTAGGGCTCCTGGTGGTAATCGCTGTCCTCATCGTCTGCACGGGGACAGCTCACGTGAGCGGGAAGCAGCTGGGCTGGTGGGTGCCCGTGGAACAGCTACCGCTGCCCACTGCGTGCTCAGAGGCCAAACCCCACAGACCCACCTGTGTTGGGGACGGAGGAGGCACTGGTGGAGCCGATGCTGTTGGCCCGCAGCACGATGCTGCCTTTCCTCGTGCTGTCTATGAAGAGGGCTGCAAGGAGACGTTTGGGGCCCTCACGAACCTGCCAGGCAGGTCAGCCCTGGCAGAACGGGCTGACCACTGCCACATCCCGTTGGCAGGAGGGTGGCCCGGGGCTGGCACCTACCCGAGTCCAGGCCATTGTCACCATAGGCTGCATCCACCTGGTGCAGGGCCGACAGCAGAGGAAGGTCAGCTGGGATGGGCTGCGGCCCCTGGTTTCACCCAGACCCC